>CM042139.1:40476894-40624394 GCA_023376005.1 Doryteuthis pealeii | reverse complement strand
GTGGCTGATTAGTAACGGATCTTTTCAGAAAAGAAATGTTTATATTAAAATTATTTTAAGAAATTACTTTTTATGTAAAATATGAATGGTGTAAGAGTGTATTGGAATGATGTGAAATTTAAATTTGTTCGGAAGTGTATGTCTAAAATGGTTATGTGAAAGGGATTTTATGATTTTTAAGTACAAGTGTTGCTAAGTATGGGGATATACTAAAAAAGCCTTGTCTTTGGGGGATGGTTTGATGTGTGAGAATAACGCAAGATTCTATAATTCTACGTAGTGTTATATTATGTATGTGAGTTAATATTTTGGCACCTTTAAAATAAAATGTATGGCTTGTGTCTATAATATGTTTATCTAGGGCGTTGTTTAGAAAACCTCGTTTGATATGATATCTATGTTCTGAGATTCGTTAAGTCAAAGATTTAGAAGTTTCTCCTACATATTTTTTTGTTACAATTTAAACAATCTATTGTGTAAACCCCCGCTTAAGAGTGTGTGTGTTTGTAATTATTTGTATTCTGTAAAATGTTTTTGATTGTTTTCTTGGAGTGAGTAACTGTCTTAATAACTATATTCTTTAGGTTTCCGTTTATTTTATCAGTGATAGGATTATTGGGGAGTATGGTGTACCTATCAGAATCGTTATTGTTGTTATGGTGTGTATTATTAGGAAATGTAGTGTTATTTTTTCTATTGTGTATTTTAAAAGCCTTTTTTTAGCGCGGTGTATGAAGTTTAAAGGGTATTGTAATTTAGAAAAAGACTTTTCAATATTATTAAATTCCTTTTCTAAATATATTTTGTTACATATTCTAAATGCTCTAAGAAAAAAACCTATTATAGTTCCACTTTTTATCTTATTATTGTGGTCGGAATAAAAATGAATGTTATGGTTTTTGTTAATATTCTTGTGGTAGACTTTAAATTCTAAATTGTTGTTATTATTTATTATAAGTGTGTCTAAAAATTGTAGGGTATGGTTTTGTCCAAGTTCATAAGTAAACTTAATGGAGGGTTCCACATCATTTAATTTGTCAATGATATCAGTTAAATTGCAGTTTTTGGGTAAAGGAATAATGTGTCATCAATGTAGCGGAAAAAATCAGAGTTATTAGGTAGAATATATTTGAAGGGACCGAATTCTAAGAATTCCAGGAATAAACAGGCTAATACACTATTGTAAGGTGACCCCATCGGTAACCCAATTTTCTGTTTATAAAAAGTGCCGTTACCGTTATATTGGAAGAAATAGTTTTTAGTACAAATTTTGCAAATTTGGATTATCTTGTTTACAGGTAATGGTAATGGAGTATTAATTTTATTGAGATAGTTTTCTAAATGAGTGATGCATTTGTCAACCGGGATATTTGTGTAAAGTGATTTAATGTCTAGGCTTGCTAGACATTTGTTGTTCATGTTTATATTTCTTATTTTTTCAATTAAGCTATTAAATTTTTTTATAAGAGATTTACTGACTGTACCTAAGAGTATTTTAGCTAGATATTTAGCTATTTTATGGGTGGGCGGTTCCAATTCCCGAAATTATTAGTCTTAATGGAATCCCTGGTTTGTGTGGTTTAGAGAGACTGTAAATAGTGGGGATGAGAGGATGGAGCCAAGTTTTATCTGTGTTGCCAATTAGTTTTTTATATGTTTTGTTGAAAGTGATTATGTTGTTTGTAATCATTGAGGATTTCAAGCATTTTGTCTTTGTATTTTTGAACACATAATGACCACTCCTCTACCTTTATCAGAGGGGGTGATGTGTATGTTGTTATTTAGTGATAAATCTTTTAATGCTGTTATGTATCTCCTGGGTAGAGTGGAAATATTTTTTTGGTTGGTGGTGGTTGCTGCGATGATTCCCTGAATGAACTCTTTATGGAAATCAGAGTCATTGTGTTTGTAATTCTTCTTGATGGTGTTCATTATGTTTAGTTTGTTGATGCCTGTGGTGAATTTTAGGCCAAATTGGAGGACATCCAATTCGACTGGGGTTAAAACTGTGACCGAAATGTTTTGAATGATGCCACTGTTGCTGATATTCCTCCATCTGCTATTGTCGCAAAGTGTTTTAAGTCTTTCTTTTAATTTGGAGATGTGTGTGCGGTTGGTATCTGTAATTTCTTTTCTGATTCGTTCGGGTATATATATATATATATATATATATATATATATATATATATATATATATATATATAATTTCGATTAACTTCAGTCAAGTATATGTACAGGGGTGTCTGGCATAAGCATATGTAGAAAACATAACACAGAGGTTTTTAATTTCTATGTTATACTGCATTTTATATATATATATATATATAATATATATATATATATATATATATATATATATATATATATATATATATATATATATATATTACAAACTTACAAATTTTGAATCAATAAAAAATATGATTATCCTGACATTGACTATTTAGTATAATTTTTAGTGTTTAGACTTGAACCAAAGCTGCAAATAACAATCAGAGGGTGAATATATATATATATATATATATATATATATATATATATATATATATATATATATATATATATATATATATATATATATATTAGGGACGTCCAATGACAGGTGCGCACAGTTTTGACCTTAAAATTTAAGTTCATTTGAAAATATTTGAATTGATTGTTTCATGAAAAAAACATTGCTTCAATCACTTGATAAAGCATAAAATTAATTACAATTAAAAGAAAAATGTGTATTTTTCCATTCGAACCAGTTTTCTAAGTTTTTTAGATAATTATTTTTTCAATTTAAAAAAAAAGAACAGCGTATTTTGAAAAAAAAAATCCGCCATTATTAATAACCAGTAAAAAAAAAAATCAATTTCCGATTTTAAAAATCTACCTATAATCAATTAATCTAAATTTAAACTTTTTATAGAAAAAATTGTTTCATTTAATTATCAATTAACTGATTTTTTTTAAAAAAGTACTGTTTACCTTAAAATAAAAATAAAATACATCAATTCGATATGACATATTGGCTATTTTTCGCTCCTGTGAATGTAAACAGAAGAGCGATTCAATTTCAGTGATTGTCTTTTTAGAATTCCTGATGACCAAAAAGAAACTATCACGATATACATTCATTTATTTTTAGTTTTTAACGGATCTACAACTTGAAAAATAATCACGCAATCATTTTTGAAAATCATTTTCTATTTACTGTTATTTTTTACTTAAATAAAAGGATTTAATGTTTCTTTTAAAATATTTTAGTCAAATAGGAAAAATAATGAAAGATATTTAATTTAATTAAAATCAGATAGATTCTATATTTTTACTTTTTCGTAAATAAATTTTGTAACATTTTTTTTTACATCAATAAAAATTGATCCTTTTTCTAATATACAATATTAAAATTTTAAAATAGAATTTTAAAATTTTCTTTAAATTACAATAAGAATTATTTAAGCCTAGGAGGAATTGATCTTTTAATTTCAATTGCAATACTAGGATTATCTAACATCGTATAATTGTAATTTACTTAACATTATTTTTAACAACATTTAAAATATAAGAAAAAAATCTTTTACATCTTTTTATCATTATCAAATTTCTTGTGGAAAAGAGACTGTTTCTTACCTTGTTACTTTCTCCTGAAATTAAGAACAACGATTATGTATTAAAGGGAAATAAGCGAGACAGAATTATTCCTCTTATAGAACACCATGCTTTTGAAATAACAGTATTTTTAAACATTTTGTTTATAAAAAAATATTCAAAATTATATTTTAAAAAAATAGGGTTTAATTCTATTTCTCAAATAACATTTTTTGAATTGTGAAAACTAATATTTTTTATTAGGGAAAATAATATATGCCCCCTTTCGTCTTTATACAGGGTCAGGCAAAATGATCGGACACAATTGCATTTATTAAACCTACAAATGTGTCAGATCATTTTGCCTGACCCTGTATAATTTAAAAAGGAATCTATAATTTTAAAAGACTAATATTAGTAAAAAATCCTTTAAAAACTTTTTTTAGCATTTTAACTTTTTTTTCACATTTCTATTTTAGGTCAATTTTTTTAATCTATAAAATAACTCAACTGATTTAAATAGTTATGAGACATATCTTTACAGTAAATTATTTGTTAAAAACAAGATCTAATTTTTTTATTCTTTAAAAAAATATAGACCCTATTGAAAAAAATAAGAAAATACTTTTGATAGTTTTTCTCATACAAAACCAATTTAAAAAAGATAATGTATTTATAAATAAATAAGTAGTGAAAATTCCATTAAATTGGACAATTAACTTTTGATAGATTTAAAAAAAATAATATTTTTGGACGAAAATTTAATTTTCTATTTCTTAATGATAATTATTACGTCCCCTTCTTTTAAGCGATCAAAATTCAACGTAAACATTAATTTAAAACACGATTCCAGGAATTCTATGATATGAAAGAATTTTTTTTAAATATTGGAGTTTATTTTAATCTCATTTTTTTCAAATGATACAAAGATTTTTTGCGATAAAATGACTTTTAGAAACGTTTTGTAACTTTTTCCGTCATGTATACATGTATCATACAAAATCGCTTGGATGTCCTATATATATATATATATATATATATATATATATATATATATATATATATATATATATATATATATATATACGAGGCTCATTATGTAAATAAGATGAAACTTGCTAGAAAGAAAAAAAGACAACACAAATTTTACCCAGGAAAAGAATTCACTTTATTTTTCAATATAATCTCCATTCTTTTTAAATATATTTTCCCATCGAAAAACAAGCTCTTATATTCCTTCAGTATAGAAATATTTGAACTGAGTTTTATAAACATTTGCTCACAGTGATCTTTACTTCAATATCGCTTGAAAACTTTGTTAAACGCAGAACTTCTTTGAAGAGGCCAAACAAATCGAAATCAGAAGAGGCCAGATCTGGACTGTAATGAAGATGTGGCAATTGTCCCCAAACAAACAGACTGTTGGTTTCCACTGTTCTTGCTGTAGTATGAGGTCTTATTTTGGGTACACAACGAGAACTGGCCATAGGAAAGCAAGGTCATCCTGTACAACTTTGTGTGTGTACCTACAGTAATTCACAATTGTTCAGAAATTTCCCCTATAACTCTTTTGTTAAACAAAATGAGCGCATTAACTGAATCCACCATTTCAGGTGTGATCACCATTGTAGGCATGCCTAACCTGTGTTAATCTTGAATACTATTTCGACCTTCTTTAAACAATTTAGCCCATTTTCGACTAAAACATACTTCTCCGTACACATCACACACTCCTCTGTAAATTTCACATGGGTTGCACTTCTCAGTCCCCAAGAATTTGATAACAAACTGCTGTTCAAGCCTGGAGTACTCTGTTTGATTTGCCGCAATTTTTAAATAGCCTCAAAACTAATATTTTTCCGTGATTAAAATAATTTTTCCTATAAACCAAATAATGCAGAGTTGACATCAATAGAAAAAAAAATCTGCAAAACAAATTAATTTGCTTTTTTCAAAAGATGTCCCTTATTCATTGAATGGCTCTTGAATATTCTATTAGTAATAACACCTTTCCCGTGTTAATAATATATTTTATTCATTGATATATCTGGCTATTTAATTTCGCTTTGGAAATGTATGAATACATCTATTCATCCCACATTCCAGGTATGGGTAAATAGAACAGAATGGGCTCCCTAGGCTTCGAGTAGCAACCCGTCTAGGAGAACGAAAAATCTTTTAAAAACCCCTCTTTTAGCAAGTCACTCGTGTTGTATTGTAAACAATAACAATACGTTCCATTCCTCCTAGGCGTAGAAATTACAACCTGTATGTAGATATTTACATAATTCGTTCGCCACAGATGGGATGTGACACAAGGTTGTAAGTATGGACATCCAGCGAGAATCAAACGCGCTATTTAGTAGTAATGAATATACGAGGCTATCTTGCTAACCATTACACCACGATGGGACGACCTTTTTATCGAAACCGTTCGCCACGGATAAGGATGTGACTCAAGATCGCAAGTATGGGGCATCCAGCGAGGATCGAATTTGCTATTCATTAGTAATGACATGTGAGACTATCTTGCTAACTATTGCATCACGATGGAACGTCCTTGTCCATCGGAATGTTGTTGGCATCCTTCCGTCTACTAAAGACGATGGCGTAGTGTCCACTCTTTTTTTTATCTTCAGCTTCGTGAGTGGCTGAACAGATCAATTTTTGAATGGCATTCTCTGGAGCAGTGATTGAAAACAAATAGTGAGGCTTGCTGGAGTTGCTGTTGTCTCTCCTTCCTTTTGGCTCTCTTTTCTGAGGCAGCTTCTTTCCTCTCTTTTTCACTCCTTTTCGTTCCTTGTTTGACGAGGAAGCGCCAGGTCGTACGGTCTTCTGCATTAGCCTCCCATGTTTTGGTGTCAATGTGGCATGTCTTCATGTCCCTCTTGCAGACATATTTAAAGCGCAGGCGTGGTCTCCCTACCGGTCGGGTGCCCTCTTATATGTTGACCTTTAGGAGACCTTCCAATTGCAATAAAACTCTTCATTCCGCTAAAAAGTATATTTTGCTTAGGGCGACCATGGTCAATAAATAGACAAGCATGTTATTAGTAGTGAGTTCGATTCTCACTGTGTATCCTTTTACTTCTGGTCTTGTGAATAGACTTAGCTAAGTTTAGTAAATGACTACTATCACTTGTGTGTCCGACTAAGCAAAGATAAGTAAACAAGGATACTTTAGTAGGACACACTGGATTCTTTAGTTTTGGTCCGGCAAATAGTCTAGGACACCACTGTCCTATACTATTTGCCGTACCAAAACCTTTTATCAACCTTTTTTAATCCCTTTTCATCTTAAATTTTGTGGACCCGCATAGCCATCCCACAGAAATAAAAGTTTTTATATTTTTTCATTAATAAAAAAGTAAATGGTGATTTTCACCTCTGTTCTTGGTTACTTTACATTTACAACACTGTCCAATTTAAAGTTTTTTTTCTTCAACTTGATACTCATTAAAAAATTCATAGCTACAGGAATGCTTCTACGTTTAGTATTTTAATATGACATACATAATTGTAGAAATTTAATTCTAAGCAATAACAATTGTTCTGAAGTAGAATTGCTCCATGGACCACAAGAATATCATCATGTACCCCCAAGTCGGTATTTCTTTTTTGTGTGGACCCCTATTACATAGAAGCTGGCGGAGAACCACCGGTCTAGGAGAAGGAAAACCAGTTTAACTCTGCTTAAAAGTTGACCTTGAGTCACATCTTGCCCGCGGCAGAGGGTTTGGGTAAATACAAAACAAGGATATTTTTCCCTTTCGAATTTCTCATCCGAGATAACCCTGTCCTCTCATAAAGGGCTTGAACTCGAAATGGCATTTTTCGCTGCTTTCTATAACGATATGTAGTTTTATCTCCTTAAGATCCGCCGTCGGTTGGATTTGATCCTACATGCAAGTGTAATGTTGTCGAAGAAACGAAGAATGTTGCGAACAAAGTTGTCACTTAATCCCGGCGATGGAAGAAATCGACAAATATGTTCATTACAAAAATCCAACTCGCGTTTATTCTCGATTGTTAAAAGTGCTTTACGTTTGTAATATCCTTCCCCTCCCCCCTCTCTCTCTCTTTCTTTCTCTCTCTCTCTCTCTCTCTCTCTCTCTCTCTCTCTCTCTCTCTATCTCTCTCTCTCTCTTAATTCACACGTAACTGTCTACAACCAATGAAATGATTGCTCATGCCTTTCTCACAGTTCTGATCTGACATCTGTAAATCAATCCCACCGAATTTTCACCACATCTTAAAGGTGGAGCGAACCATTATATAACACAAGCATAGAGATCGAAATCACAATGATTCAGCTCGAAAAAACTCCGGAGACTAACGCCTTTTGTCCTCCTGAATAAGACATCACTTTTATGCAGACATCTTTAAAGTGTAGGCGTGGTCTTCCTACCGATCGGGAGACTTTTAATAATTCGCCATACAAAAGGTCTTTCGGGATATGGCCATTTTCCATCCTTCTGACATGACATGTCACACCATATATATATATATATATATATATATATATATAGGTACTGGCAAAATCCGTAAGAGAAGGTAATAAAGAATGTTTTGTAATTTTTCAAATTTTTAAACTATTAGCAAAAATCAGAGAATTGTCCTATTCAATCAAATTTTCTTTATTCATTGATGACTTCATTTTTAATAAATGAATAAAAAGTTTTTTTTTATCAATTCAGAATGTATTGTTTGTTCATTTGAAAAATAAAATTTTCCGGTCCCTAATTTTTACATTTCTAGAAAGATCAAATCCTGAAGAATATATAAAAGAAATTAAAAAATTAAAAAATTCAATGCCCGAAAAAAAAAACGATTGGAAAATGTAAAAGTTATTTTCTTAAAACTTAAAAAATAATTTATCTAGCAGGTTTTGTTTTTTTCCTAAAAAATATTGTATCTAAAAAGATACAATATTTTTTTTTTAAATTGATGATTCAATTGGCCTATTTTTATTCACTTAAAAAATTAATAATGAATTTTAAATGTCTGGAATTATTTATGTTTAAGATGATATTCACACCATAAATCAAGTTCTATTTAATCTATTCAAAAACGTAAGTTTAAAAATGCGTAATTTTGCATAACATATTTTCGGAGATTTTTATATACTTAAAAAATTATTACTAACGATAGTTCTTTTTCTTGACGGAAGACTAAAGGGAAATAAGTTATTCCCCCTTTTTTTTTCAAAATATCCCGATTTTTTAGTCAGGGCTTGAATCAGCTGTTCAGTACGCGTATCCTTGTTGTGTTGTAATTTTTTTTTTTTTTTTTCACGTGTAACTATTTTTGTAGGAAATTTTCACACATCTAGGCTTCCATAACTTTGCAAAATCGTAAATTAAAAATTATGAATAGATTTTAAGAAATTTTGAGAAAGGGGGATAACTTAAACCAATAGATACCTCCCATGTTGCCAGTACCTATATATTGCAGGACAACTGCATGTTACAGTTAAACACAACGTAAACTTACTAAAGGCTACAGTGTGGTGTGGATTATCAGTGTTGGGTGTAATCGAATCATACTTTTTTGAAAACACAGCCACTGGTCAGACTGTGTATACACTAGAGAGGACATGCTCTCTGCCCATTCTAAACAACTATCTTCCAAATTGAGGACTCGGTGCCAGGTGTCTACGATAGCAGATATGGTCAAATGAATGGTTAGTTGAAGACAATTGGATAACAAAATAATTGTCACGTTACCAGTTCTCAGTTCTTTTATGATATACTAACCGTTGTCATTATACATTATAATGAATATATACATTATTTTGTAATTTTACTTTTTTATTGTTTATCGTAAGCGTATTTTTATCGTCACTTTACTTAGATTAATGCTATAATTCATTAAATAAACATCATATAAATGGTATATATACGTTCAATTTTAATCATTTAAGTAGAAATTTTATAATTCATAAACTAATTAAACAATATGTTAAACATACTTATGTTATACATAATTATTTCATATTATTTTGTTGCAATAAACGGTTGGATTTGTTTATTTTATATCGTAAGTGGTTGACTGTGAATTAAGGGCGTAATCCTTTTTACCATAGTCAACCGGATAGATGTTAGTGGAATATGAAATGAAGTCCAATGTATATATTTTTAATTTTTGAACTGGGATTAATACTTTTGATCAAAATTAAACTCCAAGGAAAACATAACTTAATACATTAATTCATTTATAAGTTTTTAAGAAAATTAAAAGACAGTATTGATACATTTTTTTATAAATTACGCTTCTGAATTCACAGTCTACCCAGTAAGTTTATTTCTAACGTAACTTTGCTATTTCATGATAAACGGTTTGATTTGTTTATTGCATATCGTAAGTGTATTTTTATCGTATCTTCCTCTGATTTCCAATTCACCCAAATTTTTTCCAGACTTTTGAGAACCGTTCCAAAGGCAGCAATTACAATTGGTACGACATTCACCTTCATGTTCCACAGTTTCTCAGTTCTCTGGCAAGGTCAGAGTATTTGTCTATCTTTTCGTTTTCTTTCACTTTTACTCGGTGGTCGGCCGGGACGGCAAAATCTACGAGATGATAGGTTCTCTTAATATAATCAATACTAGGTCTGGTCTACTGGTCGGTATTAGGTGATCCGCCAGTACCTCAAAGTCCCAGAGAACTTTATGCATCTCATTCTCCAGGACAGATTCATGCTTGTGCACATACCATTTAGTTGTATGGTGAAAATTGAATTTCTTGCACAATTTCCAGTGGATCACCTTTCCCACCCAGTCATGCCTAGTCTTTTCTGCTAGTTTGCTGCATTCGCTTATTATATGGTTAACCGTTTCGTCTTTCTCTCTCTCCACACATGTCAATATGTTGCAATTGCTTTTCCTGGTTGCTGCATTTTTACTTATTTTTACTAGTGTATTCCTCAAGATATGTCGTACCAACAATATCTTCAATTGTTGTGGCAAGACCCCTTCCCCCTTCTTTTCTTGGCACATATAATCTGTCTATGTCGTTTCTCGGGTGTAATGCCTTGTGCATTGTCAAGTTTCCTTGTCCATCTATCGGAGCTCCTCTCTTGTCCATTTTAGAAATGGTCCCGTGTATCTTGCGAGTGGGACAGCCCAGCTATTTATTCCCTTGATGAGATATCTGCTACAGAGCTTGGTTTCTAGAAGCTTTCTTGTTCTTCGGAGGTATTCCTTTCTTACTTTTTCTTTCATTTCTGTTCGATGACGTCTACTTCCAATATTCCTAGATATTTATAATTCTCTTTTTCTTCAAGTGTCCTAATTTCTTCTCGGTTCGGTATTTCTATTCCCTTTACAGTTTTATTTTTTTCCCTTTCTTCATCACAAGCATTGCACACTTGCCGGTGCCGAACTCCATTCCTATAACCGTAGCTGTAGATTCAAATAGTTTCTATAAGGGTTTCTAGTTCTTTTTCATTTGGGGCAAAAATCTTCATGTCATTCATGTACATAAGATGAATTATTTTTCATTTGATTTTGATTTCTGTGCATTTCTTAAGTATATGATTCAATGGCATCATTGCTATGACAAATAGTAGTGTTGATAGGGATTCACCTATGTATGTTCACCTCTGCTAAGGTCTGTGCTCCCGCTGTCAATTCTACTTAACAATTTTCCATAGTTTTATTGATGAATTTTATTATTTTGTCTGATATTTTGTACATCTTTATTATCATTATTATTTATTTATTATGGTAAAGAGTTCTTTTTTTTTCATTGTTGTTTATCGTAAAGCGTAACTTTGATTAAAATTTGGATCTCTAATAAATGTTGTTTCGTTTTCTAATGCTATTATTACATACCGTATTTGACGGCATATAAGATGCACAGGCATATAAGATGCACCCCCATTTCAGCAAGTCAGATTCAGAAAAGGGTTTTTAGTGTATTTAAGCATATATTGTTTAAAACAGTCTAGCTGTGCATTACACAAGCAGAAACATAGCTGTATAAAAGCAATTTGGCAGTACAGGGTAGGTAAAAGTACTGAGCGTAAGCTGGATTAGTGAGCATCATAGAGAAGATTAGCCCAGGCCTACGGGAGGTTTCAAACTTCACCTACGATGTATAAGACGCAGGGCAATTTTTTAGCCAAAACTTTGGAAAAAAGTGCATCCTATATGCCGTCAAATACGGTAATTTTTAATTTACAGATATTTCCGCTTATACAAAATTTACCATGATAATTCTTATATCAAATTTTCCTTGGTTATATATCTGTTTTTGGTATGTGAGTGTAGTCTTTTTTTAGTTACAAACTCTCTCTCTCTCTCTCTCTCTCTCTCTCTCTCTCTCTCTCTCTCTCTCTCTCTCTCTCACTCTCACTCTCTCTCTCTCTCTCTCTCTCTCTTGAAGAATGTTTTATATAAACCAAAACGTTTAAACGTCGACATTGATATAATTAATTTATCTTTTTTTGGAATAATTTGTTTTTCCTATTTCGATATATTGTTGGATTCATATCCATATTTTACCCCCATTTTTATATATGTAGTTAATTTACTTTTTGTTCTTCATCTTACTACACAAAATGTTGGAACTACTGCTGCTGCTTATCACGATTCGTCTTAGCCAGCCTCCTCTTTCAGTGTTTGTCTTACAGTCCCTCGAATTCCTTCCTAATAGCAAAACAATGGATGGTGTGTACTATTTGTATGTTTAAAAAGATTGGCCTTATTTTACTGGGCGGCAAAATCATCTCGTATTCGCTTCACTTATCTTACTTTGTACTTATCGACTAAAGCCAATCAATTATTCTCTCTCTCTCTCTCTCTCTCTCTCTCTCTCGCTCTCTCTCTCTCTCTCTCTCTCTCTCTCTCTATCTATCTATCTATCTATATCTATATCTATTAACTATCTAATCTTGTTGAATTTTTCATCCCATTTGACAAGACATATCTTTTTGATAATGGATGGCATGATAGGATAGGGACGTGTTTGTTTGTTTTTCAAAACAAAAGTGGATGAGTCTTTCCACGTGAAATAATGTGTATCATGATAAATATCAAATGATCATCATGATAATCAGCATTGTCTTATGGTGGCAATCCAATTCACGGCAAGATAACAGCTCACCATGCGTGAATGCACAAACATAGCTTATAAATTCAGACAAGGGCAGGTAATCCTGATACCTTCCACAAGAAGTTAGAATATTATTATCATTATTTCATTCCTTGCGAGTTTTTTTTTTACACCAGCGTAAGCTGATGGTCTTTCACTGGAGTCTGAGTGACAACAAGTCTCCTCAAATCTCCAGGAGTATTCTAGCTGATTTCTACAATGTTGTTGTATCAATTCTTCCTCTGATTTCCAGTTCCTCTAGTCTCTTTTCTAAGTTTTTGGGGACCGTTCCAAGTGCACCAACTACAATTGGTATCACTTTCACTCACATATTTCACAGCTTTTTCAATTCTCTAGCAAGGTCCAGGTATTTGTTTATCTTTTCGTTTTCTTTCATCTTCACCCTGTGATCCGCTGGAAGTGCAAAATCTACCAGTTTTCAAGTTTAAAGGACGATTCTGCTCAGGACTGGCATCATTTATTTGATTCTTCCTCTTAACGTTGGAGGTTCTTTTATTATAAAACTTGTTCATGCAACAAATTTAGACAAATTTATTGGCTTTTCTTCCTCCGACTAAACATTAGACTTATTGTTTGGTGATTTCTCTTTTGTGCTATCTTCATCAGATGAAAAGACGGCAGTCTCTGGATAGTTGTCTTCCTTTGGGCGGAAGACGAAAAGGTTTGGAGTCTTTATCTCGTTACTGCCAGATATCTGCAGAAATTGGTGTATAAAATCGCAAGATTTCTTTGTGTTCTCACCACTCCAAGAGTTATTTACTGAAGGTTTATTCAGTTTATCACTGTCTATTAGTAATAGCTGGTTAAGCGGGTTCGATGAGAAAGAGTTAAGCTTTGTTAATACACTGAGTGTTAGAAATCCTAAAATCTTATTAGGACCAACTAGAACCATTTTTAATGCTACTAATGGACCTATACTATGGGGGTCTTCGGGAGCTCTCATCAGTGTGGATAGAGATTGCAATTTTTTGAATTTCCTATCTTGATGGGCACTTGCTTTTATAAGGTTCAGCGATTGGTTATCAGCTTCGAATGCTTTGGGGTAGGCTAACAGTGTTACATGTGTCTGGTGATAAAGACCACTGGCGCTTGAGTTCTTACAGTGTGTAGCATTTCCCACAATACCCCACCCCAGATTAGTCTTATCGTATAGAATCCCTGATAGGCTTCTGTAATGATGTTCATGGCCCGTTTGCATTGCAGGTCTCTAAGCTGCTGACGTTGGATATCAATAGCAGCTTGCATCTCCATGGTTGCTTTATTTGCAGCCAACTCTGCAACTGCTTCTGCTCTCTTCGCTGAAAAGCTGTGTTTGAGAGTGATGGCTCACTCTCGAGACTGTGGATCCATATTTGGACCTTGCATAGTCACAGTCAAACAGCGCCCGTAGCGTATGATTTCCTGCATTAAACTCCCCTGGTTTCATGCCTTGATACAGCTGCATTCTCTTTCTCTTCACTGGAGTCAAAACCTCCTAGAACGTTTGCCAGAAAATTTATCTGTTCAGGCAATCTCTCCCGTGATATGATGAAATTCTTCTTTTCATCTGCATTTTTCTTCTTTTTTTTTTCTTTTTTAGTTTTTTTCTTTTAACAAAACAAGATAATAACCGGTGGTACAAATAGAACACAATTTTTTGTTTTGTCTTTTACGACAAAATTTAAAAATATTCTTGAGTCATAAATGATTAAAAAAACTTCCATTCAAATGGAGAAAGTTTTCATAAATTGCGACAATTGCCTAAACTTTTGCTTACTTACTAAAGATACACGTTTTACTGCTCGTCGAAGAAGTAGGCTGACATTTCACTGGCAACGTTTCACTTTCTACGCGGTCACTGACCACATTTCACTTTAACTGCCGCTGATTCTCTTACAAAGAACGCTGGACGTTTCATACTGATGGTATCAAGTTTATTTTAATAATCACCGTGAAACTGTACAAAGAAGAAACAAATAACATTCAATAAAAAGATAACAACAACTACATTTCAAAGAAACGAAAAACAAGAAGGGAATTCTTACCGTGTCACCTGTCCTAACAAACAATAGTTAACTGACTGTAATTCCCTTACCCATTTCCGCTTAGGATTCTATAGACCGCAGTAATTAATGGTCAGCACAAAATGGGAATTAATAAAAGAAAAAAAAGATAAAATAAAAGAAAAACTAAATTACTCTGACTAGATGTTTTGGTGGTAGTTAAATTGATAAACAAAAAATAACTATATAAAGATAAGGCATAGCTAACAGATCAATTCAGCGACCATTAACCGCAGGTTCTCCTTTTCTTGTTAATCAATACTAGGTCCGGTTTTCTAGCTGGGAAAATGCGATTCGTCTTTATCTCAAAGTCCCATAGAATGTTATGTGTTTCATTCTCAAGAACAGATTCTGGTTTATGCATATATCATTTTGTTATTTTCATCAGCTCTAACTGGTGGCTCTTCACTGGAGTCTGGATGACAGCAAAGCTCATAATGTCTCCAGGATTCTTCTAAGTATCGTGGCTGATTTTAGTAGTGCTGTGGTCTGGATGGTTTTGATTCTTTCTCTAATCACCAATCCACCCAGTCCCATTTCCAGGTTTTGGGGAATTGTTCCAAGCGCACAAACTACGATTGTTATTGCTCTGTGGTTTGCAGACACAGCAAAATACATTATATGACAAGATATATTTCTTGGTAATTAAAACTAGGTCTAGACTAGGTCTAGACCAGATCTACACATGATTAGGTCATCCATTTGTATCTCAAAGTCAAATATAATTTAATCGATCTCATTTTCTAGAACAGAGTCTAGTTTGTGCACATACCATTTGTTAGTATGGTGGAGATTATTATTATTATTATTATTATTATTATTATTATTATTATTATTATGTTGCTTCATTAGAGTTTTTAACACCAGCCTTAGCCGGTGGTTCACTGGAGGTTGGGTGACAGCAAGTCTCTGCAGGTCTCCAGGACTCTTCTTCGTATTCTAGCCGATCTTAACAATGCTGTAGTTTTGATTTTCTCGATTCTTCCTCTGATTTCCAGTCCACCTAGACTCTATTCCAGACCCGTGGGGACCTTCAACGGGTACCAATTACAATTGGTACAACCTTTACTTTTATGTTCCATATTTTGTTTTTGTTTGGTTTTGTTTTCCAGTTTTGTTGTATAAGGTTCAAGTATTTGTCTATCTTTTTGCTTCCTTCATTATACTCTGTGATCCACCAGGACGGCAAAATCAACAAGATGAAAAGTTATATTCTTGTTAATTAATACTAGGCCCGGTCTCCTAACTAGGATTAGGTGATCCGTTTGAGTCTTAGAGAATTTTATACGTCTTATTCTCTAAGAGCGATTGCTGTTTGTACATTTACCATTTAGGATCACGGTGAAAATTTAATTTCTTGCACAATTCCGAGTGGATCACCATTCCTACTCAGCCATGCCTAGTCTTATACCCACTTTGTGCTAGTTTGCTGCATTTGCTTATTATATGATTAACCGTTTCGTTTTTGTCTTCACATATGCTACACTTGTTATTCCTTTGCGTCTTATCTATTTTTGCTTTGATATAGTTTGTTCTTAGGGCATTGTCTTGTGCTGTAACTATGAGAGATTCAGTTTCTCTCTTGAGGTTTCCTCTTCTTAGTCATGTCCAGGATTTGTCTTGTGTGATCTCTGCAGTTTGTCGCTTGAAGTATCTATATAGTTGTTTTTCTTCCCATTTCATTTTTTGTTTTTCTTTTATTTATTGAACCACATATTGCAATTGCTTTTTCTGGCTGCTGCAATTTGTCTTTCTTTGCTTTTTTTGTGTATTTTTCGAGTGTTTGAATTTTAATATTTACTCAATCTGGAATGTTGGCGAGACTTCTTCCTCCTTCTTTTCTTGACATATATAGACTGATCGTTCGTTCGTTTAAATTACCTGTATGTTTTGAATGGGTTGTAGGTGTAAAACACATCACTACTGACCATCACAGTCATCCTGCTAGGTGTACGATATCTGACAATCTGTGGACCACCATGCCAAAAATGTATTCCCTTTCCCAGGGGACCACTTTTAGAAGCCTTGGGTTAAAGGTTTGAAAAAATCGTGATTATTGTTTAATTATTTTCTCTTGATATCAATATGTGTTGCGTCACAACAGATATAATCACTAAAGTGAATGAAAGCTTTGTTGTATTTGTTTACTAAATTCTACCCATGATACCGAGAAAAACATAAAAGCTACTATAAAATATTAATCGTGTTTAGCAGGTGAATAAATATAACAAATATAATTGTATCGTTCCAGACAGTTTAATATCTTTATCTTAACGATAGCCTCTCAGAATTATTTGGTTTGGTTTGGTTTCTTTATATAATGGCAAATCAATCTTCGTGGGTTATTTAATGCCAAAGCCTTCGTTTTAGTAGAACAGTAGCGGTACTATTTAACCTACCGATGGGAGGGTGAGAGGTTCATACTTTTCCCAAGAGCATTAGTTCAAAAGTGAGCGTAATAGCATGACTGAGATTCAACCTCGTTTACTACGAAGTCACTTCGCCGCAGGTACTACCCCCACCAGAATATATATATATATATATATATATATATATATATATATATATATATATATATATATTCTTATTATCGAATGATACCATAGAACTCTGTTTCGCACAAGAGCAACTCGTCTATTTTTGTTAAGGTTTTATGGGCCATCTCTAGGCTTCAAGCAAGAGCGCTTGTCCAGCGGAAATCCTTGGTAAAGAATCCGGTGGTTGTAAGTTCCTTTGTCAATGTATGCAAATGAACGTCTGTTCAGTATCAGTGATTAAGTAATCAAATAGCCACGAATTATGGTTGTTGATTGGTGAGGAATAGACCACGTGACTTCGCCCAGTCTATAAATTTAGGTTGTGAATTGTAGCACACCTTACATACCCAAAATAATCCAACACTCCTCCTATTTTGGTATAAGGTGTGCTAGTCCAGTAAGAAATATTAAAGTCATATTTGTTTCTTTATATATTTTTTTATTAGCATTTCTAATCTTTATTGTTATTATTATTATTATTATTATTATTATTATTATTATTATTATCATCATCATCATCATCATCATCATCATCATCATCATCATCATCATTATTATTATTATTATTATTATTATTATTATTATCATCATCATCATCCCCCTCTTTTTTTAAAAATAATTTTAAAAAATAATTTTCTTTTCTTTTTTGTTATTATTACCAGAAAAATTAGAAAAATACAATACAGAAATACAGTTAGTGGTTCTAGTAATTTAGTTTTGGCTAGTTTAATGTATTGCCAAAGACATCCGTTTTGGGAGGGAGACAGTCGGCGTATTCTGCAGCCCACACCGACAGGGCGAACTTACTAGTTTATTTAAGATTGGGTCCCTTATTTTAAAAGTATTTAGTTTTATTTTACTCACTGGTTTTGTAAATAGATCCACAATATTATTTTCTCATTCAATATACTCTAAGAATATTGACCCCATTTTAATTTCATTCCTAATAAATTGATATTTTATATCAATATGTTTTGATCCTTGGTGGATTACGTTTTTTTTGTTTTTGTTTTTTTTGCTAGTACGATGCTCGGTTGACGTTTCATTGTTAATATCCCTAGTATACATACTAGGGTCTATAACAAAGGGTTTAAAATCCTGGTCAATCAATCAAGCTCCTTTTTGAGCTTCCATACACAATTCTTTCTTTTGCATGGCCGATCACCTGCGAATTCTTAGCTTCAATATGATTATTGTGATTTTGCCCCTCCTCATTTGTCAAGCTATTGTAATAAGAACTATTGTCTTGGTGAATTTAACACCACCGATTTTGTAATAGCTTTTTTTTTCAGGGAAATATCTGAAACAGATTGTTTATCTTATTTATCCAACTAAAACCTCCTTTCTACTACGAGCATCTTATTTCTTTTGTTTTACACATAACAAAAACAAGTCATACCAAAACTGTGTATATTACTTAAGTTTTGGATTTGAACCAGTGAAACTTTCAAAGGGGTTTTCCCCGAAAAAAATCTTAAAACAGCGGTTCTTATATATACGTCTATGAAAATTGCTTAAACCCACAAGTTCTTCGGTAATTTTAATTTAATAAACAAACACCTCGTCACTGATATTTTCTGACAGGAATTCAGTTCCTTAAAGACCTTAAAAAACATTGTAGTGGACAATGTAAGCTAAAAAAAAATGTTCTCCCTGTATACCTATGGCCCAAAATGTACAACACCACAAGTCATGAACAATCGTCAATGAAATTAAGTACATACCTCCTTAATTCCCCCCTTCTAGGGGGTTCCAGTTGGCCTGCCGGCGACAATATTTCCGTTAATTTCCTTAAGGTTTTTATTTTCAATCTGTACAACTTACATTGACTACCTACATCCCAATTAGAAGTATTTTGGGAGGTTTATCTTATTTTCATACATCTTAATTTGGGCAATTTTTCAATGTCCAATTTATTGCAGTGGCCCAAGTTTTTATGCCAAGTTTTGCGACCTTGGCTTGCATTCTTTGTAGAACAAATATTTTTCAAATAATATAAGCGACCCATTCGCTTTATGTTAAATATCGGGCTATTTGGGTGAATTAATTTGGAATTTGTACGTCCGAAACTGATAATCATGGCTGCTTGGACTGAAAAAATATACTGTCGAAAACTGGGAATATCCCTTATTGTCTTTTAAATATATGCAAGCGTCTCCACGTTTCTGAACTAAACCACTGGATTTGCTTCCATCTGCTAACTTGACAAAATGATTTTCTGGCTCGAAGTTGGGATCAAAATTAATGAATTTAGATTTATCATTAATTACATGTTGCGTTGCGCCACAAGTCAATGAGCAAACTATTCTTATATGTCATATCCAATAACAAAGAAATGTTTGTTTTTTTGGATATGTCTTTATATTCTGACAAAAATCCCTATTTTTATTTTTACAGTCATAGGACTTATGGCCCTTGTTATTGCAACTATAACATGTAATATTTGTTTTCCTTAGTGGCGAAGCATGAGTCTTCTTGTTACCATTGTAAGTTTTGTTATAATTAATATAATTGCCATATTTTGATAATTTACAATCATAGCGTGGATTCCAAGTTTTGCACCTTTTGAATGCGGTTTTCATTTGTAAGATTCTATGATTAGTTTTTTTTAATAGATATTCTCTGTTTCCTCATAGTTTTGTAGACTCACTTTAAACTCGGTAAATGTTAAGCCTTTGTCTTTTTGAGTTATCACCGTGGTAAAAGGTTTAAAATTCGGAGGCAACCCTTTCAACACCATTTGAATAAGCCATCACTAATCACTTCACCCGCCTCTTTTAGTGAATTTGCTATGTTTTCAGTCCTTATCATGTAATCCGTTATGGATTCATAGTCCGTTCTATTCAAAGAAGCTAAGTCACAATAGAGGCCTACAATTTTAGGTTTGCTTTTCGACAAGAAACGGGACCTTAAAATATCTAATGCCTTTCGGCCATCGTCCTTGGCATCCCTCATTACCAATGATAAACTTTGATCGTCTAAACATTGGATCAATTCAGTATATACTGTCGCATTCTTTTCTGCAAAATATGGGTCCTCGCTTTGGTCAGATAGTGCGTATATTATATTGTGTAGTTGAAGGGTCCTTAACTACCCGTGAAACTTGACCTCCCAAAGTTCATACTTAGCTTGGTTGCCATCAATAAGAAGGTAATTATGAACTTTAGTTGGCCAAATTCCTAGCATAAAATTGTGTGTGCGCATTATCTCCCTTAACAAATTTGCTTGTATAGTTTTTCTTATGATATTTTCTTAAACAATTGAATGAATAAAAATACATTTCATTCTTATCGACACATTTTTTTTGTTTGTTTGAGAAATATTTATTTCTCAAACAAACAAAAATGTGTTGATAAGAAAATATCACAAAATGTGTTCTTAATAACAATTAAGTTCATTTCAGATAATTCGCACGCACAATTTTATGCTAGGAATTTGGCCAACTAAAGTTCATAATTACCGCTGATTCGATATTATTTGTCTGTGTTTTGATTGATCAAACGATAAAATATATATGCCATGTGGTCCTATGCTAGTCACGGTACTTGATGTGCTGACTTAGTCTTAGTTTCGTGATTATCATACGTGATTCTGGCTAATTGCTCTGACAATATTTCTGTGTCCACACTGTGTTTTCAAAAATCCACAGAACTTAGAATTGACGCAACTTCGTCGGAGCTTTCTTGGGAGTGGTTGGCCATTGGTGGGAACCAGTTCCCAGGTGTTGGCCATACCTGGGGGCTTGTTCCGACCGAGGGCCGACCAAAAGACAAGAAGAACTCTCCGTTGATAGCAACAAATATTTATTGAAACACGATTGAGCAACAATAATATATATATATATATATATATATATATATATATATATATATATTAGTATCGCTTTTTGTTTTGGAGGAAAGACAGCGGAGACATTTGGTGCTCTTTTGGATGATTTGCTGGAAATACTTCTTGAAAAGAATTCTTTTGTTTCTTCTTTTTCTTTCGAGTTCGAGGTTGATCCTCTCTCTCTCTCTCTCTCTCTCTCTCTCTCTCTCTCTCTCTCTCTCTCTCTCTCTCTCTCTCTCTCTCTCTCTCTCTCTCTCTCTCTCTCTCTCTCTCTCTCTCTTGTTCAACACTTTTTGAAAGAAAAATTACATATTTACAAGAAATTTGATGAATTATGGCATATTTGGTTTGATTGTTTTTAATCTTCGTTCAATTATTTAATGCCAATGATTTGGAGTATTAAAGTAAATAATAATAATAATAATAATAATAATAATAATAATAATAATAATAATAATAATAATAGTAGACCTCGCCAGAGAACTGAGGAAACTGTGGAACATGACGGTGAAGGTCATACCAATTGTATTTGGTGTCCTTGGAACAATCCCCAAAGCTCTGGAAAAGAATTTAGGTGAACAAGAAATCAGAGGAAGAAACGCATTGTTGGGATCGGCTAGAATACTCAGAAGAGTCCTGGAGACGTGAGGAGACTTGCTGTCACTCAGCCTCCAATGAACCACCAGCTACGGCAGGTGTGAAAAACTAACAATAATAATAATAATGAGACTTGCTGTTACTCAACTTCCAGTGAACCACCGGCTAAGGCGGATGTAAAAAAAACTCTCAAGGAACTAAATAATAATGATAATAATTCGTAATTTATCCACGATTATATGATTTCAACTATTTTAAACAATTATACTAACTAATTATAACAATAATTCTATGTAAATAATTGTAGGTTCAAATAACTACTCTTTGTCCATGGTTATATGGTTATATGGTTCTAAGTATTCCAAGTACTAATCATTTTTAAATAGATCTATTTGATCCATAGAAGGGAAACTGGCAGGTATACTTTAGACATGCGGGTTTTTTTAGTCAGGTAAGAGTGCTTTGCTGTTGTTGTGTTTTAATTCTGAATCCATTTATCATAATTCCCAGGTTCAATCTGATCTGGAGCACATTACTCCGGATCAGAGTGAACCTGATAAATATGGTAAATTGATTTAGAATTAAAACAGAAAAACATCAAAGTGAGCTGTCTGACTAAAATACCCTGCATATCTAAATTCTAAAACTATAGACTTTCTCTTATGATGTATACATTTATCAACCCCCTCCACACGAGCTAATCATTACACTACGAGCACATTTTTTTAATTATGCAGTTGTATGATAGATGAGAAATAACCTCAAATTGTTATGTCCAACAGTTTGCTGATCCCACTACTAATCTATACTCCAAACGCTTCTTTATGAGAACTGTCACAAAATCAATTGTGCTTGTAATTAAAACAGTTCGTTGTCGGGAATAGTTAGCGTTAGTGAAAGACATGAACAATTATTTAGTCAAGTAAACATTGAAAATACAATAGTTAAACTAGTTATTCGACAATTTGCAATCGTTAGGTCGATAATGTGTGTGTGTGTGTGTGTGTGTGTGTGTGTGTGTGTGTGGCTAATTTGTTAAACATCTCTGGGGGAATTTACATAATGACCTTTGTCATCTGCAGAATAATTAAGCTGGTAGGCAAGATAAGTAATAATAACAGTTTAAATGCTGAACTCAGAAGACCCCCAAAAATAATTCAACGATTCAGCGATTAAGCTGTTCTAATTACCACAAAATTAGTTAAGTGATGTATATTAACCCAACCCCTCCGCTACGAACAGGAGGCGACAAAAGGTTATATTTTAAAGCAGAGTACAACTGATCTGTCTGATAAGATAAAACGAGGATCCTTCCAAGCTGTAGCCGCGTCAGTGCTAATGTATGGCTGCACCACTTGGACTTTAACGAAACACTTGAAAAAAGCTAGATAGTAACTACACGAGGATGCTGCGTGCTGCCTTGAACAAATACTGGAAGCAGCAACCCACAAAAGAACAGCGGTATGGCCACTTGCCTTCTATTACATAAACCAAATAAGACGAACAAGACATGCTGGACACTGCTGGAGAAGCAAGGACGAACACATGAGTGAGGATTCTCCTGTGGACAACTTCACATGTAGGTCGATCAGCAAAAACCTACATAAATCAGCTCTGTACGGATTCTGGATGCCGAGCAGAAGACCTAGCAGGTGCGATGGTCGATAGAGACGGGTGGTGTGTGCGCCAGAGGTAAATAAATAGAGAGAGAGAGAGAGAGAGAGAGAGAGAGAGAGAGAGAGAGAGAGAGAGAGAGAGAGAGAGAGAGAGATAGTAATGGGAATCCGTGCTGTCAGTGTGGCCTGATAATGATGACAGCTGATTTCAGACTCTTCTCATAGACTGGTTGTATAAACCAAGAATAGTATGCCCTACTATTTACGCTTAGCTGGAGGGAAAATAGATGGATTCACTATTTTCGCTGGATCATTATCACGACGAGAAACGCAAACAGTCAGCTTTAGTTGTTGCAATATACATATATACAGTGCGATATATAGTATATACAGTAGTCGCGATATACAGCACGCTGGAAGTACTGGTTTCCTACCAGTCAGCTCAGCCAAGTTGAGCAGCGAAGAATCTGTTCATTACTTCTGATAGGGGGACCGCTTCGGAAGTTCTGCTGCGTAACTCACAAGATGCTGGGCAGTGGAACTCAAAACGGGCCAACGGCCAGAATCAAACAGTTCATAAGAGAAACTACTGCTTCTCATCTCTAAGTCTACCGCCTATTGATGAATTAACAAAACAGCCACCGATAGGAATCGATGACATCGAACCAACCCAAATCCCTATGACAGTACGTAAAACGGAAAAAAGATGCAGCATCGCCCTTCAAGCTGACATAACAAAATCACACCCAAACCATATTACTCTCATCATAGACAAATAAGGTACACACACACACTACTGAGGTCATAACTCTGGTCACAGTATCTGAGAAGACAGTCACAGAACCTAAAAACAAAACAAGTTTACTTAGATGCAAAAAAAATTCTTAGCAACATTTATCGTTAGAACGCTAAAAACGATAAGGTAATTACCTGAGCTAAGGATGTCTGTAGCCGAAAAATATAGACATCATATGTGTGAAAAGACATAGATTTAACCATAGCGAATTAGAATTAAAATACCATGAATCTGGTAATGACAGAACGTTTGTGTCGGCATCTACATGGAAAACTCCGCTAATGCCACTAGAGATGTAAGAATGCCTCTCATTACTCGAGCACTATAATTGCTAAACAGCATTGAAAAAAATCAAACTGACAATCATGAGTACTACGTTTGATAGTAATCCCTGTATGACTGTAGTCTCGTGTTACAGCCCCACAAATATCAGCGATGAAACGGACATTGAAACGTTTTACAGCGAGCTATCCTCCCTATGCAGACACACTCCCAACACAATGTACTGATCATTGGGGGAGCCATGGATGCGCAGATAGGCAGAAACGAAAACAATAGATACACAACACTCCAATCAGGAACGGTGAACTCCTAGCCGAGTTCTCCCTTGAAAACAGGCTTGTATGCTTAAACACTAAATTCCAAAAACGATAGGGCTAATTATGGACCTATACCTACCCAATAGCACAAAAACGCAACTAGACTACATCCTAATAAATAAAAAACGAATAAACAGCGCTATGAACTGCGAAGCATACTCCTCTTTCGAAGGAGTATCCTCCGATCACAAAATAGTTACAGCAAAACTAAGGGCAAACCAGTAAATCTTTTCGATACGACTGGTCCTCACTTGCCAACAATGATATATGCGATCGCTACTCTGTGGCAGTAAGGAATAAGTTCGACATCCTCCAAGAGACATCAGCAAATCACACGCCAAATAAAGAATACGAAAACTTTGTCAGTGCCCACCTAGAAGCTGCAGCTGAATGTATATCAACCAAGAAAAGAGCCAGACACACTATCCCCCGGGAGACAGAAGCAGTTAGTGTAAAGAGAAATGATATTAAAAAAGCATCTCAATGCAATAAAACAAACCCAGCTCACACCAACATAGAACACTTTAAGAAAGCCCAGGTAGAACTAAGTGAAACATACAAAAAAGAACAGATACAATACATCCAAGAACAAATTAATAAAATCAGACATGAAGTAGAAGAATGTATGGCAAACTGTAAATGAAATTATGTGGTAGGAAAAGTACCTTTAGATCAAAGTTAAAGATAACCAGTCAAAAAGATAGACTCCAGAAATGGAAAGAACACATCCAGAAACTGCTAAAATCATAGAAAATAATACTAGAAAAGTAATGAATAACTAACTAGGTTAAATTAAGCTAGGGGACTTTACGATGGAAGACATTGTTGTTGGAGTCCTACAAGGAGATACGTTTGCGCCATATACATTTATAATATGCCTAGACTACCTACTTCGAACATCATTAGATCCCATAAAAGAAAAAGGCCTCACACTAAAAAAAGGCAAGAAGCAGGCGATATTCCACACAGACTATAACGGATGCGGACTATACAGATGATCTGGCACTCCTCACAAATGCACCTGCACAAGCCAAATCCTTGCTATACAGCCTAGAAAAGGCAGCATGGAACATTGGCCTATAAGTTAACTCCGATAAAACTGAGTTCATGTCTTTTAAAAATGAAGGAGGCACACTAGATGGTAAACTACTAAACACGGCGGAATAATTCACATACCTAGGTAGATCAAAGTTAAAGATAACCAGTCAAAAAGATAGACTCCAGAAATGGAAAGAACACATCCAGAAACTGCTAAAATCATAGAAAATAATACTAGAAAAGTAATGAATAACTAACTAGGTTAAATTAAGATACATTAAGCGATGTTAATGTACGAATAGAGAAGGCATAGCCTGCTATAAACAGATTATCAGTCATATGGAAGTCCGATCTCACCGACAAGTTAAAGTTATAATTCTTCCAAGCCGCAGTTGTATAAGTGCTACGTACCGTACGTACGTGCCAGTGTGCAATCTTAAACAAGTCGTGGGAACAACACCCCATGAGAAAACAGATGTACTGCTACTTGCCCCTATCACACAAACCATCCGAGTAAGAAAAACAAGACACGCAGGGCACTGTTGGAGAAGCAAGGACGAACTCATGACGTTCTCCTATAGAAGCCACCACATGGGAACGCTAGTGTGGACCGTCCAGCAAAGACGCACATAGATCAGCTCTGCGCAGATCCTGGATGCTGCGCAGAGGACCACTCGATGGCAATGAGTGATAGGGACGGTTGGCGAGAAATTGTCATGGGTATCCGTGCTACTAGCGTGACATGATGATGATGAGGATGATATATATATATATATATATATATATATATATATATAATTGAAAATTGCAAAAGAAACAAAGACAGAGAGAAAGAACGGAAGAAAAAAAAAGAAAACAGGGGAAATAAATAAATAGAAAAGAAAAAGAAAATAAAAAAGAGTGAGAAAGAAAGAAAGAAAGAAAGAAAGAAAGAAAGAAAGAAAGAAAGAATACAAAACAACAGGGAAAAGAAAAACGTATAAAGAAAGAAAGATAGAAAACCAATAAGTAAAAATATAAGTACAGAAGGCAGAGAAATGGGAGAGAAAGAGAGGGAACGAAAGAGAGAGAGAGAGAGAGAGAGAGAGAGAGAGAGAGAGAGAGAGAGAGAGAGAGTTTAACTTTTAAGATAAAATATATAATCATCGTTGTGATTTGTAAAAAAATGAAATTAAAATGAAAAAATGAAAATATTTTATGGGAAATTATGCAAAAACATAGAAAGTGAGTAAATAATTATTTACAAATAAATAAATTTTCTAAACTTTATTTCGTTTATAAACTACAACGATGGATATATATATATATATATATATATATATATATATATATATATATATATATATATATAAACTTGGTTCGAAAATAACTGTAAGTTACCAAGTGCCGGTGACTTCATGTTCAGACTACCACAAATTATATATATATATATATATATATATATATATATATATATATATGAGAATCCACCTCTTCTCTCTCCAGCTATGGATAGATAGTAGGGCAGACTGGGCTCTTTAACCCTAGTTAGGCAACCGGTCTAGAAGAAGGAAAACTCCGAATTCAAACCTGTTGAACTCCGCTTAAGAAATTAACCTTGTGTCGCATCCTGCTAGTATGGAGGGGTTGGTATCTATCTATCTATCTATCTATCTATCTATCTATCTATATATCTATCTATCTATATATATATATATATATATATATATATATATACATATGCTTTGTTCATCATTGCCATCGAATTTATTGATGAATGTATCTACTCCACGAATAGATTACGACACAAGGTCATTTTTATTCGGGGTATATCTGGTTTTAAATCGGAATTTTCCGTCTTCTAGACTGGTGTCCGTACCAGGGCTAAGATCTTAGCCTGTCCAACTATTTATTCATAGCTGGGAAGGATTCAGGTCTTTGCCAAGTCAATTAGTGCAAGATAAAACGCTAAGAGGTTCATTCAGGATTTGTGTCGCCGAGTTCATTTATGGCGACGATAACTTTTACGCCACTCAAGTTTCCGACTTGATAATGTGCCAATATGTGAGCCCGCAGCTATGCGTGTATCTTTATACGAGTACACATAGATATGTGTGTATGTATGCGTATACAGGTATCCGTATATACCTATTTGTATATGTACAGGTATAAATTTGTAGTGTAAACCCAAGCATGTGCATGTATTTAAACGTATGCATGTGCGCATAAATGGAAATATATATACAGAGCAGAAATAAGCAGAAACATGAATTAAATGTATAAATTTCTCAAATTATGTATGTACCCAACCCCTTCTCTACGAGCAGAACGTGACACAAAGGTCGATTTGTAAACGGAGTACAGCTGGTTTGAATTCAGTTTTCCTTCTCCGAGAATGTTTGCCGAAATAACTGGTGGGGATTCATGTCCTTCCCAAGGGTATTACCACGAAGTGAAACGCAAACAGCCTCGTTCAGGATTTGAATTCGGGACCTCCAACGATGACCATTGCGCCAAGCGTGACTCATATTGTATTTAAAAAAATATTTCCTTTCTTTTTTTAGTTCGGTGCTCACTGGGTGCCCTGTGCTTTTGCTGTGCCAAGGAAACTTTAATAAATATAAATATCATTTCCTGGGGAAAATATTAAAAACAGAAAGTTTCCATTTCTTGATCCTAATTATTTGTGACAAAATCATCAAGTTTATAAGAATGCAAACCTGTGATGACAACTTTTCCACTGATGGTGCAAATTATTAACTTTAAGATAGATCTTTCGTGATAAAAGCAATACAGAACGCTCATCGCGCGTCCATATCCGACCACACCTAAACAGTATGTATATATAAATATATATATATATATATATATATATATATATATGTGTGTGTGTGTGTGTGTGTGTGTGTGTGTGTGTGTGTGTGTGTGTGATGAAGTAATACATATGAATTAAAGGAGTGTGCTGTTTTGTTAATGACAAAAGCCTAGGGTGGGTCCACGGAAAGATAATTGCAACCGGTGCTCATGTTCGATTTTTAACTGTTGAATGAGTGTTCATTGAATGTAACGAGTGGCACGCAACCGTAAATTAAAACTGAAAAGAAAACAAGTGGTGAAGAAAGAAAGAAAGAAAGAAAGAAAGAAAGAAAGAAAGAAAGAAAGAAAGAGCAAAACATAAAAAGAAGAGCCAGAAAGAAAGAAAGTGCAAAAAAGAAAGAAAGACCAGAGAAAAGAGCAAATTGAAAGACAAAAGAAATACAGAAAAACCAGAAAGAAAGGACAAAAAAAAAGAAAGACAAAAGATTTAGGAATTGAGATGGACATAGTTTGTGAGGATAATTAAATAAAGAATATATATATATAACATAAACTAACGGAATTGTTAAACACAATTCCACAACAGCGACACACAATTTGCTAAGCACTTAGCAACGACCGTTTATATGCCAATGCTCATAATACTGAAACGGTTAATGTAGCAACGGCTGATGTAGATTGGGGAGTAAGGAGTCTTGTAATATCGGTAGTTTTTTTTTATATCCATTGATTCTATGTGCAAAATCGTTAAACCTTCATGAAATCCGATCTAAAGAAGAGGGTGTGAGTTCAACTGATGCAGCAGCTTTAGTCGTTGTTGGCAAACCTTCTTAGTCGTACCTAACCTGAATTTCCATAAATATTATCAATGAATTTTCAGACGGAGGAAGTTATTTTTAAAGCCTTCACTCGATGGAAAGAAATTATTTGGAAGAAAAAAAAACGGTACCAAGAGGCTCAGCCATTAACTAATTTCACACATGTAAGTCTTTTTTAAAACTATTTTATTAAACACACACACACACACACACACACACACACACACACACCACAAACGCTGGCATAAAACATATTGATATTTACTAAACTTAGTATAACATAAGGGGTAAGGAACAGGATAGTATTGCATCAATATTTTAATATTGGGTTTGCATACTTTGAAACTCAGTATAGATGCCCAATCGTGGTGTAATGTGATCTTGTGTCACATCGTACCCGTGGCGGACGGGTTGAGTAAATACAAGGAGTATTGTAATGGTTCACAAGCTAGTCTTGCAGTTCCATTACTAATGAATAACGAGTTCGTAGCGAACTCATTATTCATGATGTCCCATACTTACAACATTGTGTCACATCGTACCCGTGGCGAATGGGTTGGGTAAATACCTATTTTGAAAATCAGTACTTAAAACTAGCTTTTACCTGGAATCGAACACCGACCACTGACAAATCAAACTCCCCATTTTATCAAAGAGCTTAAGTATTTAATGGCCAAATTTTGGAGTACACGGGATTAAATTAGTAATGTCTTCGATAGTAACTTTTTCTTTTCTTTTTTTTTCTTTTCTTTTTTTTTTCTTTTTCTCTGACGTGATGTGTCGATGAACAAGAGTGTATATTAACCATTCGTTAACGTCTTTTCTTGCAGACTACATACTTAACAACTGTGGTCAATTTGCCAAGATTTGGTCAGCCAATGGCTACATGGCTAGAGTACCTGGTGTTTCTAAGTGGTCACTCATCTAAGCTTACGGAGCAGGCTCATCGCTGCTTAACTTCGGTGATCTAACGGGCATCGCTGCTTACAGCGTGACTTGACCGTAAGTCACCTACTTAACGACTGTTCGCTAATAGTTATTTACTAAGCTGCAATTAGTTATAGCTGGTCTCAAGGCCAGAGATATGGGGCATCCAGTGAGAATCGAACTCACTAATAATGGCCTGCTAATCTAGCTTGCTAACCATTGTACCACGCTAGGTTCCCCTAATACCAATACGCCCTGGAAAGAATGAATTAACACCATAGTTTAGTTGTTTGTTGAATTTAGTCAACTTTGGTACAAGACTACTTATGAAGCACTCAGTAAAAAATAATACTCACTAGTCATGGCTTGTGGAATTATTCTCATGATAGTCAAGTTAAACTTAGTCCAGCAAAACAACACAAATATGGAGTATCAAGCGAGAGTCACACACACACACACACACACACATGCGTGCGCGCGCATGTGTGTGTGTGCGTGTGTGTGTGAAGACAGATTATGTTATTTTGTTGAAACGAATAACTTTAGTGAAGATATGATTGATTTCTTGTTTAATCACTAAATGAAGGTATGTAAAAAAATTACATATACTTTAAAATGGCAAAGCTGAACGTTTTATATATATATATATAGCGAATTTCATATTTTACCACGATCATCAGACGGAAAATTTGTGATGACACATCAAACTCAGAGTAATAAGCTTTTAATTTGCCAACATCAAATATAAAATAGAAAGAAAGAAAAAACAATCTCTGAATGTGATATTCAGTAGAATTATTAGATCCTCACGATCTATTTAGAAAAAAAATAAAATCTCCCTACCCTTGACAATACAACGATGTCATTAAAGATTTCCTTCTTTTTAACAGAAACTTCTCGTGTAACAAACAGCCTGTTACATAAAAAGTGACATCTTTATATATATATTACCAACCCCTCCGCAAGAGCAGGATGTGACACAAGGTCAATTCCTTAAGCGGAGTTTAACAGGTTTGAATTCAGAGTTTTCCATTTCCTAGACTGGTTACCTAGCCATGGTTAAAGAGCCCAATCTGCTCCGTTATCTAACCATAGCTGGAGGGAGAATTGGATTCATACCTTTCCAAAGGGTACTAGCGCCTTGTGAAATGCAAACAGCTTCGTTGAGAAATTGAACCCGGGTCGACGATTCCTTTTCCTACGACTCTAACCGTTAGATCACGCGCCTCCACTTGATATATTTGAGGATACTAGTTCCTTGATTTGGTAGGAGGGTCAAATGTTTTGGATGCTATATCATCCAAAAAATGTCCACAAAGGGTTAACGTCCAAATTTGCCCTTAATTCTACGTGTATAGCGCATCGCCAAATCCCAATAATATCATTTCAAAATTTTATTTCAAAGTTTCCTCTTTCACGATGCCACTTGAATACTTTTAAGCAATTATATCCTAAATCAAAGTTATATCAACTTTCAATTAAAGAATTTTATGAAATAATAATTACTGATTCCTAGCAATAGGTACATTGTTAAATATCGAATATCACTAACACGATTCTTGCTAAAGAATATCTCAATAATTGTAGTTTAGTAGTAATTCAAGGTACCCGATTCCCGCCTCCAGTCAAATACTCCAGATGCCTTACTGTAAGGCCTTTACTTGTTTGTTATTTAGAAGTGTAAATATGCATACCAGTAAGTCTAATCGGAGTTTGAATTCAGAGTTTTCCTTCTCCGACTGATTTAACTATTAACTCGTGGGTGGGGATATTTGGGGATATTAGTGTCTAATTGCTTTATATCTGGATTAAAGTCATATTTTTTAACATCAACTTTCATTTTGATAATTTTAAGAAATAATAATTGATTTCCCGTAAACATTAAATGTTTTTAAAGATTTTATTTGGTTGGTTGGTTGGTTGGTTGGTTATTTTACCCTTGTTGGGTTATTTTATGACAAAATCAGTTTAACAATTATGGTCTACAATTATATACGGTACAAAAACTTGATCTCCACAATCATTTTAAACAAGTAAATACTTCCCACTTAATCACAATATCAAAACTTTAAGAGCCAATGTATTAATGTACTTCAATATCATTTTAAACTTTATTTCAAACAGATCCATTTGACCCATAGATCGGACCCTAATAGGTACTAACTACCAGGGTCAGTGTAGATCTGGGAGTAATGTCATACAAGAGGTGACTTCACACTTCCCAGAACTCCAGAACTGGAACGTCCCCAGCGGATGCGGTTTAGTGTCAGTCCAGGACACGTATTTTTTATTTGTAATTTTAAAAGTTTTGTTACAATTAGCCAAATCAGTAGATTCGACTAACCAAATGCTTTCAAATTCAAAAGACGAAGATTTGTTAGTTTCATAGTAAAACTTTTAGAAAAAACATGAACTGACATTTCCCTGTTTCCGGTTAAGTTACTTGTATTCTTCTTACTAGTACTATACTATGAAACATAGTAACAGACTGTAACAATGACCCAAAATAATGTTTAACATTACTGTTTAATTTTGCATCACAATCTTAATTCTCCAAATCTTCATAATACAGAATTAACGATACATATGGAAATAAACACTTTTATCAAATATTCTGGCTTCATAAAATATTCCTCAAACTAGATTAAATTATCTAAATTAATAGCATTATCTCTCCGAGTCATGCAGAGGAAAATATTATGGAACAATCCAAGTTTGAAGAAGAAATGATGTAATGATCTTGTAATTTTAACTCCTAAAATAAATAACATTGGTTTTTATTCTAACGTTCGCGAATGGCAATTAATAGTTAATAGATCTTCTTTGGGGCCTTCTCGTGGATCATTAATTTAAATTTCCACCATAAATTTTTAATTGGATTTAGATTCGGGATGTTCTCTGGCTATGTCATTGATTTTATGTACATTTCCTGTGACAAGATACATTAACACCCTGAAAATGACTTCCTCCTCACTAAACTAATTTTCTATTAATGAAATTAAAAAAATATCCAGAATTTTAATATGCACATGTGCATTGATTCTGAGGTAATGTGTGTGCCATAAATCCTCAAGTTGATCGCCTTGGAGTTGGGTGAAGTACGCTGAAGACAAGAACGTTTAACATTTCTTAATGTAACAAAACTTAGGTTTTTGCATAAAAATTTGATTTTCTCCTTTAGTGCAATGATTGTTCTGGGCTGATTCCAGTAGACTACAGATTTCAGATGATCCTCCGCACAAAAATCGATTGGTGCTAAGTCTCGAGACTTTAGAGGCTATTTAATTGGATCTCAGGTTCCAAACTGTTTTGAAAACTTTGATTTAAAATAGTTCTCATCACAATATAAAGAAAAAATAACAATAGATCTAGACCTTCGGGTCCCCGAGACATATACATACATATATATGAGAAAAGACAATAACCATATATATATATATATATATATATATATATATATGTGTGTGTGTGTGTGTGTGTGTGTGTGTGTGTGTGTGTTGAAAGACAAAAGGAAAGAAAATGTTGTATGGATAAAAATCATTTATTGGATCACCAAATTCTGCATCATTGAAACTCTGTAACCAAGCCTAAAATTTCATATATGTATATACATATATGTGGGGGTGTAAGGCATGAACTTATTTTGAGACTGCTATATAGTTTGAATGCTGTATAGTTTGGTAATGAATAATGCCTAATAATATCCGTTTTCATTGTCTAGTGTTCTACTAGGAATAATAAAATCTTTTGTTAATGAGAAAATTAACCATCTATGAAAGAAATGGCTGTCGTTTATTCATGACCGATACTCTCTCTCTCTCTCTCTCTCTCTCTCTCTCTCTCTCTCTCTCTCTCTCTCTCTCTCTCTCTCTCTCTCTGTGGTGTGTGTGTGTGTGGTGTTATACATTTTCATTGTTTGATCTAAAGAAAACAAAGAAAAATATTTTCGATTATCAGTGCTATTGTTTTATTGACATTTTATAAATATTTCTTATTGTTTGTTATTTAATTAGGAATGTTTTTTCTTCGATTTATTGTTGCTTTATTGTGACAACTATAAATAAAATTCGGTCGTTAAATTAAGTAGCGTTAAGTAGTAATAAACAAAGAGACTGTTTCTAACGTGACTCGAACTCGTACGCCATTTCCCAACACTTTGTCTTTCATGAAAGACTCCTGAACTAATTCAATCATTGAAGTATACGCCTGAACGGGACATCAAATCTGCTATACTATATCTGTATGTACACTATGCCTGTCTCTCAATCGATGTATTTGTCTCTGTTATATATATATATATTATATATATATATATATATATATATATATATATATATATATATATTGTACACATATAAACGGTATTTTCAATGTACACGCGAATGTAATATGCATATTAATAAAAACTCTGCATAGATTCGAAGAAACACTTTCATAACAACATGAAGTATTTCTATTATTACAAAAAATACGAATCATTTACCATGTCACATCACTGGAATCAATGAATTTTGTAGAGAACAAAGAAAATCTCGAAACAAACCCACACAAAAAAGTGAAGAAAAGAATAAAAATAATAATATCCCGTTTTCTGAACTCATCAAATCCCCAAATGGCCGATTCTGATGAGATCCCGGCTTTGTTCTGTCTCTTTTTTGTTATTGGGTTTATTCAACGTGTGCTCTTTTCTTCTTTTAGTCATAAAACAAGGTAGTCCCATTATTTGTTAGAAAAATCGATGAAAAACACTTCGAGCCGAACCTAACTCTAACAACGCAAAGTTGTTTATTGTTATAACAACGTTTCTTTTTTTGTTTCTTTTTTTGTTTCTTTTGTTTTGTTTTGTATATGCTGAACAAACTTGGGATATGAATTCTGGGTAATGTTACATAGAATCATATCACTGCTATATAAGAAAGAAAATGTCTTCTCTTAATGATAAATATAACCTAAATTAAATAAATTTAATTGAAAAATAATATATTCTTTAAACCTCTTCAACTCAGAGGTTTCTAAAAAATAGATATGCACTTATATATATATATATATATATATATATATATATATTTGTGTGTGTGTGTAATAAAGCTTATATATACATGCATACATATATATAATATATATGATAAAGCATATATATATATATATATATATATATATATATATATATTATAACTTAGAACACAAATTACATCACTTAGTTTCAAAATAGAACGCTACTAACGGCTATAGAGTGCTGTGTTTTGTCTCTTTTTTCTTTTTATGTTTATATTGAATATTATTCACAAGTTACAACATCACGTATTTACAATACCCAGATGCTCATTTGATATATAAACCCACAATGTTTTCCACAATGCTGAAGGCAAAGGAGCTCTCTTAAGAAGTTCGCAGACTTATAATTGACCATCATAATCCTGGAATGAGATATCGACAGATCCCCGATGAACTCAATATACCCATCAATATGATTAGATCTATCATTCGAATATGGAAGCAGATTGGCTTGACTACGAATATGCCTCGAACTAGATATCCTTGTTGAGTAATTGTACAAGCAGCTACAGCTGTCGGAAAATAACTCGAAATCCATTCCCTACCTGAAGAGAACATCAGAAGGAACTGCAAACAAGAAAACCTTTCTTAGGAGTTCGAGAATGCAATCCAACATGGTGGAGTGTCCAAATAATTATATCTTGGTTCACTTCTGTTCTAGCAGCTTGCAGCCCAGTCACGAGAAGCCTTGTCTACACTTTGCTTAAAATCATCTCAAGGACTTGCCTCGTTCTGGGACAATATATTATGGTCTGACAAGACAAAAATTGAAATTTTCGATTGAAACAGTTTGAGACACGTCCGGAACAAAGTGCACTTTGTATAACCCTCAAAATACCATCCCAACAGTTAAACATGGTTTGGAAGTTTAAGGATTTGGGGATTGGTACATATTGAAGAAACAATGGACATAAAAGATGTCGAGCAAATTACTGAAGAATTTGCTTCAGTTTGTAAAATATATTCAGCTACCATGGGGTTGGATTTTTCAACATGAAGATTATACGAAACATACTACGAGGGTGAGTCAAAAAATAATGCCAGTTTCTTTATTTCATTTGAAGTCTTTTTTTAATAAAATTAATGCCTACATTGAGACCCTAACGAGACTCAGAGCAAGAATGCGATGAGTAAGACCCAACTCGCCAATCAAAAAATGCCCTCCTTCTGCATGACAATGCTCAACCACACACAAGCATCAGGACAAGGTATAAAATCGCCTTATTCGGATGGACAACTTTACCGCATCCCCCATACTCACCAGATTTAGCGCCTTCAGACTATCATCACATTGGACCCATGAAAGAGGGTTTAAGAGGTAAACATTATTCGAGTGACGAGGAAGTGAAATCTATAGTGAAGAAGTGGCTCAAAGAACAGTTAGCAGAATTTTACGAGGCATGCTATTGAGAGAAACGGTGACTCTGTGTTGAAGTAGGGATGCTATCCACAGAGGACCAGGCAACCAGTCTAGGAGAAGAAAAACTGGTCACTACTAGAATAGGCTCAGGCCTACTTAGTGATCTATCTCAATTTAAATTTTTTTTCAAAGAATATATATTTTTTATTTCAATTTTCAACTAATTATTTTTATTTGACAGTATATATTTTTCTGATTATTAAAATATTATATTAGGGAAATTTAATAATACATCGAACCCAAAAGATTCAAACCTCATCTAAGTTATATGCATGTGTGTGTGTGTGTGTGTGCGTGTGTGTGCGTGCATGTGTGTGTGTGGGGGGGGGGTGTACGCACTTGTGTGTACGCGCTTGGTGTGTATGTTATACATTCTCATAGTTTGAAATTAAGAAAAAGAAAAAAGTATTTTTCGATTATTGTTGATATGTCATTGTTTTATTGATATTTTATTGATATTTTTTATTATTGATTATTTAATGAGGAACGGCAATTCTCTTTGATTTATTGTTGCCTTTTTTTGACAACTAGAAATAATATTCGATCATTATATTAAGTAGCGTTAAGTAGTAACAAACAAAGAAACAGTTTCAAACGTGAATCGAACTCGCACGCCATTTCCCAACACTTTGTCTTTCATGAAAGACTCCTGAACTAATTAATTCACTGAAGTATACGGCTGAATGGGACATAAAATCTATTATATAGAAATCTGTATGTGTACTATGTGTGTGTGTCAATCATTGCTTTTTTCTCTGTTATATATCATCATCAGATGGCACTGAGAGCACGGATTCCCAATACTCTCTCTCTCTCTCTCTCTCTCTCTCTCTCTCTCTCTCTCTCTCTCTCTCTCTCTCTCTCTCTCTCTCTCTCGCCACCGTCATCGCCCTTGACAGGCTTTTCGGACGGTATTCAGACACAGCTGATTGATGTAGGTTTTTGCTGATCGGCCTATACTGGTGTGTCCATGCGTAGGTGTTCGCAGGAGAATGTTACTTATGAGCTCGTCCTTGCTTCTCTAGCATGTCTTCATCTTATTTGGATGGTTTATGGGATAGGTAAGTGGCCGTACAACTACTTGTTTTAGGTGTTGCTTCCAAGATTTGTTCAAGACAACATGCAACATCCTTGTGTAGTTTCCATTTAGCTTTTACTCAAAGAATTTCCTTAGAGTCAAATTGGTGCAGCCTTACAGTGACACGGCTACAGCTTGGAAGAATTCATGTTCCATAAAGTGTCCTAGTTTTATGTCTAGTTTATCATTTATAATATGTTGGGTAGGTTTCTCTGTGATTAGAGGGAAGTTTCAAGCAAATTCTTGAAGTGTTCTTTACACTTCTGAAATCTTTCTTCTTGGCAGGCAGTTTTTAGTTTTGATCTTGAGGTGCTTTTCCTGCCACTAATTTCATGACTGTCGGGCTAATTGTGTATTTAGTTGGTTATATCTGAGCTTTTGCACATTGGTATTTGTTGGGCTTCTTTTATTAAGAAAGGAATATTTTTTTATGTTATCTCGTTTTTCTCTAACTATTTTTAACTCCAGTGAACTCTACAATTGGATCTTAGTTTAATCGGTTTGCACTCAACTGCTGCTTTTAAGTGGTCGGTAACAAAGTTTTCATATTCAACATTTTCAGTATGTCTTTCAGATGTCTCTTTACAGTGATTGCATATCACTATTGGCAAATGAAGACCAGTCATATCATACAGATTTACTAGTTTGTTTCTTATTTCTGCGTAGACACAGGCGAATTTCTACTTAGCCGATTCTGTGATTGGAAGATCCTCCTTCAAAGAGGAGTATGCCTCGGGGTCTATGGTGCTGCTTATCCATTTCTTATTTATTAATATATAATATAACTGTGTGTTTGTGTTATTTGGGTAGCTATAAGTCCATATTTACCCCTTCCATTTCTGAAATTTGGTGTTTAAGCATATAAGCCTGTTCTCGAGAGAAGGTTCGGCTAGATGTTCACCATTTCTGTTTAGCAAGTTGTGTAAATAGAACATATTATTTTCGTCTTTGCCTATTCACCTATTTTGCCACCAATGATCAGAACGTTGTGTTTAGGAATGTGTCTGACTTGGGAAGATAGCAGATTATAAAAGATGTCGATGTTCATTTCATCACTGATATTAGTGGGACTGTAGCATGAGAGGGATGTTGTGCAGGGGCTGATATTAAATGTAGTTCATATTATTCTCGGTTGGATTTTCACTATGCCATTTTTTTATTATTTTAAAGCACGGGAACAGAGAAGAATTTCTATACCTCCAGTGGCAACATTGATGTAGTTTTCTATGCAGATACCAACACAAATGTCCATCAATTACCGGATTCATGATATTTTAGTTCTAGTTCGCTATGGTAATATCTATGTTCCTGCATGCATACGATATCTATATTCTTATCGGCTGCAGACGCTGCAAGCTCGGATAGCTGATTTATTGTATTTAATGTTCTAATGTTAAAAGTTGCCATGTTAAAAATGTTTTTGCCTCTAAGTTTGTTTTGTATTTGGGTTTTGTAGCTGATTTTTTTTCAGCAGAATTTATTGTTAATTCACGTGAAGGATGATTCAGTTTGAAAGTCTTGTTTTGAATTCTAGTCATTGTAATCTTTTGATGGATATTTCTATCCCATCAATAGATGCCACCCTTATAAAAGCAGTAGTTTTCTGACTGAATTGTTTGATCCTGATCCTGGACCTATGATCGTCATCCACCCAGCATCAGATGAAGCACCCGGTTGATCTGCTTTTGGGTTTATCCGCCTTGCTTTACATCCATCATGCTGCATTCAATGGTTTCAAATAATACCTGCTTGTAGGACTCATATGATACACTCGTCCCTTAGAATTTGATATCTAATGACAATAATGAATGATTATGTTTAACCCTTGTTCGTGAATAGGTTGATATCTCTCAGTGTTTCTGTGGCATGTCTGATTATGACAGAGTTTGACAGCCGTTTTTATTACACATCTCCGGTACTACACTTGTAGGGTTTTGATAGTGAGTTTTCCTTCTCTAAGAGAGATAAATAAACCGATTGCAAGTGACAGATAGATATGATTAGCTTAGGATATATCATCATCATCATCATCATCATGCCATGCTAGCAGCACAGGTATCCATGACAATCTCTCGCCAACCATCCCTATCATTCATTTCCCCCGGCAGTATCCGCACAGAGCTGGTTAATGTAAGTCTTAGCTGGACGGCCCACACAGGTGTTCCTATATGCTGGCTCCCACATAAGAACGTCGCTTATGAGTTCGTCCTAGCAGTTTCCAGCATGTCTTGTTCGTCTTACTCGGGTGGTTTGAGAAATTGCAAGTGGCCGTACATCTGCTTTCTTGTGGGGTGTTGTTTCCATGATTTGTTTAAGATTGCATGCAGTATTCTTGTGCAGCTCCCATCTAGTTTATTCTCTTGGCGTTTCGTTAAGGTCCATTTAGTGCAGTCGTACTGATACAACTACGGCTTGGAAGAATTGTCGCTAGTGATATGCCTAGTGATGCGAAAGGGGGGGTCGGGTCGTGTAGAACATCTTTGTACAGACGACAGGGCATCAGCGATGTTGCCTGTGAAGAGCACAGGAGAAGGGCAGTTTTCCCGTGGAGGGACTATTGTTGTCCTAAATTCAGTGGAATAAACCGTCGTGATGCGGACCCTTAGTTTGGTGTCTGCCAACAGTAATCTGACCAATCGCATCTCATTCTCATTACAGTCTGCTTAGTACAGCACATACAAGCTCATTGATCTTTTAAATTTTAATGTGCCGACATTACGTGGCCGTAGCGCATGCTTTCTTTAGTGGTTATGTCCAAGCGTGGGAATTTTTTTCAAGGCGTGTATAGACGATATGTCTATACACGTCTTGAAAAAAATGGCCTTTTATCTTTTAATAGTGCCAAAGATCCAGGACATGCCTATGACCATTTTGAAAAAAATTCCCACACTTGGACATAACCACTATAGAAAGCATGCACTAAGCCCACACAATGTCGGCACAACTGCGTCCCCGCTTGAAGCCCCTCTGGTATGATCGCGTGGGGTGGTCGATATTGTCACAGATGCAGTGCGGAAGTTACTGTGGATAGGATCTTTAACGACTCAATGTAAACATAAAAAACGGGACATCTCTCAGAAGAGATAAAGAGTGGGGGAAGAAAAAGATTTTTGGATCAATGCTATGCTGCTTATTTGACATTGCGACACGTTGTGTAATGGGCAACTTTGCTTTCCTGTGTTATTGGATTATATGGATCCGCGGATCAAAGATTTCTCTATCAACGAGACTGTGCAACATGATGTGTCTTTGATTATGTACAATTGCAACTGCTGGGCAGCTTCAAAACCAGCTAGGGATAAGTTTGATGCCAACCACCGCAAATCTTAGAAATATCACTGGACACCAGTGACCAAACTGTCTAACTCCAACAAGGCTCTCTATAAGATTTGTAACACCATCCCACTATCAACAAGGCTTGCACAACTACAGTGGTCCATGTTTGTTCATGTACTACGAATGTCCGGAACGTAATTGCACAAAAATCCCTGTAAATTGCTGCAATAGGCCCCAGTACAAACTTGCTTGGTAAGCTGTGGGCAGACTTCAAAAATGAACTAAGATCTGGCAAGCAGCTGGGGCGCTAAGCAGCCTCGCAAATGAAAAGACAGAGTGGCTTCAAATGAAGAAGTGTCAAGTGCTGCTGTAGGGTGTTCCAGATTACTACAGGGGAAGAATACAGTTAATGATATATATATATATATAATGAAGCACTTTGTTTCATCAAATTCTTGATTCCGTTTCTTCTTTTGCCTTCCTTTGATTGTGATATCTGAAACGTTACAACTTTGTGGAAATTTACAAGCTAATTAATTATAATCGAAAAACGTTTATCACTGCTGACGTTTGGTTTTTTTCCATGCTTTCAACTTGTGACATTGACAACCAAATCGTTGTTTACCAAGATGTCAAGTTTATCTAAACAAATATCGCGTGCCTTCTTCATGACCGACTACAGGTTTAATCACATCACAAAATCGAAGACTTACATTCATCGACTGACATACAATAAGTAATATATGTGTGCCATATACACATCATTTATTCAAGGTGGCTGCTGTGGATAGATGATAGAAAGTTCCCCAATCATTGACAGTTGAATTTCACACCCACTATGTAGTTATGTACTAGACTAAACTACGAAGGATGTTGGGAATGTAAGGTGTTAATTATTTATTAATCCATGTTTATTACTATACAAAAAACTATTACTGTAATTATTCGTGTATAACACGCAACCCTAAAGTTGTGCTCCAGAATTCTGTAAAAGAAACAAAAATAACATATCTTGTATATAATACGCTCTGACTTTTTAGTATTTGTAACAGCTAAGTTTAGCATTTGTTCAACTTTTTATGGTTACCAGAATAAAAATTTATACAATTTACCTATGTTTTGAAACAAAACATTTATGCAGTATTTAGAGCAAACACACAGGCATGTTCACACAAAAATACAATAAGCTTGTGTGGGAAATCAGCTCACTCTAGGAGAAATGAAATTATACACACACATAGATTCCACCTTGTGCATAAGTTACTAGGATTACCTTGCTACTTTTTCATGTAGGTGATATAAAGCTTGATTCAAATGACCCATCAGTACATGAGGGTATAAATACCTTCCTCGAATAACCTGGAGGTTCTTCATTTAATTGCTTTGGGACCCAACGAGATGAGATTTTCCGATATTCCAACTTCTCGTGGATAATTTCATGACTTCGGAAGATAAGATTTCCACGGTCACATCGCGAAATTTGCGCTGTTTAACATCCTCAATAAAACGCGCGCATTGTTGCCAGCAAGAGAAGACAAAATTCCGTGCGTTTAATATTTTTTTAGTATAATCATGTATTCACACCAGTATCTCCCCTCGTACAGTGTCAGTATGAATGCAATAACTTGCACTACAGTCCCGAATGACCACAAATAAGACTCATAAAAGTACATTGTCAAATACAGTTTCCTAGTCCAATTATATATATATATATATATATATATATATATATATATATATATATATATACATACTAGAAAACACGTGACCCGCTGGGTCACCCATTGAGCTCGGGTTATATTGTTAAAAAATCACAATAATGTAAAATAAAATCAGGAAACTTTCCAATTTTAATGAAATTTTCAGTGTAGATTTATCAATAAATGAATTTCATAATGCATCAGTTATTTTATTTCAAAACTTTCTAACTTAATTAGGTATTTCTGCTATGGTAAATTAATATTTAGAATTCATTTATAATATGAAACGGCTAATTTTAAGTTTCACATTTCCTATTTTTAGATTCTAAAAACAGTTATCTATTTAATAACTACTTTAGTTTATTATTGTTATCTAATATTTTTTAGAAACACTATATTGAAAATTTAAGACCCCTTCCTTTTGAACAGAACAAATATAGATGTATATTTTTTTCTTTTATAAGATAATAGTAAGTAAGTAAAGTCGACGAGGTGGCCTAAAGTCGGTATCAGCCAGTCAGCGAGGGAGTCTATCCCCTTTTCAATAGCGCTAGACCAAGGAGATTCTTTTAGCATCTGAGGTGGAGCGCCACACCTACCATCAGCTCCTTACTTTACCGCACAGATCCCTGTGCTACTCATTGGCGGGGACCGGTATCGAACTAGGAACCGTGTGGTTTCTAGCCGAACGCTCTACCGACTGAGCTAACCCGGCCCCTTCTTTTATTTTAAAAACGAATTAAAATTAACTATATCAATTATTTAAAGTCAAACTTTTGTCTAAAACGATAAGTAGTAACATAATGACCATCATTAAAAAAAGAAAAATATCATTACATATACAATTTAAAAAAAACAACATTTAAAACGATTTTTCGGTCAATTTCTATCGCTTTCGGTCTGAGACGCTGGTTTAAAATGGCTTAAAGTGGCTCTTTTACAAATTTAACATTCGCGATTGCAAAAAAAATTACCAAAAATCATGGAATCATCCGACTTTAATGAAATTTTCAGTATTGATTTATCAATTAATGAATTTTATAACGCATCAGTTATTTTATTTCAAAACTTTGATTTAGTATTTTTGCTATGAATAATTAATATATAAAATTCATTTAAAACCAAAATATTCGGATTTTAAGTTTAAAATGTTATATTTTTAGATTCTAGAAATAAATATCTATTCAATGCAAACCTTATTTTAGATACATAAAGTAATAAGTTTTGAAGAAAAACTCGATTGAAAATGTACCTCCCCCTTTTTTAAGCAGAAAAAAACATCGATGTATAATTTTTTCTTTTATAAGATAATAGCCAATTAAATAATTAACGAAATGAGTAAAAGAAAATCTCAAAAAAATTTATTATTTATTATTTTTTTACATTTTATTTTTCGATTTTCGTTACTTATTTTCTCATAGAATAACCACAGTAAAATAAATTTTGTTTCTATTCATAACTTCGGTCTTTTATCTCTTTATTTATACTGTAATTAGTATCGAAAATGACCAACTCGCAAAACATTTTACGCCCCCAACATAAGCGGCGTCAAAATTAAGCGACCTGAAAAAAATGAGAAAGTTTTGAAATAAAATAAATAATGCATTATAAAGATCATTCATTGATAAATAAATAAACACTGAAAATTTCATTAAAATCCGATAATTACCTGATTTTTGGTAAATTATTTTCTGTAGGCTAAAGTCATTTTGTCAAAAACGCATTTTAGGTTCATTTTGCCAGTAGCTAGTTTATGTAGATAATAAAAAGACAGAGATATATACATAGAGACAGAGAGGGTGGTAAAATCCACCAGCAGTCAGCGTAATTTTTTTCAAGCAGGGTAATGTTTTTCTCTCCTCATACTCTCCTCTATTCTACATGTATTGAGAGAGGGTGAGAGAAATAAACTATACTTAAGATTGGTCGGTCTTTGACTTAATTGTAAATTACGATAATTAGAAGCAAATGAAGTGGAATTTTTTTCAAACAATGATTAGATTCATGATAAGATAATATTTTGAGATAGTTTTTATACCATTAGTATACATAGAAAAAAAGCCTTTAGCTAGCAAAGTTGGATTTGCTCAGATTTAGTATAATAATAATACATATATATATATATATATATAGAGAGAGAGAGAGAAGAAAGAGAGAGAGAGAGAGAGAGAGAGAGAGAGAGAGAGAGTTTTCTATATTTATAAATAAAAAGGGATTAATATCGGTTTTTGTCTGTAACAAAAATTACGTTACTGCTTACATCACATTACCCAAAATCGTCATAACATAGAATAAAATTTATTCTAAGATTTTTGGCATGTTCAAATTTTGAGTGCATTTATTCAATAAATACACTCAAAATTTGAACATGCAACATTAGACAGTCCTCATTTTAATAAATACATGACTGGTATTATTATCTATCTATAGTTTGTTTTATTTTAATACATTTTAATATTTTAATACATATTTAAAGTTTACATTTCAAATTGTTTTATTTTTTAATCCTTTAATTAATTTGATGATTTTACTTACTTAGGGTCCAAACTCGCTGACATTGAATTTTTTACTCCCACCCCTCAGACAATATGTTTCAAAAATCTATTTTTATATCGCCCGGAGGGTGTTTTTTATTTTGTACTAGTATATCTAATTTAGGGTAGCGTATACATAGTCAATGGCGTTTGGTAATTGTCAGTTACTCACCTAGGTGTTCATCAGACCATCATCTAAGAGAAAAATAGTCATAATCATCTTCTCAAAACAAAACAAACTACCTAACAGAACTCATATTTAAATGTTTACATGAAAACAAATTCTTACTAAGCCACCTGAAAATGAACGACTCCAAAGACTAAAATGAAATTCAAATGAATAAATGAAATCATAAATAAAATAGAATAATAAATAACTAATAGTAAATAATATAAGATAATAAAATATAATTAAATAAATAAATGAAATAAAAATTAGATTAATAAACAAAATGAATAAAATAAAATAAATAAAAACAAAAACTAAATATGAAGGAAACAATAATAATAATAATAATAATAATAATAATAATAATAATAATAATAATAAAAGAACCCGATTCCCTTATAATAGCAGCACAAAATAATGCCATAAGTGTCAATCATTCCAAATCGAAATTAGATAAGACGCAACAGAATAGCAAGTGTGTGTTGTGTGAAGACAGAGACGAAACGGTTAATTAGATAATAAGCGAGTACAGCAAACTATCACAAAGAGAATACAAGACTAGGCATGTCTGGGTGGGATATGAGATCCTCTAGGAACAGTACAAGAAATTAGATTTTAATCATACTACCAAATGGTGTATGCACAAACCAGAATCTGTCCTTGAGAATGAAACACATGAAATTCTCTTGGATTTTGAGATATAAACTGATCATCTAATCTCGACCAGAAGACCAGATCTAGTATTAAATAACAAGAAGAGAACTTGTTATCTAGTGGATTTTGCCGTTCTGACAGATCACATAGTTAAAATTAAAGAAAGTGAAAAGATAGACAAATACTTAGACCTTGCCAGAGAACTGAAAACTGTGGAGCATGAGGGTGAAGGTGGTACCAATTGTAGTTGGTGCCCTTGGAACGGTCCCCATGAACTTGGAAAAAAGACTAGTGGAATTGGAAATCAGAAGAAGAATCGAGCCATCCAGACCATAGCATTGTTAATATCGGCTAGAATACTTAGAAGAGTACTGGGAACCTGAGGAGACTTGCTGTCATTCAGACGGTTAAATAACTACGCAGTATAAACTAGAATGCACTTCTCAAAATGACCCACAAACTAAAAACACAAAACTTACATTTCTAATTCATAAGTATGAATTTTATTATTGGAATTTCAGTTAATTTTCTTTTTGAAGTACGGTTTAAATATGTTAGTTCAATAAATCCCCTCAGGCCTTACTTGGGAAGAAAATCTTTCAAAACACTTCTAAAATAAATGTTTAGCAAAATGCGCGTCAGGATATTATATTCATTCCGTACCGTGGTGAGAACGTCTACTTATATATATATAATATAGGTGTGTGTGTGTGTGTGTGTGATGGTGGAAACTTTGTTAGTTGTATTAGAAGCATGTAAAAGTACAAAATAAGAAATAATAATCAACATTCATAAAGTTGAATATTATTTTCTAATCTGTCTTTTGTCAATATACTTGTGAGGGCGTATATATATATATAATTATATATATATATATATATATATATGTGTGTGTGTGTGTGTGTGTGTGTGTGTGTGATTATATTTTTGCATGTAATCAACGAGGCATGGCTGTTGTCAAATTATTCCCTTTCACAAAATGACAAGGTTCATCTTAACTTCCTGTCATGTTTGTTTCTTGACTCTAATCCGATTGACAAATATGATATGAAAACTGTCATAGCAATAATTATAATTGCCTTTGGTAATACCAGACATTGCAGTGTATATTTCTTCTTTCCTTTCTTCTCTTTTATACTTTCCATCTTTTCCTTTCTCATTCTTTCTTTTTCTTTCTCCTTCCTTTTATCTTGTTCGTTTTCGTTCTTTCCCTTATTTTCCCTTTTCTTTGTTTTTTTTTCTCTTCCTTTTCTGTCTTTCTTTTCTTTCTTTTCTTTCTATGTATGATAATATGATAAAATAGGAAAGCAGGAAGCAGTGGATTAGTGTTGTAGAAGGCTGATCGTATTCTAAAACCCCTTTTTTCTTATTTATCCCTTTGTAATATATATATATATATATATATATGTATGTATGAGAGAGAGAGAGAGAGAGAGGGAGAGAGAGAGAGAGAGAGAGAGAAGGAGTCAGGGTTCCTGAACCAACGATAAGTTTGTTGAAAAGTTGCCATGTGATCTCAGGTGTTAAAAGTACGACTGAAACCTTGGTCACAAAAAGAATTCACTTTTATTTTCAGTTATTGCAGTTTTTTTAGACTTGTTTCAAGAAGGAATACATGTTGTGGTTTTGTTCATCAGGCGGAAATGAAGAGTCACTCTTTCATTTATAAGTCTTTGCCCACCCCCCATAGAGGGGTGGACGGTTTCACTTTGGTCGCAAAGTAGTTAACTGTCCTCTTCGAGTCTGGAATTCAACTGATTTTTTTCGTTAAACTTGATATTTCTAATATCACTTAACCATCTATAGCAAACCAACGAGCATATATGCGTTTTATATTTCAATGCTTGCTTAATTGGTTTTGAACTTTGACCTTTCACCTGCAAATCACGTCTCCGCAGATATTCGGCTACGTTCACTACTTCAAGATTCCAATGGCGGGACCACTACGTAACATTTTTCCTCAATAAGAAAATGCCGATTTCTAATTTGGTAATAAAGCTGATCTTATTTCTTGGTGCAAAACTTTCGAATTTCTAACTGATGTGTTGAATATGGAGAAATCACAACGAGGATTTATCAAGTTCAGTTTAACACGTTACTTTAATTGATTTGAATTTATAACTCAGAACTATTTTTCTTTGTTATAATCGCACATCGTTTTGTTTATTTTTATTAATATGCCATAGAAATTACCTTTCAGATAGTAATTAGTAATAATTTTGTTAGGTTGAAATTTCAAAACCATAGACCAAAGATCGGACCCATACCCCTTGATTTATACTCGTGTCTATATGGTAATTGTATTTCATGCTTTCCAATGTTATTTCAAGAGTTACTGCATATCATTGATGGTCATAAATCTCTTAAAACAAAGTTTTAATTATTTCTCTGAATTTTTTTTAGATGAGGCTTGATGATTAGTATTTGAATTTGAATAATAATTAACATAGCTTAACGCCTCTACCCCATTTATGGTTAGCGGAATGAGAACAGGATACCCCCGAGGACTGAATAAATGGTTAGGTTCAAAGTTCTGTGATGGCTCCCGATTACGACAAGAAGGTTGCCGAGTTCGAAAAGAAGGTTCCCGACTCCGAGAAGAAATACCTGAAGAAGGACGGAGGGCACATCGGAAGATTAGGACAATAGTCCGAATAATGCAGATAATACTAAAGTTTTAATTATTCTGCCAAGATCCAATTACAGATAAGATCGGTACGACTTTTCTTCTCAGCGAGTTGTCAGTACATTTAAACACTTGTAAAATTTATACCTACCCACCTAAGATTATTTTATGCCTAGAGATTAGGGAACCGCATTCATTATAGGTGTATGTTTACATTTTTTGTATAGTTGTGTTTGTTTGTTGTTGTTGGGTTTTTTTCGGGGTGGGGGTGTCACATGGTCATATCAAATACAAATATTTTTTAACAAATCTATTTGACGGGACTCTAACAGATACAACCACTCCGGGTTAGATTGGACCTGGGAGTAATGGCAAAAAGGGGTGACTCCAAATTCCCCAAAGCTTCAGAGTTTCACCATCAGATGCATCATACTCAGGAAATCTCTCATGGGGGTATTCTTACCCCTCCGTAGGGGATACAGACAGAGTATTCTAAGCCCCATCGACAGGGTGATAAAATTTGTGAGGAATCACACTTTGTCAAAAATGTACAAATTTATATTTACAATAACTTTTTTAAAAAAATATACTCTTATTGTCTTTGTTATTTTCTTTCAGAAGTCTTTAATCGCTGAGAACTCTGTTGAATCCGTTGACGAGATTACGCCAACTCTCGACTCCAGTCTGGCCGGAAGTAACACCAATCGCCACAAGCAACTGAGCGATAACGCGGCTAACTCGAATAACACTAGGCGATATGAAGAATATCCAGTCACAATGGAGAAGACGTCGCAGATGGAACGACCAGAGCCAAAGAAATTAAACCGAAAAGGTCGACTTGTTACTTTCTACCGCAATGGAGATCCTTTCTCATCGGGTCTGATCGTGTCCATCAGCCAAAAGAGTTTTCCTACCTTAGACTCTTTGTTGGCTTGGCTCAACACCAAAGTTGTGACCACAAATGGGGTAAAGTTTATCTTTAGTTATCCAGATGGTCATGAGGTGAAAAGCGTGTCCGATTTTCGAGGCGGTTACGTCTACGTAGTGTCGAGCACAAGAAGTTTCAATAGAAATATAAAGTATGGGGTATGTAAGGAACAACAACAGGTAAGAAAATCTCAATTATAATTTCATCTTGACAGGAATGCTGAATTCATCATTTTGTAGTGTCTGCATGGCAGATGATCATAATCATCATCAGTATCAAGGTGTGTCGATAGCACATATTCCATTCTCTCTCTCTCTCTCTCTCTCTCTCTCTCTCTCTCTCTCTCTCTCTCTCTATCTCTATATCTATCTATCAGCCACTTAAGCTGATAAATGTAAGCTTTGGCTGATAGGTCAACACTGGTATGTCTATGTATGTGAATCCCAAGGATATCGTCGATTACGAGTTCGTCCTTACTTCTCCAGCAGTGCCAAACATCTTATTCGTCATGCTGGTCATACTTGGATAGTTTGTGTGATGGGAGGTAAGTGGCTGTACAACTGTTGTTTTGTAGAGTGCTGCTCCCAGAATGTATTCAAAACAGCACGCAGTATCCTTGTATAGTCCCCATCTATCTTTTTCTTCAATAAAACATGCAGCTTCCATAATCCTTCACTCATCCTGCCTCAGCTTGTCACTTGAGAATAAGGATAACAGAAGTAATTTACCCACCACAGCCAGTGCAGGTGAGCTGCATTTACTACAGACCCCAAGTGTAGTATCAAGTGGCAAAATATGCTCGTACGATTTTTTCTAGCAGGTTTGTTTTAATATAAAATAAGCCATTCGAATGACAACAGTCAGCAGGTATTTCCAGTAACCTGATACCTATACACATCAGCCACTACGCGAAAACCTTCAGAAGTGTATACCTATAATAGTAATGAGTGAAATCAACGTTGTAAACTAAAAGCTGATTGATTCTAGAAACAAAAATAACAGAAAGAACCTACAGAAAAGGAACAGCCTTAGTGAAAGTGAACTTAATGACCCTACTGCTAAAAACAAAGATACGCTTTACGAAATGGGCACTCAACAAATTGAGGGAAGAAAACAAATAATGAATCACAATACTTGTCATTTGTTTCATGCCAAATTAATGCACAAGTTTTGGATCAATTATTGACCTACCTATAATTAGAAATGGACCCTGAATAATAAGTGAGAGTAACCACTCCTCTAGCCATCTACAAGTGAAGATTCTTTCTTAAGCTGCTTGCATTAGTTTTTATTGTTGTTTTTTAAATATTCAAAGAAGGTTCGTGGTGTAATGGTTATCGTCGTAGGAAATGGACACAGCTACCAGAGTTCAAATCCTGGACGATGCTGTTTGCATTTCACATTACGCTAATACCCTTGTGAAATGTATGCATCCAGCTATTCTCCCTCAAGCTATAGGTAAATAGTATGGCAGATTGGGTTCTTTAACTTTGGTATAGCAACCAGTCTATGAGAAGGAAAACTCTGAATTCAAACACCGCTTAGAAAATACATACTTACTGGTGTGCATATTTATACTTTTAGATAATAAGCAAGGCTATACCAAGCAAGGGTCTTGCAGTAAAAGTTAAGAAATTGACCTTGTGTCACATCCTATTCGTGTGGAGAGGTTGGGAAATTTGTATCTTTAATTCTGCGTATCTTTTATTTTGTTATCTTTATTTATTTGTTTGTTCATTTATCATCACGTGTATAAACTTTGAATACCAATGGCAATTTTATATGCCACTTTCTTTTAAGAACAAATGGGAATTTCTTCTTCGTCCCTTCGTCTCACCAACTTTCTTCGAGAGCTTTTGACACACACACACACACACACACACACACACACACACACACACACACACACACACACACACACACACACGAAACAATAGAAGGTATGAATCAATCTCTTCTTCCCCTCTTAAACACAACACCATAGCTAAAGAAGGGGAACGGACAGTGCACGCAGAGACTACACTCTCGTTGTAGGCCAATCCAAATGTAAATAATTTTGATATTTTTTGCGAGATCTATAGTAGTTTTAAACACCTGCTGGAAATGAACTCAACGAGCCGAGTTCAAATTCTGGACAAATCTATTTGCGCTTCACTTCGCACTAATTTCCTTCTCCTCGCCTCCTGATATAGGTAAATAGGACAATACTAGACTCTTTAGCCTTTATAGGGTAACCAATCTAGAAAAAGGAAAACTGAGTTCAAACCAGCTGTACTCCAGTTAAAAATTTACCTCGTGTTGCATTCCTGTTCTTAGTGGAGGATCGGGGTAAATACATACGTAGAGAAAGCAGCGTAGAATACATATTTTAGATCCTATTTTATCAAGTAATGAGGGTTGAACGTCCCATCGTGGTGTAATGGTTAGCAAGTTAGTTTTGCACACCTATGACTACTTAATACTGGACACTACTGACCCTCGCTGGATGTCCCATACTTGTGTCTTTGTGTCACATCCTATCCATGGCGAACGGGTTGGATAAATACTTACTACTGAATAGTGAGTTCAATCCTCTCTGGATGCCCCCATACTTGCTACCTTGTGTCACATCCTACCCGTGGCGAACAGGTTAGGTAAACATCTACATGTAATAAGAAGTCTATTGTATTTGATGGCATATAAGATCGCTCTTTTTCCAAATGTTTCCTTATTAACAAATATCGCCAGGATTTTATACGCAAAAGTCCAATAGATAAGAATTGAGACATAAAGTACGCCAACATTTATGTAGAATATATAAATTTTGGTAAGTTGAAAGTGAATTCATACAGCGTTAAAGATAATTCAAGGTGAGGACAGTTAGTTGATTGCCATCCCCCGATCACCATATTAGATTAGTAGAGAAACCAATTAATTTTTCTAATCAATTTTCATCACTTTCTTCACTGTAGGCGTCATTTACGGCTTAATTAACCGACTTTCAATTTGAGATTTCGTTCGTCAAGCATATGTCCACTTGATCAAGACCAAAAGACACAACAGTTAACCCTTGCTCTCCCACTGATCTGAATTATTAGATTAACTATTTGCATTATCTAATCTATCAGTATTACTAACAGTACTTACCCATATTACATAGTGCTTGTAATAAGATCATTATTAGAATTAAAGGACGTAGAATCAATTTGATCAAATTTTAGGTTAATTATTCGTATTCGAATATAAAGATAAAATATAAATTTTACTAGAGGTAATAGTGATTGTAATCAATATAAAGGATTTTTTCTTTTTCCAAATCCGCCTTTCGGTGGGGGCAAGAATACACCGACTGCATCCCTTGTATGGTAGTAGGACCCCTCAAAATGGGTGTCTTGGTATAACACTAAACTGCATCCCTAAGGTAAAATAAAATGGGAATTCTTCCAAACTGTAGTGGTGTCAGTACAATTGTATGGTTGCACCACTTGGACTATAACAAAATGCCTGGTGAAAAAGCTAAATGGGAACTATACAAGAATTTTGTGTGCTGTTTTGAACAAATCCTAAAAGCAGCACTCTACAAAACAGTAGCTGTACGATCATTTACCTTCCATCACACAAACCATCGAATTAAGATGAGCACGATGGGCACTGCATGAGAAGTAAGGATGAACTCATAAGCGACGTCCTACACATGGACTTACCAATGTTGGCCGACCAGCAAAAACTTACATTCATCAGATCTGTACGGGCACTAGATGCTGCCTGGAGGATTTTCCAAGAACCTTGACCGATAGAGACGAATGACAAGAGAAACGCAAGGGAATTCGTGCTAACGGGACGCCTTGTTGATGGGGAAACCATATGACTGCAAAAGATGACCTCCATATAAAGAGTGGACATGTCATAAAACCTCCACATAAAACCTCCACATAAAGGTTGGATACGTTGTAAAACCAACCAACCAACCAACCAACCAACCAACCAAACAACCTTTTTAATTCTACTGCAAATGAAAATAATTTAATAAATAAATTTAAAAAATGATTATTTCTAGGTTGTTAAATATCTCTTTGGTTTATTAATAATATTGGCGTAATTATAGATTATCATTTGTTGTCGTGGTTGTGCTTTCGACTGCACCTGTATTCAAGCAGGGTTGTTCAAGTGGAAACCATTTCCACTTGAACAAACGGAAAGTACCTCAAATGTGTTTTTATGTCATTTTTTCATCGCCTGGTGGGCGCTGTTTAAATTGCGCATGACGATTAGATCACATCAACAAATGAATGAATAGATAAACCATAGATATAAAGAAAAGTTAATAGATAAAAAAGAATATTATCCATCAGAAACAGACGAGTGATTATCAGGAGCTTGGGTATTCAAGTTTTCTGAGAAATGTCGCGTAACGGTATGAAATACACTCGGTGACCCGATTTCAAATCCCAGCTGTTTGAATTTCGCTTTCATGCTAATACCCTTGGGAAAGGCATGAATCTTCTTCCCTCTGTCCCAGCTATACATAAATAATAAGGCAGAGTGCACTCTTTAACCTAGGTGCAACGACCGGTCTAGAATGGAAAACTCTGAATTCAAACCAATTGTACTCTGCTTTAGATTTGATTTGTGGCAAATAAAGAGAAAGCACCTATAATTCTTTCAAACTGTAGCCGTATCAGTGATAATGTATGGCTACACCACTTGGACTATAACGAAACTCCTAAAGAAAAAGCTAGATGGGAGCTACACTAGGATACTACATGCTATCTTGAACAAATCTTGGAAGAACAACCCAAAAGAAAGCAGATGTACATCGACTTGCTTCCTCTCACATAAGACCATCCAAGTAAGACGAAAAGGACATGCTAGAGAAACAATGGCGTTCGCCTGTGGACACCGACACATGGACACACCAGTATAGGCCGAGCAACAAAAAACTACATCAATCAGCTCTGCACGGATTCTGGATACCACGCGGAAGACCTGCCAAGTGTAATGACTGATAGGGATGGGTGGCGAGAAAGAGTCGTGGATATCCGTGATATCAGCATGACATGAAGATGATGATGATGATGATATTATAGCAGAGCATATATTTTTAGATCAAGTATGTACATGCAATATTTGAACCCGGCTTGTCAATTCAATTTTGTACGTCTCCATAACTTTTACGCTACATGCACATTTGAATTATAGATGAAGTTTAATAGATTCAGATGGATTCCCTTTTGGGTCATGCCTGTGGTGAGGATAAAAACAAAACCTACAGGTGGAAATCTAGAATTGTTAGCGGGAAAACACTAAGCATCAATAATCTTGTTCAATGTCGTCTACTTGTTTAGAAAACCGATAAGAACAGAATATATATATATATATATATATATATATATATATATATATATATATATATATATATATATATATATGGGAGAAATGTGAAAAGGTTAATCCGACACTATGTGGGTACAGATAGACGAATATCATCATACTATTTCTCTGAATGTTTGAGATAAGGCTTGAAGATTAGTATTATCTGCATTATTCGGACTATTTAATAACAATGAAGATGGGGACAATAGTCCGAATAACACAGAGAATATCATCATATTGAAGACAGTTAGAGGGACCGATAGACGGATAATAACAGCACAAATATGGACAGATGTATAGTCAGACAGACAGAGATGAACATATTTCAAGCTAGACATACATACAGACACACATGAAGACAGACCTTATCTGAAAATAATAGATATATAGATGTACAGACATGTCTAAAATCACAAACAAGACAGATGTATTAACAGTCATGAACACATTCAAGCTAGATAGATGGACAGATAGACAGATGGATAGTAACATATAGATAAATAATAACAGTCAATAATTTACAAAACTTTAAAAAATAAATAAATAAAAACAAAAATGATAATATATTAAAAAAAATAAAAATAAACGAATATAAAAATGATATAATATATAAAAAAAATAAATAATAAATAAATAAATAAAATTAGATAGAATAAATAAATAAATAAACAGATATTAATAAAATATATAAGAAAAAAAAAGATATTAACCGAGTATCGATAACAAACACACACAGATGATATCAACAGATTAATGACAACTAGACAAATGAAAATAGACAAATATAGATGTACATTTACAATAGATATATTAGACAAAAATGATAAGACTAACAATATCACCGCTATGAATAATAATAATAATAATAATAATAATAATAATAATAATAATAATAATAATAATAATAATAATAATAATAATAATAATAATAATAATAATAATAATAATAATAATAATAATAATAATAATAATAATAATAATAATAATAATAATAATAATAATATAACATCATACATACTCACTTACAAATTTAAACAAATCTCACCATCTCAGAAAGTTTTTTTTTTAATTAAAAAATAAAAAGTTAAAAAGTTAAATTCAAATCCAAGTCAAATATATAGATAAATACACAGAAAGATAGATACTACTATATAAAATAGACAAATAGATGGACAGAAAGATTTAAAAAAATAAAACTCACACATATACAACTAATGACAAATCCAGCTCCCAAACACACATACACATACTCATTCATTTTTGACCCATCACTTATCATCCAACATTCTCACCAAACACCTGCATCTCCATATAACACTCCCCATTTAGAGGGAAGAAAATCCACTACCCACCCCCCAGCCACCACTGCCCCTACTGACAACCTACTGTTTTTCATCATTCTGAAAATGTCCTTCATTGAAGCTAGAACTGGACTTTGGTCCTGATGATGGCCGAAACGTTGCATCGTCGACAATAAACATCCAGTTTCCATAACATCCCGTGTTTGTTTACTTTTCTCCACACACACACACACACACACACACACACACACACATATATAATATATATATATATATATATATATATATATATATATATGCGTTTATATACATCTCTGTTTCTAACTTGGATAGGATTAACTTGGCAATATTACATACACATAGTATTTTCCATCAGTGATGCTACTTTCAGTGTGGCTTCATCAAAATATAAGACATTAGAGTAAATATATGTAATATAGGGAAAAATTTGAAAAAACAAAGGTTCAAATAAAATGAGTGATATTTATTCAGCCAACGCTGCAGTGTTTCAATCTGGTTAGTAGATCTTCTTCAGGGCTTTTGTTGATATAAGGAAAAGGAAAATTTCTCACAGAATAATAAGGAGACTGTGATAGTTTTTGTTGATAAGTTTGTTTAAAATGTTTTCAATGGAAAATTAGCGCTCGTAGAATAGTTCGAAATTTATGAAACGCTGGGATAAACGCTTTTGAAAGATGACATCGAACATTCTCTTACGTGTGTGCGTATGCTTATTTGTTTGTTTATCTATTTATATTGATATTTATATTTTTCAATATATTACATACCGTCGGATTCACTTCCATTTTTCTCTTCACACACACACACACACACACACACACACATAATATATATATATATATATATATATATATATATATATATGAGGGGGTTCACATTGAGGGTGACATACATATATTTTTTTTTATTTCTCCTCACAGGCGCGCTGGGATGATTGGTAGGGAAGACAGTAATCGAATGAAAATTTGAACTAACCACTCTTTCATGCCTAACTTAGTTTTTCGCTTAATAGCAGCAAAAGGCTATCACCAGGGGGAAATCAGCTTAAAATGTATTTGATAATCTTATAGATATTTTCTTTTTGATCTAATATATATATATATATATATATATATATATATATATATATATAGGGGAATCTCAGTAATTCATGCAACGAAAATAATAAACTTACATTTGACGTTGAACGTAGGCAGTGATATCAGCTGATAAAATTATGATCAACACTGCACTCAGATGCACTCAGGCAGATTTCTTCTGCTATTTTCACTGTTTCTCTTATCATCTAATCTAATATATTTATTGCATGTAATAAAACCAACCAAATAATTGCAAGCAATAAAACTAACATTTGACATTTAGAATAATCGTTAAAATGGCATATATATATATATATATATATATATATTATATATATATATATATATATATATATATATATATATATATATATATATATATTGTATTGAGCCAACAATCCTTCGTTAACACAAATTGAATTCGAGGCCACAAAGTACTTTTATTCATTTAACCTTGCTTTGGCAAGTTAGACTAGAAAACCATCACTAGGGAGTTCGAGTAGCATTGGGTGCTATATAAATCCGTCCTTGTGCAAAGTTTAATGAATAACAGAGTAAATAATTACTTAACTTTCGTTGTCCCTTTATACAAAGTGATATTAAAATCACCAATCTAATAGGTGTAATGGCTGAAGCCCTGGACTGCGATATTATAGAAAGCAAGTTCGAACTCCAGTCGCGCTATTACGTTCACCTTTAGACTAATTCCCATGAACTCCCTCATTTTTCTAGCTATGGATTAAATAGTATCACTACTGTCTTTCTACAAAGATGGTTTTGGCATTAAATAAATCACGAAGGTTGATATGCCATTAAACGAAGAAATCAAATCGAACCAACAAGTTCATCCGGAACTATGTTGTAAGAAACGGTTCCGGATTAACTTTCACTTATAATACCTAATAAAAATAAATGAGTTGATTAAATCATTAAAATGAATATATTTTCATATTCTGTGACACAGAAAACATATAATTTGACATATTATACCACTGTAACTCCTAAAATTGTTAATTTTCTTTGAAAAAATAGTCGTTTCAGCCGCCATTTTGAAAATCGTCACAGAACCAATCTAAAATGACGTCATATCCCAAAAAAATCATTGAATTCTTAATCAGCAGCAAAAATAGCCATAGAAAACACTCGTCCCAAAAATTCGACCTCCATTTACCCACCCCTAGTACTACGAGAATCTTTTTTTCATCACTCAGGGATCCGAAACAGAACCGAAATAAAACCCAAAATGTCTGAATTAAAAAGTTCGCAAAAACGTTGGGGATGGGAAAAATAACACAGCAACACCCAGTTCAAATGGAGATACAGGATTTGTTATCTCCAATAAGGACAATTTCTCCTCTAAATATAACACGTAGCCAGCTTTACCACCACTTTACATTGATGTTTTTTTTTGTTTTTTTGTTTTTGTTTTTTACTATATGCCATTTAACATCCGAATACCTGCTCGTATCATTGTAATTACTTACAGCATATCTCATACATAATTCTATCCTTACCAATCGTTTAATAAAAAGTTCCTTATTATTAAGTATTACTTACCAAACCCTACAGCATTGAAAATCCTTATGAATACATTCCTTATATATATTTATGCAATTTTATTTTTGATTTGTGAGTTTCAATGCTGTAGATTTTAGTAATTAATGATACCTAATAACATCCATTTTATATGTATAATGTTTTACTAAACATAATGAAATCCTGGTATGAATTGAATTAACTTTTTTGATTATGTTTGGGTATATCACATGTATATAACGAGTTCAAGGAGAGTCCATTTTATTCTGTAAGTGTGATTCTGTTGATGCATGTATAATGTATATGTGCACGCGCGCACGTATATGTTTTGCATGCCTAACCCCTCCGTTATGGACACGTCAGTTTTTAGGCGAATCACGGTAGATTTGAATTCAGAGTTCCCTTCCTTAAGAGCGGTTGCCGTACGAAGGCTAAAGAGCCCAGTCTGCCCTACTATTTATTCATTGCTGGGGAAGAAGACAAGGATTCAAGTCTTTCCCAGATGCATTAGATAGAAATGAAAAGCAAACAGCCATGTGCAAGATTTGAACTCGTCTCGCGCAGTCTATTTCCTATGATGATAACCGTTACCCGAAATGCGCCCTCTTACCTAACCACGGAACGGATGTAACACAATGTCAACTTTTTTAAAGTGAACTACAGCTGGTTTTGAATTCTGATTTTTTCTTCTCCTTGACCGATTGTCATACCTGGGTTCAGCCAACCCATAGCACCGTGTGTGTGTGTGTGTGTGTGTGTGTGTGTGTGTGTGTGTGTGTGTGGTCTTTTCCCATTAGGAAATAAATCTGAAATATATACTAACATCATTTATAGGCCGTGATTAGCAAGCCCAGCAGCCTACTTTGAGAGTTACTTTTCAGGGGTCATATTTGTTTGCTCACCCGTGTTTTGTTTGTTTTCAATTTCGATCTGTAGCTCGAAAGAGGATTAAACTTGCTTATTATTATAATTGTCTACCATCATGTTATATTTAGCGTTGAGCCTTGTCTGTTGTCTTAAGAGGCGTCTCTGTTTGTTATGCTAAGCAGGCAAAAAGAAAAGAAAAAACGATGTCCAAAAGAAAAGAAAATAATAATAATAATAATAAAATCTGAAATCTCATTCAAAGTCTCGCATTTGGAGAAACTCTCGCCATTCAAAATACTGCTCAGTTGAGAGTTACCGGTCTTTGTAAAAAGGCTTTGGTGAGTGAATGGACTCAACTTTGGAAACACAGACTGATTATCAATTGATGGACGAAGTAAATAAGAGAGTCGTAATTTTTGGAGTCTCAAATTTTATATTAGATTTCAGCTAGAAATCATCATGAAAAGAGTTTACCCCCAACGCGCATTATCGTCTGTTCATTTACCTCACACCTATGAAGAAACTGTATGTTCATTGTTTTCGTTTTTTAAACAAATATTTTGCTCTTTTAATGTTATTCTTGTGTTCTTTGTTATACAGGGTGGTAAAAATGCAACACATTTTTATATCATTTGAGACATACCGGGTATTTCAGAAAAATTGATATCATTTCTATTCTAATAATTTTTTTATTATAATATAGTATAGAAATGACATTTCTCTACATGAAAACAAAAATGAAACAGAATTTTGAGATGTTTCTACACAAGTTGTTAAAATTTGTGATTTTTTGAATGGCAATTGGTCAAGTTATTTGATTACAAAATAGAGAGAGAGAGACAGAGAGAGACAGAGAGAGAGAGAGAGAGAGAGAGAGAGAGAGAGAGAAATGATATCAGTTCCCGTTCAATTGATCTCAAATTTTAAAAGCATGTGCAGAAAAAAACTCAAAATTCTAAGTTTCATTTTAATTTCCAGGTGTAATAAATGTCATTCACTGGAAAATAAAAGGTGTTTAAACATTAAACATAGAATTTGGAGTTGTTTCTACACATACTGCTAAAATTTGAGATCGTTTGTACGAGAATTGGTCAAGTTATTAGATTACAAAATGATATCAATTTTTCTTAAACATCATGTACATCTAAAATGATATAAAAGAACTGAAACACTGTGTATATCTGTTTCTATCTTAGATTCCAAACATAATTCAGTTTTTTTATATATGAAAGAGATTCTTATAAGTTGTTGGTTGTACTTCGACAACATCATTTTGATTTAGTTTTATAGATTTCTTGATTTTCATATGTTGTAAGAATAATTGAGGCAACTTGCTGGGTGCGATTCCACGACAAACTTATGTTAAATACCATTCTCTCTCCACGATTGCATCTTTACTAATGCATGTTTGCTTCCATAGACGTAATGAATAAAAGTAGTATGTTAAAACGATTTATCGACACAGAAGAAAATCTTGCTAATATCGTATTTGCTATTATACAATACGCATTTGTTCTCAAATCTTTTTCTCGAAAATGGCACGTAATATATACCAGAAATATTATATTTTGGATGCGGTTGGTTAGCTGGGTTTTATGGCATTTAACATGGGTTATTTTATGCTGAAGATGTTTTGTTTTATTCATTCTTGTTAGGTATTCCATTTTTTAACTGAATTTTTTATCTACTTAACACGTAAATACAGATACTACCCCTGTGGGTCAGAGTAGACCTGGGAGTAATGGTGATGAAGGGATACTACACACACACACACACAAACACACACACTCTCTCTCTCTCTCTCTCTCTCTCTCTCTCTCTCTCTCTCTCTCTCTCTCTCTCTCTCTCTCTCGAGTTCTAGAATTGGAGCTTCACCACTAGTTTAACGACATACACAGGACACTAAGTCCCTTAGCCACCACCTTCTAGCACATATATGATAAAAATGAGGCGTGTGGTGTAATGATTAGAGTCGTAGGAAATGAACTCGTCGACGTGAGTTCAAATCCTGGACGAGGCTGTTTGTATTTCACATAGTGCTAAAACAACTTGGGAAATGGGTATGCATCCAAGTAATCTCCTTCGAGATATGGGTAAATAGTAAGGCAGACTATGTTCTTTAACCTTGAGTAGGTAACCGGTCTAGGAGAAGGAAAACTCTCAATTCAAACATGTTAAACTCCGCTTAAAAAATTGGCCTTGTGCCACATCCTGCTGTGCGGAGGGGTTGATGAATATATGTATGATAAAAAAAGGTTTTTTCCATAAGAGTAATGCTAAAGAGACAATTCTATAGGTGCTGTCGGGTTTGACGTGACAAACCGATTGATCCGAGGAATCTCTTCGGCAACCCGTCTAGTCAAAGTAAGGTCCAAAGTTGAGTGTTGTATATCATGGACTGCTCGGACACAAGGATTCCGTCTGTAAGCATCACAGGTCAGCGTCAGCGTCCACGACCAAAAGGTGGCCCCATTGGTGGGTGTCTTACCCCTCTGCAGAGGCGCTGTCGGCGTATTTTATTGCCGACGCCAACAGGGCGTTATTTTGAATGCGGAATCCCAATGAGTGAAGTGATTGATTAATAGATATCGAAACATTTCTTAATATATATATATATATATATATATATATATATATATATATATATATATATATATGTCTCTCTCTCTCTCTCTCTCTCTCTCTCTCTCTCTCTCTCTCTCTCTCTCTCTGTGTGTGTGTGTGTGTGTGTGTGTGTGTTTATAGTTTATGGGGAAGCTCAACGGAACAAAAAATAAGAAAAACCGAACGAGTCACAATTTTGACTGTTGGAAAAAGAAAAAAAGGCTGAATGATTCGAGATAATAAACATTGGAAAGTGCTCAATACGTTGTCGAAGAGCCGATTTAGGGAACCAAATCAACGACGGAAGTTAACTACCCAGGTTTCACCGAAAGGATCCTCAGAATAATTCTGACAGGATAATTCTCTCTCTCTCTCTCTCTCTCTCTCTCTCTCTCTCTCTCTCTCCATATATATATATATATATATATATATATAGAGAGAGAGAGAGAGAAATTATATATATATATATTATATATATATATATATATATATATATATATATATATATATATATATAAAAAGTGTTGTTATGGGTCCAACGGGAGAAAATTAGATATTCTATAAAAAAGAAGGTTTGCAAAAAGGATTATGTTTTTTAAAAAATGTATTATTAACTTACATATGCGACACGTGTTTCAGATCTGTTATCTTCTTCAGGCATTGAATAACTTGTTTTTTGTTTATAATGGTTGTGTAATAACATTATTACACAACCATTTTAAACAAAATATAAGTTACAAAAACACACACAACCTATCAAATATCAGAAATCCCACATATACATATTCTGCCAAAATATAGTTATTCAATGCCTGAAGAAGATAACAGATCTGAAACACGTGTCGCATATGTAAGTTAATAATACATTTTTTTAAAAACATAATCCTTTTTCCAAATCTTCTTTTATATATATATATATATATATATATATATATATATATATATATAATATATTATATATATTAGTCTTTGTATATATATTTAATTACATGGATTTGGTTTTATGCACATATTTACAGAGCAATTTTCAAGCAGAAAAAGAAATTGAAAAAATCCCCTCCCCCAAAAAGAAAAAGTCGGAAAGATATCGACAAAAGAATTTTACTTTGGTGTGTGGAAATTGAGTATCAATAAGCAGAGGCCTTTGGGTTTTGTTTATATGTAAATATGTTAACTGTTAAAGAAATTGTCTCGTAGGTATATGTATACATACACCAACGAGACGATTTCAGACCTGCTATGTAATACCATACACACGCGCGTAGCAATTCACACACACAGACATACACACACATACACACAGACACAGATACACACACACACACACACACACACACACACACTAATAATTACATACAAGCCCTCATCCATCAATACGTATACATAACCTACACAAAACATTTGTACACATGTATATGTGTGTGTGAGTGCGGCGCCACATGTTTATGCATGTTTATGCATGTCTGCACATGTCGTCCCACATAAATATGCATGCGGTAGTCGTATCCACACGTACACATTAACACTGTCTGCACCCTACAAACATGGGAGTCCACTGACAGTTTTTTAATGTATTCAGAATATATAATACTGACAACAAAAGGTATCCGACCCGTAGAAATGTTGCTACAATGTTGCTACAATGTTTATACTGACTCTTTGGTTCCCAAACTCGACATAGTCACAACTTTTAAAATCTCCTCACCCTGAGTTAGAAGCTTTATTTCAGTGGGAAGCATAATAATCTATTGATCCATAGGACAAATGGTTATTTCCTAATTGAGTAACATAATATTACAGGGTGACCCAGAAAAACAGAACCTAAATAATTTATTTTCCCATTAAACTAACCCTAAACCCCAACCCTAACCCTAACCTAACCCTAAACCTAAACCTTAACCCTAAACCCTAACCCTCCCTAATTGAGTAACAGGGTGATCCAGAAAAAACAGAACCCACACATTTTGTAATAAAACTGTTAATTCTAATTTTTTAAAGTTTGTCCAACAAGGGTTAGGGGTTAGGGTTAGGGTTGGGGTTGGGGTTTAGGGTTAGTTTAATGGGAAAATAAATAAATAATTTGGGTTCTGTTTTTTCTGGGTCACTCATGTTACTCAACTAAGAAATAACCGGACAAATAAGCTAATTGCTCTTTCTCTAGCGGACGCCAATGTCTATAAACTGTTACCAAAACTTTTTTGAAGGAAAAGGTTGAGAATTAATTTCTTTACTTTATGAATCTCTTCACCTTAGCGGGTATTATTTAACGGAATATATAGTAGTTGAAAATAATATTGTAATATTTTTTGTATTATCTACATATATATGGATATATATTTTGTCGATTGACAAATTTGCTTCTTCTAATATTTTCTTTAGGGAGCATGTTCAATTGTTCCAATAGTAAATGGACTACCCTATTAGGGTTTTGTTTTTTTTAATTTCTAGGATCAGATTGTCACCTGGTGTCATTTTTTTTTGGGGGGGGTAAGTATGAGTTATGTTTTGTTATTTGGTTTAATGTTTCAAATAAATCAACATCTTGTTTTGTTATATATTTTCTTCAAAATCTTTTATCCGTGAGTATTCTCCATTGATTTCAAAAGCAATGACCATGGATCTTTTGAAATATTGACACCTGGCCACAAAAACAGTTTAATAAGGTAAAGTAAAAAGAATTAAAGAAAAAAACAGAACTGGAGAAAAATCTTTAGCTGGTTGGTTGGATTTTACGGCATGTCAACCCTTGGGTTATTTTATGCCGAATACGTTATTTTATTTATTCTTGTTGGGTATTAATTTTTTTGGAACTCATTTTAACACATTTTTAAAACTCAATTTTTCATCTACTTAAACCATAGATGGGACTCCAACAGGTACTAGCATTCCAGGTCAGAGTGGACCTGAGAGCAATGGCGATAAAGGGGTACTTCACCCTCCACAGAGTTCTAGAATTAGAACCTCTCTACTAGATGCAGTTTAAAGTCATATCCAGCCGACAGGGCTAGGGGAAAAATTTAATATAACAATTATTTTCTTACTTCATTCAGGAATGGAGGAGTTTGTTTTGTTTGTTTTTTTTGTTTTGTTTTTTAATTTGTCTACTTTTTACTCAATATGCCATTACTCTTGACTTAATACGATCTCTGTATCACTACAGAGGGGTAGGATCCAACTCAAAAAGATTTGACCTGGGTATGACACTAAACTGTATCTGATGGTGAGGATACCAGAATGACATCGAATATTCTATCAGATATTAAATAACACCTATTATCAAGAAATTATAATAGGAAAAAGACACAATGTTTGTTAAAAGAAATTGATGAATAGAATTATCTTTGAAAATATGTTACTCTTATTATTGTATCGAAGATATTTTCATTTTTTAATCAACTGAGAGTTCAAAGGAATTCTTCGATACTTCTAGCATGTTTTTATATTTTTCGATGATAATTTTAGCTCTTCTAAAAAGTTGTAGGGTAATTGTGATCAGGTTTTTTCTCTATCTTGCGTTTTAAAGGATTAGACTCGACCATTTTAGCCTTTATTCTAAGAGATAAGTCATCAGCATTAAACCGCGTTAATCAGTTTTGGACAGTTCGGTCAGGTATTGTTTCATTTCCTTTTACTTCCCGAATTCTGTGAGCAGCTTCAATAGCTTTGGGGCCTAGTTTAAAATAATACATCAAAATTGGCGGAATAATATTTGTATCGACCAAAGCACACCTAAATATTGCCTATATATATATATATATATATATATATATATATATATATATAAGAGAGAGAAAGAAAGAAAGAGAGAGAGAGAGAGAGAGTTTTTTTTTTAAATATCAAATATAGATCATGAAGGGTCAATGAAACAATCGGAGCACTATGAACAATCCAAAGAACCGAGAAAAGAAACTGTAAGAGCTGGAGATCCGTGGAGGGATTGACACGGCCCGGATCACAGGACAACTAAGATAGGCTAGAATACTGTGAAGAGTCCTGGATAGCCGAACGGACTTGTTGTCACTTGCACTCCGGTGTGAAAACTCACTAAAAGTAGAATAATAATGGTGGAGTCTTAAGATGTGCACATGAAATACGTTATGGAATAAAAGTCTATAAAAGAAAAACGAAAACACCTTTGATACACCTTAATTCGCACGGCATTAGAATCTGCATTAACAGAGAAGAACTCAAATGTAAGAATTAAATTAACATTTACACAGAATTCATTCATAATCTTTCGCACAGGTTGTCATAAATGATTGACCGCATAAAATAAAGCAAAGTTTACCTTCCAACATGAGTTTTCTTGTTATTTGGCTCAAATAATTCAAATACCTGTTTCTCAATAAATAAACAAAAATTTAATTTATTATTTTGTTAGATTTTCTTCTTGGGGAGGGGGTAGCTATTTAAAATAATGCTTCAAAATTGTCAGAATCTTCATCTTAGTAATTGGCCAAAGTATTGCTTAAGGCGTCCCATCGTGGTGTAATAGGTAAATTAGTCTCACAGTATTACTAACATTCATTACTCGTATTACATTGGTAACATTCTATGATATTACATTCGTAATATTACCCGTATTACATTGCATATGGTTACATTACATGGTAATACATTGGTAACATAACCCGTATTACATGGGCATATGATTGCAGTACATGGCATTACTTTTGTAAAATTACCCGTATTAAATTGCATATGGTTGCATTACATAATATTACATTAGTAAACTTAACCGTATTACGTTGCATATGGTTGCATTACATGGTGTTACATTGGTAACGTTAACCGTATTACGTTGCACATGATTACATTACATGGGGTTGCATTTGTAAAATTACAAGTATGACATGTGCATACGTTTGCATTACATGGTATTACGTTTGTAAAATTACCCGTATTACATTGCATATGGTCAAATTACATGATATTACATTAGTAACATTAATCGTATGACATTGCATATGCTTGCATTACATGGTGTTACATTGGTAACGTTAACCGTATTATGTTGCATATGGTTGCATTACATGGAGTTACATTAGTTACATTAACCGTATTACGTTATATACGGTTGTATTACATGATATTGCATTGGTAACATTAGCCGTATTACGTTGCATACGTTTGTATCACATGATATTACATTGGTAACATTAGCCGTATTATGTTGCATACGTTTGCATTACATAGTAATACATTGGTAACATTACCCGTATTACACTGCATATGGTTGCATTACATGGTGTAACATTACCCGTATTACATTGCATACTATTTATGTAGTTCTTTATTTGTTTCTTAACTATTATTTTTTGTTTTTATTTTTTATTTTTAAGTATTATTGATTATTATTGTTGTATTTGTTTTTATTGAGTTTTTTTAGTTCATTTTTGTTTTTATCATTGTTACTTCCTACGTATTAATTTATTTATTCAATTTTATTTTTTTATAAAGTTTTTGTGACTTTGTTTAGTCATTGGAGTCCTTAGTTTTTAGCTGGTTTAGTAAGTATTTATTTTCGTGTCTGAATTTTGATATGAGTTCTGATCATTTGTTGAGTAGGTTTTTTTTCTCGGGAAGGTTATTATAGCTAATTTTTCTTTAAGGCAAAGTTTGTAGTGTCTGGTTAGGTTGTTATATGCAGTTATATACAAATGTTATATATGTTATATACAAAGCGATAAGATTATACAAGAAACAGAAAGAGAGAGAGAGAGAGAGAGAGAGAGAGAGAGAGAGAGAGAGAGAGAGAGAGAGAGAGGAGGAGGAGGAGGAGGAGGAGGAGGAGGAAAATAAATAAATAAAAATGTTTATTTTGCAAACATATTTGGAAGTTTATATCTAAATTTTTAAAAATCTTCCGAAATTCAACAAATTCATTAACACTTATAAAAAGTGGAATTTCTCCGAGTACTGGTAATTGTAATCAATGGCTCATGAGATTGTTAAACGAACCACTCTAATTTACAACGAACACCAAATCAAGTGAATCTATAAATCTATGAGATGTTGACTCATTTGGTCGGTCAGGCATGACATACACCAGAACAGGAATCCATACTTATTTTATCGAACTTGCATGTATGGGCTTTTTTTAGTTTTTAGTTTTTAACAAGCGCAACAATGACTGTTCGATCTTTGGGCATATTTTCTCTTCTTTATTGTATCGTGAAAACATTGTTTTGTTTATGATTTTAGATTTATTAACTTTTTCTTTTGTATGCAATAAATTTATGCTTTATCAATAGGTATATTCATACAGAATCTCAGAGTCTGCATATCTTTTGGGTTGTGTTAAAATATAATTTTTTTTTTAATCAACTGAGAGTTCAAGAGGGAATCTCTCGGATCCCTGTGTGTGTGTGTGTGTGTGTGTGTGTGTGTGTGTGTGTGTGTGTGTGTGTTGTGTGTTAGTTTTGTTTTGTTTTACGCTTGTGTAATTCACCCACATATGGCATCTTTCGTTTGGTTGGTTGGTTGGTTGGCTGGTTGGATTTTACGGCATGTCAACCCTTGTTGGGTTATTTTATGCTGAAGGCATTTTGTTTTATTCATTCTTGATGGGTATTCAAATTTTTTTAAACTCAATTTTTTAAAACACATTTTAACTCACTTTTTCTATCTAACACATAGATGAGACCCTAACAGCCACTGCCACTCCAGGTCAGAGTGGACCTGGGAGTAATGGCGATGAAGGGGTACTCCATATTTTCTAGAGCTCCAGAATTAGAACTTCACCATTCGATGCAGTTTAACGTCATACCCAGGACACTAAGACCCTCAGCCACCGCCTTCTAGCACATACAGTTATGGGTTGGGTTTTTGATATAAGGGCAATAGGGTCGGGACAATCATATAGATGCTAGGACTTGACGTGACCAACCGATTGGTCTCTTCGATCGCCTGTTTAGCCAAAGTAATGGCCAAAGTGGAGTGTTGCACGTCATGGACTGCTTAGCCACCAGAATTCCATCTATAAGCATCACGGGTTGCCACCCACGGCCAACAGGTTACTCCATTGGGTGATTTTAACCCTCTGCAGGGATGCGGTCAGTGTATTCTACTGTACCAACCGGAAAGTTCTGAAAACCTGAAGAAACTTTCTGTGAAAAACCAACAGTTAAAACTGGTGATAAACTCGCAAGAGGTAAAACTGTTCTTAAATTAATAACAATTACAATGATGATAGGGTGTAAATAATAATTATTTTCATGATATTATTATTATTATTATTATTATTATTATTATTATTATGTGAGTTTTTCACACCAGCCTAAGCTGATGGTCTTTCATTGGAGACTGAGTGACAACAAATATCCTCAAGTCTTCAGGACTCTCCTGAGTCTTCCAGCTGATTTCAACAATGCTGTTGTCAGAATGGTCCCAATTCTTCCTCTGATTTCCAGTTCCTCTAGTCTTTTTTCTAAGCTTTTGAGAACTGCAAAATTTACCTTTTTTTTTTCTTTTTTTTTTTTTTGTTAATTTTTTTTTTGTTAATTTTTTTTTTGGTCTGATCTTCTTGCTGGAATAAGGCGATACGTCTTTATCTTAAAGTCACAGAGAATTTCATTCTCAAGAACAGATTCTGGTTTATGCATATATCATATTTGTATGGTAAAAGTTTTTTTTTTTTTTTTTTGCATAATTCACAGTGGATCACATTTCCAACTCTCTCGTGCCTAGCTTTGTGTTCACGTTGTGCTAGTTTGCTGCATTCGCTTAATACATGGTTTATGGTTTCATCTCTGTAACCACATACTCTACATTTGCTGTTTTGTTGTGTGTTATCAATTTAGAATTATTATTATTATTATTATTATTATTATTATTATTATATTATTATTCAATTTGATGTTTTCTCCTCTTTGCAGATGTGGTCTAACAAGGCGCTAACCGGAGAAAATATGAAAAATGGCGGAGTTAACCCCAATGTTATAAAAGGACGTTCCCGCCATGGTTCCTTAGTTGGACAAGCACAATGGCGACCAAGAGTAATAACAGTAATCAGTAACACAAACCGCGAACTTAGGGAAAGACTTATTCTTAATCCCAAAACAACGCAGAACTTCGAAGAACTCCCTCTGTGGAAAGGGCGACCTGTTAGAGCTCTATATACAATACAGCCTCCATACCTAAAAGTAAGATATATTCAATTACTCTTTTTTTTTTATTCTAGCGTTTGGTTAATACACGTCTCTTTTCATTTTATTTCACGTTTTATTTTAGTTATCTTTGTGTTTACATAACATGATTTAATTTGAATTAGATATCATCATCATCACCATCATCGTCATCATCATCATCATGTTGCACTGACAACCAAGATAACCATGAATCTCTCTCTCTCTCTCTCTCTCTATATATATATATATATATATATATATATATATATATATATATCTTGTCAACTGTCCCTATCGATCACCGCCCTTGGCAGGTCTTCCGCACGGCATCCAGAATCCGTACAGAGCTGATTGATTTCTTGCTGGTCGGCCTACACTGATGTGTACATGTGTAAGGAGAATGTCACTTAGGAGTTCGTCCTTACTTCTCCAGCAGTGTCAATCATGTTTTGTTTATCTTAGTCGAATGGTTTGTGTGACAGGAGGAAAGTGGCCGTACAGCTGCTCTCTTGTAGGCTGCTGCTTCCAAGATTTATTCAAGACAGCATGCAGCATCCCTGTACAGTTCTATCTAGCTATTTTTATCTAAGCGCTTTGTTAGAGTCCAAGTGGTGCAGCCATACAGTAGCACCAACACGGTTACAGCTTGGAAGAATTCTCGCTCTATCTTATCAGAGATATCAGATAATCCATGCCTTTCCTATGTGTATTTATTAATCAGATATTTAGTATTTTTTTCTCTGAATGTTTGAGATGAGGCTTGATGATTACTATTATCTGCGTTATTCGGACTATTGTCCTCATCTTCATTGTTATCTGTACAACGTCTCGGCCGATATGCCCTCTGGCCTTTTTCAGGTATTTCTTGTCGGACTCGGTTAGGTTCAAAGTTCCGTGATGGCTCCCGATTACGACAAGAAGGTTCCCGATTAGGACAAGAAAGTTCCCGAGTCCAAAAAGAAGGTTCCCGAGTCCGAGAAGGTTCCCGAGTCCAGGAAGAAATACCTGAAGAAGGCCGGAGGTCATATCGGCCGAAACGTTGTACAGATAACAATGAAGATGAGGACAATAGTCCGAATAACGCAGATAATACTAATCATCAAGCCTCATCTCAAACATTCAGAGAAATAATCAGATATTATTCAAAATAAGTACACAATGTGAATTATTCATATCAATTCTTCTTTTATTCAGCAGGAATTAATGAATGAAATGACTTTTCAAACTAACGAGCAATAGTATAAAAAACGAGGAAGTAATATCAAAAGACTTTACGATGAATGTTACACAACATAAAATTCTTATAACTTGGCTGATAAGTTTCCCCCCCCCCCATATTCAGTAGATGTTGCACATTTGGATTACCATATATTCCAGTTTCAACAGAATTCTCTTAATGAAAAATAAATTCCATTTCCTGGAAAACTGCAAATGGTGCTAGAGAAGTGATGGTTGAAGGATTTATGGGGAATTATGAAGTTGCTTGAAAAAATAGCGGAAAAATATAAAATAAAACGATGAATATTTTGTGTAATAAAATCAATGAAGTTTTGCAAAACAAGTTTTCAACATTTTGCTGTAAACAGACATCCAATTATTTTGCCAGCATTTTTTTTTTTCGTTATTGCTTCAGAATCTAATTGCGATACAGACGTTCTTAATGACAATTCTATTGGAAATAAAATTCACTTACTTGCTGTTTCTACATTTCTATCTCTTATGTGCAACAAAACGTAATGCAGCATTTTTCGAATAAATAATAGAGGAATTTAAATAGATAAATTTATTGATCAAAATATAATTGTCATTAGCAAATATATTTGCCGAATATGAAATAAGTTTTTTTTTTCGTCCTGTTAAAAAAAAGGTTGGTTGGTTGGTTGGTTGGTTTTACGATATTTCAAGTCTTGTTGGGTTATTTTATGCTGAATTTAGTTTAGCAATTATCTCAGATATATTTGACACAGATATATTTGACACAAAGATACTACCACTTTTTGCCAGAGTAGACCTATGAGTAATAGCAACGAAGGATTGACACTCCCCAGAACCACCAGATGCAATTTAATACCATACCTGGATACGCATCATTTATGTTTTAGATAATGGCCACAAGTGATGCTTTTGTGTCATTTAAATAATTTAAAGTGAGTTTGTCATTGAGTGGCCATTGATGAGGTAACAGTAAAAGCTATATTAATTAGGCTTGACACTCTCGAGTTCGATAACTCAAATTGAACTACTTGGTGTTTCCCTGAGTGTAATACACACGAAACTTGAGTAACGGTAATATAATACCATAATATAATACCATAATCTTATATTCTAGGTTTTAAACGTACTCTGCTATTTTATCATTGAGCAAACGCTTTTCTTATTTATCTATATATATATATATATATATATATATATATATATATATATATATATATATATAGAGAGAGAGAGAGAGAGAGAGAGAGAGAGAGAATTTCAGAAGCTCTCACAGACAGTCAACCACATATATACGGGTGTACAGAACAGAATATGTCGAAGATCTTAAACAGTTTTTGAATTGACGTAGAAAAAGGCATTTAGTTCACTGTCTCTTGAATTAATAATGTCTAAAGTGACAAAGAAAATACTTTTTAATCGTGATAAATTTGTATGATTATGCATTGATAGATCTGTAAGTTTCAGGTACGTCATCTGATACATAAAATTTTGATCAATAATTTCCTTATGCTCACGCAGTTTTGAAAAACAAACAAAAACAAAAACATTTTGAATAAAGTTGTTTTTTTAACAATTAAATATGTATAACATACTCGTATTTCTTTTATGTTTTATAACTGGTGATCGAGGCATGGTTGTTGCTGTGTCTGTTATATTAATAATGTAAATAAACCTATTTACCAACCTATTAGACGCGCTTTATGTCCTAATATAACTGTGCGTCTAAGTTGAAGATATGAGTTAAATAATAACACTACTGTTCTTCTACAAGGTTGGCTTTGGCATTAAATAACCCACTAGTTTTGATATATATTAAACAAAGAAAGCAAGTATATGAATAGAATATCAAACATTGAACGATCGAATGTCGTGTCGGAGGTGTTTAGAATGGGTTGACTATATCCCCTGCAAATGGGGAAAGACACCCCACACATAAAAAGGGGTGTCCTGGGTATGACACTAAACTGCATCTGATGGTGAGGCTTTAGTTCTAGAGTACCCCTTCATTGTCATTACTCCAAGGCCCATTCTTATCTGGAGTGGTAGAACTTGTTAGGGTCTCGTCTATGGATCAAATAGTTATGATTAAAAATTATTCGTATTTGATAGTAAAAAAAACTTTTCTGAGACAACTACACAAAAATGTAAATATGAATGTACAATGAAGGGGAATTCCTAACCTCTATGTATAAAATAACCTTAAACTGGTTGGCATGCCCTTAAAATCAGTCAATCAATCTACTGCTAAGATACAATTACAATAAGCAGTGGGATACAAAATCACCTTTATAAAATATGCACTTATACAAATACGGCAATTAATATTATATTTCAGCCATAAGTCACGTCCAGAAGAGACACTATGGCCCCTCTGATTGAGTACAGATAAAGTACAATGGTGAGTGGGGGACACAATAGCCGTATGAGTGGGTATGAAGTATAGGTGGGCTATATATGTGGGGTGAGTGTATCTATGTATATGTATATATCAGTTTGGTGTTATACGTACAGGAAGGTGATTGAGCATACGTAGTGTATATGTATTTATGTTCGTGGATGTGTATGATTGGATTAATCAAAAATTCAGAAAACTAGATGGAAAGGGATTCATTTTAATGTCCCTTGTTCAACACGGCTTTTTGACGCTATTCGGTAGATGAAACAGATTAGCCGTTTGTGGTCTGAATCTGCTAGGAGTGTGTGTGTGTGGGGGGGGGTTATCCCATATATACAGGGAATACTAGAACGAGAAATGGAGTGAGAACAACAGGACGAGAACGAGAACCAGTGAGCAGTAGTCAAGAAAGGAGTTTGGTCCAAATAGCAGTTTGGGACAGTTGAGATGGACGCGGGCTAGGGGACAGATCGGCTGATAGTTGCCCCCTCGTCCACTGCAGCAGAGCAGAATAGGGGAATAGTGCAATCTAGTCATGTTGCGAAAGTAAAATCCAAGCAACAGTTTACAGAGTGTAATACTCACCCCTCAGTTGATTACCTCCCTTTCGGCTGGAGCAGAAGAATACACCGACTGCACCTCTGCAGAGGGGTAAAATCACCCAATGGAATCACCTGTTGGCCGTGGGTGGCAAACCGTGATGCTTAAGGAAGGAATACTAGTGGCGTCAAGCCCTAGCACCATTGCACCCGACTGTATTGCCCTTATGGCAAACTCCAGTCCTTTTTATCATATATTTACTAGAAGGCGGTGGCTGCGGGTTTTGTGTCCTGGGTAGGACGTTAAACCGCGTTTAATGTTCCAATTCTGCAGCTCTGGGGAATGTGGAGTATCCCTTCATCACCATTACTCCCAGGTCCACCCTGGCCCAGAGTGGTAATATCTGTTAGGATCCCATATTTGAGTTAAATATAAAAAAATATGTTTAAAAAAAGGTGTTTAAAATGTGTTTAAAAATGACTAAAACAAAACATTTTTGGCATAAAATAACCCAACAAGGGTTGATATGCCGTAAAATCTAACCAACCAACCAACCAAACAACCTCAATTTATTAGAAGTCCACCTTTGTCTTGTCACATCATTGGCAATTCAGTCTCGAAAGACTATGATAAAAGTTTTTGTGTGCCCCTGGAGTTGCAGCGCCTCCTGTGACTATGAAGTCCTATGTTTGAGAAACATTCTCGACCACAGATTTTGTATTGGTAGGTTGTCCCTGTAGATGACGATGTTCCGATGCTTTGTTGCCGTTGCTTTCTTATGGAACTCTTAGCTTCATGATGTTGTATCAGGGTGAGTTCTGACATGTACAGTCCTCTATGGAGATTCTGCCGCCAAATTTTTCCAGCTGGAAGGGACAATGCCAAAGCACCTGAGATCGTTTTTGCAGACATCCTTGAATCGCAGTAGGGGGCGACCAATCTGTCTTTTACCAGATGTTAGCTCTCCATACAGGATGTCTTTCGGGATTCGTCCATCATCCATCCGACGTACATGACCCAACCATCGGAGACTCTGGGGCTGTTGATTTACCAAAAGCCTGGCACAGAAGGAGGGAAAAGAAGATCCCAAACAGAGTGGGTGCCAACACGCATCCCTGCTTGACACCACGACGAATGCTGAAAGGGTCTGAGGTGGACCCATCAAACTGGATGGTGCCTTTCATGTCAGTGTGAAAGGACTGAAGAATGCGGAGAAGTTTTGGGGGACAGCATATTCTTTCTATTAACTGGAAGAGACCACTCCTGCTTACAAGGTCAAAAGCTTTTGTGAGGTCAATAAATGCTATGTAGAGTGGTATTCTTTGTTCTCTACATTACTCCTGAAGTTGCCTCAGAGAGAAGATCATGTCAGTAGTGGACCTTCCTACTCTGAAACTGGCCTGTGATTCAGGGTAAGTCTTTTCTGCGAGGATCTGAAGTCTATTTAGTGCAACTCTAGCAAAGAGTTTACCTGTAAGGCTGAGTAAAGAAATACCACGGTAATTATTGCAATCGCTCCTGTCTCCCTTGTTCTTATACAGTGTTACGATGGTCGCATCCCTCATGTCTTGTGGGATAACCCCTTCACTCCAGCATAGGCAGAGGAGCTTGTGGAGTTTTTCTAGGAGCACAGGCTTCCCACACTTTAGGATTTCAGTTGTGATTCCGTCGCTTCCAGGTGATTTGCCACAGTTTAGTCTGTCAAGGGCAATGCAAAGTTCTTCAGTTGTAGGTTCCTTATCTAGCTCTTCTGCTACTGGTTGTTGCTCTACATGACGTAGAGCTGCATCAGAAACGGTGTTGTCGCTGGCGTAGAGTTCTGAGTAATGTTCTACCCAGCGATCAAGTTGTTTAGATCGATCTTTTATGATTTCTCCTGAGGCTGATTTCAGAGGAGCGATTTTGCGATGTGATGGTCCAAGCGCCTTTTTTATGCCATCGTACATGCCTTTGATATTACCAGACTCAGCAGTTACTTATTAATTATTATTAATATATTACTATTAGAAGTCCACCTTTGTCTTGTATCGTTGTCTTTATTCTCTTTTTATGGCCTCGTCTCAGTGATGTGTGCAGCTTCGACCTGCAGAAAACTGCAGCAACGTTGCAAGAAGCAATGCAAAGAAATTGAGTGGCCCATGCGGCTCCCTTATTCTAAAATCAATGCATCATCTTTGAAAATTGTATTTAAAAGTTAATTCCTGATAAATTCCTTTTGTTTATAAAGAAATCTAATTCATTTTCTTTTTTTATGAAAGGTTGAGAGCTACTCACAACTCTTCAGAGATTTTAAAGATCATCACACATTTTTGGCGTGCGGAGAAGAATTACCTCTGGAACTAAACACTCAGACACTCTCAGAATCGGACAGTTCCGGAATAGATTCTGTAAATGGATTCCATGATATTCGAATACCGAAAAGAGCACAGATTCACGGTAAGGTTATTTATACAGTAATGATCCGATTTTGTGTCTTTGCTATTGTAACTCACCAGAGACTGAACATTGCAGCGCAATTTTGTTGACGTAATAGTTAAAAGTGTTTTAACTTTTAGAATAAAGCAATTCCAGAGTAAATTTTAATTAATCAGTTAAGTATAAATTAACAAAAATGTCATCCAGATTGAGATAACTACAAATAGGAATGGGTTTTTTTTTCAAGCTTAAATGACACCATTGGCGGCATTTTTGATTGTTTCTAAAACACACACAAACATAAAAAATTATTAAATAATTTTAAAGTTGCAATAAAACTTTTAAGAAATATATGAGTTTGTGAATGTTCACAATGCTAGGGGGAAATAAATAAAGAAAAAAGAAAAAATATTTTTATTGTTATGAATTTAATTTCTTGACAAGCAGATTGTTAATCTAGATGGGATTTGCGGAAATATCAAATGTCTGTTTGTATGATAATAATCTTAACTTAATCTGAAACAAGATTTTATATAAGACTTTGGAAGACTGCGTAAATCTTTCAAGTGAGAATGGCCTGTCTGTCTTGAAAATTGGCATTTGAAATCCTGAATTTTTACCTGGGTCTAAACACCGACCAGTAATAAATACTCTCTCAACTACGAAACTGGCCAGGTTACGTCTGTATGCACCTATCCTTCCGTCGCAAGTAGGATACGACATGAATTTTCCTTCTCTTTGAACGGTTGCCGTACCAAGGCTGAAGAACCCAGTCTGCCCTACTATATACCCAATGCTTAAGAAGAGATGAATCAATGCCGTTTTCAAGGGCATTGGCTTGAAGTGAAACGCAAACCACCCAATTCAGGATTCGAATTCGACTCGCCGAATGTTGTATACTCTTATTATTATTATTTCTTATCTGATCTGCTAAGTCTTCTAAGTCTTCTACGTCTTCTAATCTTTATCGTTGGTCGTGTTCAGTTCTCTGATTATCTTCTTTGTCGGGTTGAATCAGATGTTGTCTCTCTCCGCTTCCATCTTAGTTCTTAATTATGACCACGGAGACTTGAATTGTGTGCACATATCTCTATTTCTCGATACCCATATAACTCATGCACGCGGCGGAGAAAGCAGCACAGAAGTACAGACACGTCCGGCCCCTTTCGCTCTTGCTGGATTCTCAATCTAAAACTACTTTCCCATGAGTTTGCTCGGTCACGTGATGCGGGCAACCAATTAGTGAATCCTGTTCCAAGTTAATTTCGGGTCAAAGCCTGTAAATTATACTGTATTAATTATACCGCATTTTCCACGACTAACCGGTAAATTTAAATGAATTTCTTATTTGATATCATCACATTATCACCATCATATCATTGTTCTTATCACATCATCATTACCATTGTCGCATTATCACTGCACTTAAAATTAATATGATTAATTCTGTTTTCAGGGGCAGCTTTACCAAGTGTTCCGCCCATTAACGAAGATTTAAGTAAAAACCGGAACGGTGTGCCGAAGCCATTTACTGATCGCCCTTTTGTACCTAGAACCGGTGCTGTCAGGGTAGAGATATTAGGACAAACTAGGGGTCAGTATCTGTCTTCTTCTTTTAAAATTTAATTCTATCTTTGTTTCACTTTATTTATTATTTTCTTTGATATTATTCTAAGGCTTCTTTTGTACAAAATTTGAATAAAAGGGAAATTATCTGTATAATAACAGAAACTATTGAAACATAGAGAACTCAGCTCTTAGTATTTATAAGATCTGGTTAATTTGAATTTTAAAAGTAAAAATGTAAAATATTTAATCGTGTCATAATTAACCGTTTTACTTCAAATTTCCAATGTTTGCTTTCTATGAAAAAAAACTTGCACAAAGTATAATATATTGTTGAAATAAATACTAAGGAATTTAAATCTAAAACCAGAAAAAATGAAACTTGGAATATTAAGAGTACCAGTACGCATCAAATGATTGGGACCACCAAATAATTCCTATTGCTCTAACAGATGACATGAAAAGGAATTATTGCGATTGTTTGTTTCGTTGGTTTTACTGCACGCCAACCCTTATTGGTTTATTTTATTCCGAAGTCAGATTAACAATAATGGTCTTGAATTATTATCAGAAAAATGATATTGGAATTATCTCCCCCTTATCAGAAAAATGATAGCGGAATTATCTCCCCCTACCACCAGAGGGCATATGGCTAATATACGATGTTGGCACCAGATTTAAACCCCATTCAACAAGCGAGTAGAACAGTCTTCTAGCGCTTCTTCACCAGCAAACAGCGAGAGGTTCACCCAACGCAACCTTTAACTTCACCTTAACTCAGCAAGATAAGTCCTGTCACAAATGCCACAAATTTGCAGCAATCTTTTTTTTTTTGCAACCCTTTTTTCAATATATGTTTAATTTCCAACTCTGTTTGTCTTCTTTCATCCGAAACTATTTGCCTGTCACCGGGAGAATTAAGAGCTCACAACTACCCCGTAATTCCTCTTTATTATATTCGGTACAAAAGTATATATTCAATCATTTTAAACAAGTAAACACTTTCGGATCAAAATATATCTGGGCATAATGGCTATGAAGAGAAAACTTATCACTCTAGATCTCCAGAACTGTAACAATGTTTGCAGTTTAGTGTCATACCCAGAAAATTCTTTTTTGGAGGGGGGGGGAGTAAGATGCAGTCAGCTTATTCTTGATCCCACCGATGGGGCGGGAATTACACAAGATGCACAACCCCGCTGACAATCTAGTGGGCTATAGAAAAGATCCATCCAAGTGGATCAAACCTACCCTGAAATGTAAGTTCATTGTTAACTTTATTAAACGAATAAAAACTGAGAAATTTAGCGTCCCAGCAGAGACCCCCCCCCAAAAAAAAAATAAAATAAAACAACAAATTCTTCCAGCAGAGCAAGTGGGTGTAATGCCAACTAACAATTTTGGAAAACCGGGAAAGAGAGAAAAAATATAAACATCAAAAGCAGACAGACATAAAAAAAAATCCATTAAGAAAAACAAAGTTACCGTATATACCTGTGTATAAGTCGATTTTGTGTATAGATCAACCTTTGACTTTATGGTCACAAAATCATTAATTTATAGAATTGATTCTTAAAGCCAGGGGTTTATCCGAGTCCTTCGCATTGTGTTTGAAAATCAATCTTACCTTAATGTATATATTAGGTTTACAAATTTAGACCTATTTTCATCATCATCATCATCATCACTATCATCATCAAGGAGTTACGACATCAAGGATTCCCTTGATTCTCTCTCTCTCTCTCTCTCTCTCTCTCTCTCTCTCTCTCTCTCTCTCTCTCTCTCTCTCTATCTCCTACCATCTGTCCCTATCGGTCATCGCACTTGGCAAGTTCTCTAGGCGGTATCGAGTGTCTGCATAAAGCTGATAAATCGACGTTTTTGCTAGTCGATTAACACTGGTGTGCCCATGTGTAGAAGTTGAGGGGTAAGTAGTTGTACAGCTGCTGTTTTGTAGAGTGTAGCAATTCCAGGAATTGTTCAAAACAGCATTCTTTAGAGATTAATAAATGTCAGTCATTATCTTTATTTATTTTACAGAACTAGTACATTTAAAAACTACGTGTTCAACTTGCTACAATCCGTCCATCTGCCATGTTTCATGAGTATTTTTCTGTTCAATTATTAATAAGATGGTGACTTACGAAGATTTGGTGTCTGTTTTTTTGGGGGATGGGGGGTTGTTTTGTTTTGGTTTTTGGTTTTTTCCAGCCACGAGACGATCAACTCAATATTTGTATTCAGTATCGGATAACGCAACATTATTTTGTATTTATTTATTTTTCTTTTGTTTTGTTTTATTTTGAAAAATTAGTTTATTGATCTTTAGCACTGTCAAATTACCGGCTTTTTTTCTTTTCTTTTCTTTTTTTACATAGAATTTTATCCTCCAACAGTCTATGATGCTATAGATGATGGCAGTAAACCTGATAAACTGCTTGCTCTCCAGTGGGTGTATCCTTTCACAATTGTAAACGATCGAGTAAGACTAAGTCTGAACTTGATTTTTGACGAGGTACTTGTGTAATTCCAAACTAGTGGAAGAGATCCAGGTTTGAACCCACATAAAAATACAGGATTTCGAATACTGGTTTTTTAAATGATGAAGATTATATCTAAGGCTGAAATATAAAGCAGTTAGGCTTCTCTCTATATATAGGGAGATGATAAATAATTATTTCCTTTAGAGAATTGTCATGCCCGTTAGAAGTGTCTCATGTTAGATGTGTCACGTTAAGGTGTCACATCACAGTTCCCTTCTTGGCCTTTTTTCCCACTGTTCTTTGAACAGTAGATACGTTGTCTCTTATGGGTAAAATGTATTGATTTAAAACTTTTCCAAATAAAGGCTGTTACATTCATTTTTTTTTTACATAGACACTTCCTTAAAATACCCGTGTTATTCCGGCATTAAACGCAGACATTAGGATGCACTAAGTCTCTCCTCTTCAAGTACGATGAACAAGATATTGAATTCGAGGATGGAATTATATAGAGTAAAAACTAGGAATGTACAAAAAATACGCACTTTTATGGTGAAAAATCTCATTCGTATTTATTTTTAAAAACAATAAATATGTGAAAATGTCATTCTCAAGTTTGTTTTCATTTTTAAATATAGAATAGATCCAAGATTTACATATAAAAAAAAGAAAGAAAAAAGAAAAACAGATTTCAATTGTATTTTGAGCTATATTAAAATCGTTTTTGTCTCCTAAAATGTTTATAACCGACAATATCCTTCTGATGTATGGTGATCCAAAAGCGTGTTATTTTATGTTTAAAAAATTCTAAACTTGAAAGCTCGCTTTTTAAGAAAAGAAATAAATTTGTCAAAGAAATGTTCAAAACACAAGATCGACAATTGTTTCACTGAATAAATATTCTTAAAGAGTTAATTCTCAGAAAACGTTTGTCCCCACCTTGTAACTAGTTTTAAAAATTAATTCACTTGCGGGCCTCCATAAACGAAATATTATCCAATGAAAAACCACATTAAAAAAAAGCAAAGACTAAAAAAGTATTTAGATTTTTTTTAGAGTTTAATTAATAAAAGGTCAAATTTATTCAGTATTTTGCATTAACAAAATCCCAGTCACAAACAGCGAATGGAAGAGTTTAATAAACGGCTGCTAATTTTAAACGTCTAAAAAAAGTCTAACCTGATTTTTTTTCTCTATTATTAATAACATCCTTAGAAGATTAAGCTACAAAAACGAATAAAGTAAAAAAAAATACGCGGAAGAGCAATATTGTACCTTATTTTACTGTTTTTAGAACTTCGTAGATAAGGCATCCGTATGAACAAAATAGGCAAACCGTTATTTTTAAAAATGTAAACAAAATCTAATTCTCCATTAAAACCTGTAAATATCATTCACATACACCTTCATTAAGGGAATCAAATTAACAAAATGGTTGAGATGGGGTTGGCGCATCTCTACAAAACATTTTTTTTTTAAAACACGTTCTCTTCAGAATTTTGAGAAAAATATTCTTTTAAAATAAACCTTATCTTTTATTCTTTCGATACGAAAAATTTTAATTAAAATTCGATAATTAGCCGATGTGAGGGGATTTTTTATGTTAATGTTGCTTTTGCAGGTACGTGAAATTGTACATCCCTAGTAAAAACTGAAGACCAAGAAAGATTTTGACTGCATGTCAAAGTTGAATGAGATGCAAGTTTTGCTATCTTTAAAGTTTTAATCTATTTTATACTTTCCTTAACTTTACAAACCCAGATATGGGTACCGCGGTCATGACACCAGGTATAACCTTTTAATTTTACCTTCCACCGGAGAGCTTGTTTATTACGTCGGCACTGTGGTTGTGCTTTTTGATAGAATGAATGGAATTCAGCGACATTATCTGGGTCACACCGAAGACATCACATGGTGAGTTCTAACTTAGAGCTATGATTCTATTTTGATGGCTTTGTTATTGGAACTCATTAAGGCATAACCATATTATATATTTCTGTAATTATCTATATTTTGACAATTCACCAGATGTTACTATTTATATATGTTAGGTTTAGCTCAGTCGGTAGAGTATCAGCCTCGGAATCGCCAATAACAAAAAAAAAAAAATGAGGCAAAAAATAAGCAAAAGGGATCTGATTTCGATTATCGTCGAGGACGATTGTAAGTTTGTAAGTTTGTTTGTAAGTTCAGTATACCCCGTATATAGTAATATATATATATATATATATATATATATATATATATATATATATATATCGGGTGTCCCAAAATATATGTATATATATATAGGGTGTCCCAATATATATATATATATATATATATATATATATATATATATATATATATATATAGGCTCTCCAAAAATAATGTATACACTCTTTGAATCGTTATAACTTATTCAATTTATGTATTTGGACTTGTAAATAAGATTGATACTAGTTGATACAAGATTCATATTTAAAGAGTGTATACATTATTTTGGGACACCCTGTATATATAATATTTTACAGACATTTCACTGTTTTAAGTTCAGTCTATTTACGTAGTTCCCATGAAAGAAGAAAATGCTTTTATTTCATTTAAATGTATTTATGCAAGAAAACAAACAAAATTTTTTTTTACAAAAAACAAGAAAAGAGAAATACAAAAGAAACACAGAGTCAACAAAATAATACTAAACCTATAAAATTCAGTATGTGATATAACATTACTAAATTAGAATGTGATTTAACATTACTAAATTAAAACTTTAACATTTAAAACTAACCCACTAAATTAACATCAGGAAGACCTAAAATTACACTGAAAATGTTTACCAAATGAAACCATCTACTGATAATCTAATTGATCATTTTTACACTTTTGTCTGAAGTAGGACATATAAATTTCAGTTTAAATTTCATTGAATTGTTATATATACATATAACATAAGACATATTACATTGGTTATAGCAAAAGGAGGATCTATACTAAGCCTATTTCAAGTGATCCGAGTTCAAATCTTGAAATAGGCTGCTTGCATTTTACGTGTGAAAGTATGCATCCAGCTATTCTCCCTCTAGCTATGGTATTTTTGGGTTCTTTAACATTGGTTAGGTAACTCGTCTAAAAGAAAATCTCTGAATTAAAACCTGTTAAACTCCGCTTAAGAAATTGACCGTATGTCACATCCTACTCGTGCGGACAGGTTGGTAAATATATATTTCTAGTATATAATATCAACGAATTTTATTACGAGTCCTAATCCGGTTACACAAATAACTAACTAGATAAATCCTTCATAAATCTTAGAGATGCCTTTCATTTTCAGTTATATTGTGGGGTGGGGGTCTTTTTGTTTTGTGTTTTAATATCAACGTTGTCATTTCTTAATCAGGAGAAGAAGGCTTTATTTTAAAATCTGCTTTATGTTTTTGGCTCATTGTTTTTCTTCTTTATCTTTAAGCGTTGCGGTGCATCCGAATCAAAAATGGCTAGCGACAGGGCAACAAGCGGGAAGCAACACTCAACAACAGGTAAGATAGAAAGTATTTATAAATCCAATGTTAAATACTTCAGAAAAAAAAAACTTTTATTCTTGCTGAAAAATAGAGTCATAAAAAGCATGGCTCCTTAACCAATAAAAAAATAAAAAATAAAAAAAATAAAAAATAAAAAAATAAAAAATAATTATAACACAATCTTTTTACGAATTTTTAATTTTTAACTTTCTATGCTAATTTTTATCTACTCATATACCCAATCCCATAACAAAAGACGTTTATAACAACCTCCTTCAGTCAGAATTATCCTGAAGAGGCATTCGGGTAAAAAAAAGTAAATAGGGTCTGACTCATGTAGGTCCTTATAATCATGCTCTACTTAGCATATTGAGCACATATATAACTTAGAAAACTCCTCCGGTGTTTTTTTTCCTTTTGGCCACTACATACGATACTGATGATTATTTTCAGAAAGAACGATATGCTGGGTTTTTTTCCTAGATATCAGTTTTAATATTTTTTTAAATCTGAGTTTTAAACTGTTTTTTTCCACACCGGTAGAGTTTAGAGGTAAAAAATAATATATATATATATATATATATATATATATATATATATATATATATATATATATATAAATGGATAAATAGCGCAATGAACTGCGAAGGAGTATCCTCCGATCACAGAATAGTTACAGCAAAATTACGATTAAGCCTACGTAGAAACAAAAAACTAACAAGTAAATCTATACGATACGACTGGTCGACACTTGCTAACAGCGATATAGGCAATCGCTACGCTGTAGCAGTAAGAAATAAATTCAATATCCTACAGGAGTCATCTGAAAGCTCCACACCAAACGAGGAGTATGAAAACTTTGTTAGTGCGCACCTAGAAGCAGCAGCCCAATGCGTACCAACCAAACAAAGTGCTAAACACACTGTTCCTTGGGAGACGGAAGCAGTTAAACAAAGGAGAAACGATATAAAAAAAGCAGCCCAACGCAATAAAATAAAACCAACTAACATAAACCTGCACAACTTTAAGAAAGCCCAGATAGAATTAACCAAAACATACAAGAAAGAACAAATAGAATATATCGAAGCACAAATAAATAATATCAGACAATAAGTGGAAGACAGACAAACGAGATTAGCATGGCAAACAATAAACGAAATTAGCGGTAGGAAAGGTACCTCTAGATCAAAGTTAAAGGCAACCAGCCAAAAAGATAGACTTCAGAAATGGAAAGACCACTTTCAGAAACTTCTGGGGAACCCACCTAAAATCATAGAAAATAACATCCAAAAGATCATAGATAGACAATTAGATATCAAACTAGGGGATTTTTCAACAGAAGAACTCAACGAAGTCCTAAAAAAACTAAAAGGTAGAAAAGCTGCAGGACTTGACGAAATTCCCCCTGAAGTATGGAAGATGGGTAAGTTCAACGACATACTTCTCGGGCTATGCAATGCAGTATATAGGCAAAACAGAATAGATAAATGGACGAAAGGATGCATCGTCCCATTCCCCAAAAAAGGAGACCTAGGAATAGCTAAAAACTACAGAGGCATAACCCTCACTGCCATTGCAGCTAAGATATATAATGCCCTTCTTCTTAATCGAATCTGACCCGAAATAGAGAAAATCCTCAGGAAAAACCAAAATGGATTCCGCAGAAATAGGTCCACAACCTCTCAGATCCTAACTGTACGAAGGATCATAGAAGGGGTTCGAGCAAAGAATTTGGAGGCAACGCTACTATTCGTAGATTTCTCCAAAGCATTTGATTCTGTACATAGACGGAAAATGGAACAAATACTACTGGCATATGGTCTCCCCGAAGAAACTACTGCCGCTATAATGATGCTCTACAAAGACACTAAGGCAATGGTACGCTCACCTGATGGCGATACGGATTTCTTTGACATCGTCGCAGGAGTCCTACAAGGAGACACATTAGCACCATATATATTTATAATATGCCTAGACTATGTACTCCGAACATCATTAGATACCATAAAAGAAAAAGGCTTAACACTAAGAAAGGCAAGAAGCAGGAGATATCCTGCACAAACAGTCACAGATGCAGACTATGCTGATGACCTCGCACTTTTTGCAGATACACCGGCTCAGGCTGAAACACTACTGCATAGCCTGGAAGAGGCAGCAGGAGGCATCGGCCTGCATGTGAACTCTGATAAAACGGAGTTCATGAGCTTCAAAAAGAAAGGAGACATCTCCACATTAGACGGTAAGCACCTTAAGCCAGTGGAACAATTCACATACCTAGGGAGTAATATCTCATCCACAGATAGCGATGTTAATACACGAATAGGAAAGGCGTGGATGGCCACGAACAAATTATCTGTCATATGGAAATCTGATCTCACTGACAAGCTAAAGCGACATCTCTTCCAGGCCGTAGTCATATCAGTACTGCTGTATGGCTGCACTACCTGGACCCTAACGAGGCGCCTCGAGAATAAGCTAGATGGGAGCTGCACAAGAATGCTGCGAGCAGTATTGAACAAGTCGTGGAGACAGCACCCCACAAGGGAGCAGTTGTATGGTCACTTGCCCCCTATCTCACAGACCATCCGAGTGAGACGGACTAGGCATGCGGGGCACTGCTGGAGAAGCAAGGACGAACTCATAAGCGATGTTCTCCTGTGGAAGCCAACACATGGACATGCCAGTGTGGGCCGCCCAGCAAGGACCTACATTGACCAGCTATGTAAAGATGCTGGCTGCAGCGAGGAAGAACTCCCTGGGGCGATGAATGATAGGGAAGGTTGGCGAGAGATTGTCAAGGATATCCGTGCTGCCAGCGCGACATGATGATGATATATATATATATATATATATATATATATATATATATATATATATATATCAATTTCGTTGTTTTACAAAATTACTTTAATATTGCAACATTTTTATATCATTCAGCGTTTGATTTCTTAGTAGAAATTTAAACTCTCTTTCTGATTTTCTCGTTTATTTCTTAGTTCCAGGCAGCTCACATTCGCATCTGGGATAGCAGAATGCTAAATACGTACGCCATTATTGGACTTGGAATTTTGAAAAGTTCAGTGTGTTCTCTGGGATTTTCCATTCAAGTAAGTCACATACTTTGATTTCTAGGCGTCCCATCGTGGTTTAATGGCTAGTTAGCTAGTCGCGCAGATCCATTACTACTGAACAGTGAGTTCGATACTCACTGAATGCTCTATAATTGCAACCTTGTGTCACATTTTATCCGTGGCGATCGGGTTGGATAAATACTTACTTTAATCTAATTTCTCAATGCTTGTTTTTAGTGTTCAAGTCTGTCTCTTAATCAAATATGTAATATATATTATATGTTATATACTATATATATATATATATATATATATATATATATATATATATATATATATACAGGTTTCGTTGAATTGAACAGACAATTCCTGTCTGACAAGTCTTTCATTGATCCGTTCTAATCTTCGGGCCATCCTTCTGGTGTCAGGGTGGAACTGGTATACCAGTCCACCGAATGTTTCAACACTAGCGCTTTCGGCAATACACTTTGCCATCCTCAGGTGGGAAACGATGGAATAGTTTTCATGTCTCGTTTTTAACAAGAACGAGTAGAAGCAAGGAATTAGTGGGAGTTAATACCAATTGATATTACCCCCCACTAATTCCTTGCTTCTACTCGTTCTCGTTAAAAACGAGACATGAAAACTATTCCATCTTCTTCTTCTTCTTCTTCTTCTTCTTCTTCTTCTTCTTCTTCTTCTTCTTCTTTCATCGTCCATCGGGGGTTGGTCTTTCGGAGTTCTCTTTTGGCTGGGTTGTCTCTTTCTTCGTATCAGGATGGTGTTTCTTCTTCCATCAGGATTGTCTGCTCCTCTGTGCGTCCCATCTTTTTTCGTTTTTAGTCATGGAAACAACACAGAGGCATATTTTTGTGTATACACTTTTATTATGTTTCCCAATACATTCTTTACCGACTCGCGTGCGCAAGAAGCAGACACATATTACGACTGCCCGAATCGGGTACTCAGTCTCCAATCAACTAAATTCTAAACTATTTTCCCAGAGTCGCTTGATCATGCGGTTCTCTAGACCACGCTTCCAGATGACCGTGGGGTAATATTCTGTCTATAAAAGTCTGTGACCGTTGTATTTTCCATTCAGTTTATAATTATTTTGAAATCTACACTACCTTACAAAAATGATAGGCTTTCGTCCATTAATTATACAACAATAATTGATTTATATTTAACGATCAGTTACAAATCGACTCAAGGTTTCTTTCATTTTCGATGACAATTCTATCGAGAAAGAAAGTTATTAATGACTCGGTCATAATTTTCTTTGTGTTTCAAGGTAAGAAAAAACATATCTGTTTTTCTTAATTCTTCATAATTGCTGTACTGTTTCATGTTCAGGAAATACTGTAAAGATTTTTTTTAAAGTTATTATTCATCATAGCTAAATCGGGGTAGTAGGGTGGATGAGGTTGAACTTCCATATTCAGAACAAAAATCGTTTTATAACGTGTGATCCTGTATTTCTATTGAAGAATAACACATATTTCCGATTAATACGTGTAGTTTGCTTTTTGAACAAAGACTGATGTGGTGATTGTAATTGACAATATATCAGGATTGAATGCTTCATTACAAGTCAACACTTCCTGGTGTAGAATAAACATCATACTCACCTTCACGGGAAGGCTGTGGAAAATGCAAAACTATTTCAGACAGAGAAAACTCTTCTGTTTATCATTCATCTACAGATAGATATTGCTATATTGTTACTTTGGTCATTCTTCACGCATCACAATATTTCCCTGTGTGATGTGTGAGAAGCTTTGGTAACTCTAATTAATCTATTTTGTGTATGACTTCTATTTTGAGATGTTCAATTTCAGAGTAACGGTGATTTCCTGCAAGCTGTGGATGAACATGATCTTCACGTTCTTCGCGTTTGGGACTGGCAGAATGAGAAACTCATTGCTCAAACAACGGTAAAAGATTTTAACCTCAACATTTTTTATATAAGTAAACATGGGTGAAACAATTCTTATATGAACCACTTAACAAGTTTCTGTATTGTCCTATTTATTCAGAAAATACTGGCTTCTCAGAGAAAAAAAATCTTAATAGATTGGCACAAGTAGAAATAGTGGAGATAATAGATTAGAAATATTGTGTTATATCACTATTATTAGTTATGGGGTCTTGACTGCATCTAAATTCAGCATTTTAAATCCTGACATTTACTTGAAGACGAACAGTGACCGCTGTATACAACTATCTCAGCCACCAAGTAGGGTAAATCACCTGTTAAACTCTTAAGTTACTACGGTGGTTCATAAACTGGTAAACGACCTTTACCTTCTTAAATTAAGACCAACATTTTATATATATATATGTGTGTGTGTGTGTGTGTGTGTGTGTGTGTGATATTCAACGCCACAAGCGCCCCCAAAGCACAACATCGTTAGTGGTCAATATACAAAAATGCAGAGCAATATTACAATATATATATATATATATATATATATATGTGTGTGTGTGTGTGTGTGTGTGTGTGTGTGTGTGTGTGTGCATGTATGTATGTTTTGTATGTGTGCGTGTGTGGCTATAATGTGTGTATATTTCTGTGTACATCTATACATGTAAATATGCGCAATACCAATATATATATGTGTGTGTGTGTGTGTGTGTGTGTTTGTGTGTGTGTGTGTGTGTGTGTGTGTGTGTATTTGCATGTTCATGTGTGTTTATGTCTATGAGGATGTGTATGTGTGTGGAGTTTCTGAAATATATAGATGTAACAAACCTTGTTCAAGTAATTTTATATCTTTTTCTTTTTTTTTAATGGCTACAGACAACCCCCTATTCGGTGATGTGGTCTGGATTTCACGCCTTGGACGACACTTTGCTCATCACAGCCGGACGCCAGCATCTTTATTTCTGGAAACTGGCTTGGGACCCCTACCGAGAAAGACAGGGACGTCTGCTTAGAGATACAAGGAGCGGACATTTCGACGTAAGTCTAAATTTAACAACAACTGATCAAATATGATTAACGATATAAAATTTTATTCCGGTTGTTTTTGTTTTTGTTTTTTGTAGGGTTTTTTTGTTTGTTTTTGTTGTTTGTTTTTTTTCAAAATAAGTTATAATCTTGTGTTTTAAAAAAGAATGGCTGCATGAATGGTGAGTTTTTAAATAGAACACGCATATATTAATATATTTTAATATTACAAAAATAAAAACACACAATTAATATTTACAGATTTGAATTGGGAATAACTCAAATTCAAAACCATAATTTTCATTTAAAATATCTATTATACACTCTCATACTATTGGGATAACCCAAAAAACATATTTTACGATCAAGTCACACAGAAAGCACCGGTTCCCCTTAGATCATCGAAGTTAAGTGCTAATGAGCTTGTTCTATACTTAATTGGGTGACCACTTAAATAACAACAAGTACTGCAACCTGAGTCTTTTGTTTATCGAAATGACTTGATTCGGTTTTAAATGACCCGGAAAGGGTTGATATGCTGTAAAACAAAACAACAACCAACCGAAAACATGTTATTTCTTTATTTGTCTGTTACATTCAATTAACAAACAAATCGTGTGTAATATCAGAGGTTTCTTATTGGCCCTTGTTCCCGGACAGTTCTCAACAATCATGGATCATCATTCCCGTTCTCAAAGAGGCTTCAAAACACGTTCAACTGTTTCTGTTAAACTAACTTTTAAAAAGCTCAGACTTTTTCCTTTTTATCTTTCTACTCATGTGACTTCTTTCAGCGCACATCCATGATTCCAAATCGTTAGTTTTCCTATTTTATTCACTTCACACGCTGACTCAAAAACCTTTGATCTCTCAGCTGATAGTCACCACTCCGACAAAAACATGTTTTGAGGATCTTGAAAGTAATGAAGCAAGAAGTTGAAATGCTAAAGTAATTAAGAAATCATTAAAATTCTACAAAATTAAGACGTTAATAAGAACTTATTAGTTTTTTTTAGATAATTGAGAAGTTGAAATATTAAAATAATCAAATCATTTGAATCTTAGAATAATTAGGATATTAGAATAGAAAGTCATTAAAATTTTGATTATTTCAAAATTTTAATGACTTTAAGAAGTCATTAAAATTCTAAGATGGATAAGAAGTTATGAAAATAATTGAGTTATTAAAATAATTTCTTGAAATAACTAACTTGGTGCGTATGACTTAGTTTTGATCCAAGAGCCAACAGATATTAACTCCTTCCTCATATTATTCTATTCGTTGGAGTTACTGGCTTTTGCCCAAATATTTTCATTCTAAGTTGTGTTTTGCATTTTTAGGACGAGACAACTCGAATCTTGACTTGTGTGTGTTTCTCTGCCATGGGTGATGTTGTTGTGGGAGATTCGACCGGTGCCATAACTGTTTGGACTCGAGAGGATGATGATGAAGAAGAAGATCTCTTCATCTTAAACAGATATTTTACTGACAACATTAGACCAAAACATAAGGTGTGTATACTTCATTGTAAGAAAACTGAGGGTTTGATAGTTTTTTCTGCACATTCATTGTTACAATTTCGTTGAAAGTAAATAAAAAAAGATTTATGCATAAAATGCCTTTCTTAGGTAAACTTAGTTCTAACAAGCTATAATATATCGGGTTTTAGATATTTTTTCTCTGTGTAAAAATTCACTTAGTCAATTAAATTCATTCCAATTCTATCATCTCACGCATTTTCATGCTTTGTGTACTACATACATAAAATCAATCTATAAAAACGCAGTAATGATAATAAATAAATGTGTAACAATTATAAGTTGTAAAAACCTAACATAATCATGTATGGATTAATTAGTTTTTCTATTTCCTTTGTTTTCTTCTTCTTTTCCTTCCTTTTAATTTACATCCTTTTAAGAAAATATGTTACATTTCAAATATTCTTCTGATTATCAATCACGTCACTCTTTTTTTAAAGAACGCTGCTAATGGAAAAAAGAACATTTTCTTTAACACTTTCTCATCTCTCGTTTTCATTTTGAAAAGATTTCCAACATTTTCTAAACAAAACTATATTCATCTTAATGTCCTGATGAAGGTTTTATAGAAAGGTTTTAACGTCGACTTTACTATCTAAAAATAAATTCATCATTTGGAATGCTTATTTTTGTCTTATCTCCACATAAGACAATATATACGCAATATGATACATATAGACAATAATGTAATAAGCAATGTAATAATCGTTTCAATTCATTAGTAAATGATGCCAAGTATCGTTTATTTAAACAGAACGCCATCTTTGGAATGATCCCATTGCAAGATGGAACGCTGCTAACTGCTGCCGGAAGAGAGCTCAAAGTGTGGGACACTATGGATTCATTCAAACTTATCAAGGATCGGGTGGTAAGATAAGTATTTCATTTCTCTGTTTGTATGTGTGAGAAAAGAGAGGGAAAGAGAGATTAGGGATATTTCTAATATATATATATATATATATATATATATATATATATATTATTATATTATTATTATTATTATTATTATTATACTAAAGCTGGGCAAATCCAACTTTGCTACCTAAAGGCTTTTTTTCTATGCATACTAATGATATAAAAACTATCTCAGAATATCATCTTATCATAAATCTAATCATTGTTTGAAAAAAATCCCTCTTCATTTGCTTCTAATTATCGTAATTTACAATTAAGTCAAAGACCGACCAATCTCTGTCATAAGTATAGTTTATTTCTTTCCCCCTCTCTCAATACATGTAGAATAGAGGAGAGAATGAGGAGAGAAAAACATTAGCCTGCTTGAAAAAAAATTACTTGTAGCAGCGCTGACTGATGACTGATTTTACCCTCTCTCTCTCTCTCTCTCTCTCTCTCTCTCTCTCTCTCTCTCTCTCTCTCTCTCTCTCTCTCTCTCTTCTCTCTCTCTCTCTGTATGTATGTATATATATATATATCTTTTTAAGGTAAACATAATGAGCTTAAAATGCTGTTTTGACAAAATTACTTTAGCACCCCCTACAGAAAATAATTTACCAAAAATCAGGGAATTATCGGATTTTAATGAAATTTTTAGTGTTTATTCATCAATGAATGATTTTTATAAGTCATTATTTATTTTATTTAAAAACTTTCTCATTTTTTTCAGGTCGCTTAATTTTGACCCCGCTTATGTTGGGGGCGTAACATTTTTTGCGAGTTGGTCATTTTCGATACTAATTACAGTATAAATAAAGAGATAAAAGACCAAAGTTATGAATAGAAACAACAACAAAAAAATTTTACGGTGGCTTTTCTGTGAGAAAATAAATACCGAAAATCGAAAAATAAAATATAAACAAAACAATATATAATTAATTTTTTGGAGATTTCTTTTTTACTCATTTCGATAATTATTTAATTATCTTATAAAAGAAAAAAATTTACCTCGATATTTTTTCTGCTTAAAAAGGGGGCTAAATTTTCAATAGAGTTTTTCTTCAAAACTTATTACTTTTTGTATCTAAAATAAGGTTTGCATTAGCAAGATATTTATTTTTAGAAACTAAAAATATAACATTCTAAACTTAACATCAGGGTTTTCATATTTTAAATGAATTTTATATATCAATTATTCATAACAAAAATACTAAATTAAAGTTTTGAAATAGAATAACTGATGTGTTATAAAATTCATTAATTGATAAATCAATACTGAAAATTTCATTAAAATCGGATAATTCCATGATTTTGGTAATTTTTTTTCAATCGCGAATGTTATATTAAATTTGTAAAAAAGCCATTTTAAGCCATTTTAAACCAGCGTCTCAGACCGAAAGCGATAGAAATTGACTGAAAAATCGTTTTAAATGTTTTTTAAAATATTGTATATGCAATGATATTTTTTTTTTTTTAATGATGGTCATTATGTTACTACTTATCGTTTTAGACAAAAGTTTGACCTTAAATAATTGATTTAATTAATTTTAATTCCTTTTTAAAACAAAAGATCTGTCACGAGCAGACGAATTATGGGCCATCCTACTATTATCTTATAAAAGAAAAAATAAACATCAATATTTGTTCTGTTCAAAAGGAAGGGGTCCTAAATTTTCAATATAGTGTTTCTAAAAAAATTATTAGATAACAATAATAAACTAAAGTAGTTATTAAATAGATATTTGTTTTTAGAATCTAAAAATAGGAAATTTGAAACTTAAAATTAGGCGTTTCATAATATAAATGAATTCTAAATATTAATTTACCATAGCGGAAATAGCTAATTAAGTCAGAAAGTTTTGAAATAAAATAACTGATGCATTATAAAATTCATTTATTGATAAATCAACACTGAAAATTTCATTAAAATTTGAAAATTCCCTGATTTATTTTACATTATTGTGATTTTTTAACAATATAACCCGAGCTCAATGGGTGACCCAGCGGGTCACGGGTTTTCTAGTATATATATATATATATATATATATATGTGTGTGTGTGTGTGTGTGTGTGTGTGTGTGTGTGTGTGTGTCTGTCTGTCTGTCTGTCTGTCTGTCTGTCTGTGTCTGTGTCTGTGTGTCTGTGTTATGTGTGAATGAAACAAATAGATACAAACGCTGGTAAATAAGTTTTATTAATTTGTTATTAACCCGGATTGTTTTTGGCCTTCTGCCATCATCAGGAAGTGTTTCTTTCAAGAGAAATACATTTTCGAAACTGATTACGCTATCAGGTTTATGAACAATAAAGTAAAACATATTCTCATTAATTTTGACATCAAAATCAAGCAATAAAAATATCATTAACTTTTATGGACTGATTTTTTCTACTTACCACAATATGTAGAAAAAAATTATTTTCAAATTTGAAAGAATTCTAAAACAAAAATACAGCTTGTTGAATGAAATGTCTTTAAAAGCGTTCGATTTTCATAAACGCGATTTTTGTTTTTAAATTCTTTTAAATTTGAAAATAATTTTTCTACATATTGTGGTAAGTAAAAAAATCAGTCCATAAAAGTTAATGAGAATATTTTTATTCTTTGATTTTAGTGTCAATGCTTATTGAAGATTAAAACAGAGTTTGTTTTTTGTTTTTTGTTTTTTGTTTTTGTTTTTGTTTTTGTTTTATATATATATATATATATATATATATATATATATATATATATATATATTCTTGAGTCCTTTTGGAATAAGACGTATTATCCATGATTTACTAGTCTCGCTGATGTTATCAGATATTCTTTTTTCTATTTTCTCTATTATATCATAATTTAGAGTAGCTATCTATTAGGCGGAAATATTGTTCTATCTGGAGTAAATTATTTTGGTTTAATGATCTTATTCTACATTTATAGTTGTTTATTCTAAAATTGAAAGGCTTTTCTGATGTTACGATATGCTGTTTGAATCAATGTTAAAAGTATTTACGGATTCGAAGGGGTTTTTATTTCCCCGTAGTCGTTGGCAAATTGTCGGACAAAGAAGAACAAACACAAAAGTAGAATGCAGACACTTGTATTACAAAATTTACAAGGTTTACAAAAGTACAAGGATTTACAAAAGGGTTGAACAACAAAAAGGGGTACAAGGATTTACAAAAGGGTTTAACAACAAAAAGGGGGTTTGCAAATTAGTTGGAATTCGCGACTAGACTTATCTGTTCTAAGAGTTCTTGGTGTCGTGGTGATAGGTGTTCTGTCGTTGTAGGGAACGGCTCTAAGCGAGCTGGTTATGTGGCCCTGTTCAAGAATTTTAGGGAACGGTGAATCGCGACTATCATTAGTGCGTGTTCTGTGATAGGTAACGGTGGGTGGGGCCCTCTCCAGGAGATTATTAGGTTCTCAGTATGCTAAATAGTAACGGCCGACGAGTATGCCTGATACTATGTCTAGAAAGGGTTTGACTCAAAAAATACGTCCGTCCAGTATGAGGGCCCCCAGACAAGTGATGGGTTTTGATTTTGGCGCCAATATCCCATTGGCGATGTGTCCCCCTAGTGGCAGGGGAGGATAATTCACATCGAATTTCTGACAATGTTTACATTCTAAAAGGTAAATAATATTTTTGGTATTACAGTTTGATAGGTTGTAGATTTTTAAAGTCTTGCTGATTATAGAATTAGTAAATAGATTATGTAACAGGATTTCTTTAGACTAACCTTACTTTGATAAATATATATTAGTATTCAGATATATCTTTCTTAAACCGTAAAGATTCGATTCGAATGATTTTTCATTTTCTGGAGTAAACCCTAATGGTTAATTTCTTCCAGCTTCCGGAATCTATCGGCAATATCCGGGCCCTTGTCATCCAAAATACAGGCAGCACAGACGGCGCGATATACCTGGGTACAACTAAAGGCTACATATGGGAGGGCTTCCTTCAACACAAGTTTACACCGGTTGTTCAGGTAATGTAGTATGATAATACTGTTAAGTAAAGAATGAGTATAATAAACCAATGTTTCTGTATTAGAAATATTTAAACTCAGAACAACGAAAAATAATAATCATACATAAAGAGACATCAGCGCGTTCCCGAAACAGTTTCAGGACATCACTAAGAGAAAAATAACATTTGAAGTTGTTGCATATAACCAGGCTTCCCCAGGGCAGAATTGGGTGTGAGTTCGAATCTTATCAAGAGCTTATTCTTGTTTCAGATGTGTGCAGTTCCTTTCTGGCATAGAAATGGCAATGCGACTGATCTGGGATAAAAGCAAAAAGCAAATGATTGACTGAGACATATATATATATATATATATATATATATATATATATATATATATATATAAGTAAAGTCGTCGGGGTGGCCTAAAGTCGGTAACAGGAGTCTATCTCCTTTCACTAGCACTAGACCAATGAGATTGTTTTGTCGTCTGAGGTGGAGCTCCATACCTACCATCAACTCCTCACTTTACAGCACAAATCCCTATGTTACTCATACGCTTAGTTGGCGAGGGCCGGTATCGAACCCGGAACCTTGTGGTTCCTAGACTGAGCTACTCTTAGCGCTACTAGTTATTAAGACAAATGATTAACAAAAAAATAAATGAACGAAATGAATAAATGATCACTTAACCCCAACCAAAATACAAGCCCTAGTGTTAATTAACAAGGAAAAAGCGGCGAGTCACAGAGTAAACATGAAAGAAAGCAACCTTTCACCTTGCAAGGATATTGAAATAACTATGGAATCGAGAGTGGCGGTGATACTGATTGTAGTTGGTGCCCTTCAAACCGTCCACAACGACCTGAAAAGGAGACAGAAGAAATTAGAAAATACGTTAAAATTAGAAAATGCATATTTCATTTAAAAGATTATTTTTTGTTTGTTTCTTTCGTGTTTTTTCTGGGGGGAGGGGTTGTTATTTACTTGCTGGGTTGTTGTTTTGTTTTTTGTTTTTTTGGGGGGGTCTTTGTTTATTTGCTTTTTTTGAGGGGGTATATTTTTGTTTATTTTTGTATTGTTTTGTTTTTGTTTTGTCTTCGGTTTTTTTTTGGATTTTTTGCTGTTCTTTTTTGTTTCTCTTTGTTTTTTGTTTATATTGTTTTTGTTGTTTTTATGTTATTTTTGTTTGTTTTTGTTGCTTTTTATTTTTGTTTTTGTTTTCTGGGGTTGTTTACTTATTTGTTTTTGTTGGGTTTTTGTTTGTATAATTGTTTTTAGGTGGATATTATTTTATATATTTATTCTCTCAAAACATTTGATGTAGTACAATACGTATTTAAAAACGAATGGATTAAAAATTTTCTCGGTTGATTTACACAACTCTTCTTGAACGATACTTACATAAGACTCAGTAAAGTTGGTTTTACCAACGTCTAATTAAAATACAGAGTTTATTTAAGATATTTTAAAAGTTAAAAATAAATTATAAAAGTTCACTACATGATACTCACATTTTGTAATTAGTAACACAAAATTTTGTCATAATCAGTCATTCTATAATTTGTATTTTCCTAAATAAAAAAGAGCATTTAAAAATTGTATCTTTCTTCATTTCCAGGGCCACAACCAGAGTGTAAGTGCCGTGTCAGTAATCCAAGGGGAGTCAGCTTTTGTTACAGTTGGAGTCGACCAATTAGTTATAAAATGGTCCATGGAAAATCACAATGTAATTTGGAAAATAATGCTTGAGGTGAGAGATTTACCAATGCTTCGAAACAGGATGTACGATGTTCTACGCATCGCACATTTGTTTGCCGAGTTCGCTTGTCATGATTATTTTTTATAATTATCGAATTTTATACGATATACGCATTGTAATTGCCTTCAAGAAAAATATAAATAATAATATGTACTTTATTCAACAATGCTTCTAAAAACAAACATCCAAAATCTTAAAAAAGATAATATTTATATTACTTATGTATGTACGTAGCTAAAGTCATTTATTTGGTTATTGTTTTCTTTACAAAGAGATTATGTTAACAATTAATTGTTTACACAATACCTCACCACCAAAATTACATTTTCAGATAATTTCCAAGGAAAAAATATACCTATCATTCTGCTGTTCTATTCCAAGGGGAATCAGCTTTTGTAACGAGTAAAAAAAATACAATATATATGAATATTTTTAAAGAAATTAAAAACAAAGTTACACTCTTTGTTTCCGGTCTCCATTTCAAAAATAAGATTCTAAATAGTTGATACATGACAATGTTTAAAAATGGCATTTTCTTGACTGAATTATTTAATTCAATTAGACCTATACAAGTCGAATTTAAATTTCCCGCAATAAAAAGCAACTAGAAATGGGAAGATGAAGGATAATCCGAATCAAAATTATTGATAATAATGAATGACAAAATAACTTGAAATTGGTTGGTTGGCTGGTTGGTTGGTTTTTACAACATTTTTATACCGATGAAGTTTTATTTATTCTTGTTGTATATTTCATGTTTTTAAACTCATTTTTATCTATTTAACCCATAGATGAAACCCTAACAAGTACTACCACTCCACTTGAAATAAGAAGATGAAAGATAATAGTAGTAACAATTATTGATAATAATAATTGACAACGCAATAGGAAGGTGACAGATAATAGTAGACAGAATTGTTAATAATAATCATTGATAAGGGAAATAGAATTAGGAAGATGAAACATTATACTAATCAAAGTTATTATTAATGATGACTGAAAAATCAACTTGAAATAGGAAGATGAAGGATGATACTAGTCAAAATTATTAATAATAATGATTGGTGGAGTTTTATATAAAAATAAATAAAGCATCTAATTAATTAAAACCGTGAATGAACACATCTACTTTCTATTGCTTGGAGGCAAAATAAAAAAGATATTTAAATGTTATTACCTATTTCTTTGTCCATCACAAGATAATGTAAAAGCATATAGCTAAATGTCTGTTCTAGGCATTTTTATCACTCATTAAATGTCTATCCCTATTGTCACAAAAATACAACCCTATGCATTTGTTATATCATTACTTTGAGTTTTATCTTATCATGCTATATAACAAGTAATGTGTTATTCCTATTAAACATGTGTCTTATAACAAAGAAAACCTCATTGATAAGGACATTGCCTATCCGATCTTCTAATTGTAAATATGTATCCTTATTTTATTATAGGGTCCGTGCACCTGTGTGAACATTGATCCCCAAGGAGATATGCTGATTGTTGGAACTGCTATTGGTCGATTACATATAATCAATACCTACGACGGCCTCCCCATCACTTCGTTACAGATCAGTACAGAGTTAATCAGTTCCCTTCAGTTTTCACCCAGTAAGTCCAATCATTTTTCCATAAAGATGAATTATCATCAATATCATCAGTATCGATTTTATTATTATTATTTTCACTCCTTTTGAGTTTTTCACATCAGCTTTAGCTGATGGTATTTCACTGGGTCTGAGTGGCAACAAGTCTCCTCAGGTCTCCAGGACTCTCCTGAGTAGCCAAGCCGATTGTAGCAATGCAGTAGTCTGGATGGTATCAACTATTCCTCTAATTTCCAGATTCTCCAGTCTTTTTTCCAAGCTTTTTGGGACCGTTCAAAGTGCACCAACAACAATTGGTATCACTTTGACTTTCATATTCCATAGCTTTTTTAATTCTCTGGCAAGGTCCAAGTATTTATTATTTTGAGTTTTTCACATCAGCGTCAGTTGATGGGATTTCACTGGAGTCTGAGTGGCAACAAGTCTCCTCAGTTCTCCAGGACTCTTCTGAGTATTCTGGAAGATTGCAGCAGTGCAGTATTCTGGATGGTCTCGATTCTGGCTCTGATTTCCAGATTTTCCAAACTTTTTTCCAATCTTTTTGGGACATGTTTGCACCAACTACAATTGGTATCACTTTGACTTTCATATTCCATAGCTTTTTCAGTTCTCTGGCAAGGTCCAGGTATTTGTCCATTTTTTCGTTTTTCTTCAGCTTCACCCTGTGATCTTCTGGAACTGCAAAATATGCACAGTCAGATTGAATCAATCATTATTTATTTATACATATTTGTAAATCCCCGCAACTCATTTTATTCTTTTTATCTAGATTCCACTTAAAGAGGGATCATTAAAGAGTGGCGTAATGATTAGAAACCTAGATTACATTGGTTGGCAGTGAGTTCGATTCTCACTGTATGCACTATACTTCTGACCTTGTGTAACAATTAGGCTAAGCTAAATAAACAACTCACTTAAAGGCAACACTTAATGGCCATTAAGCTCATCATCGAGTCATGAAGCATATTTAGAATTTAGAATTAATTGAAAATAGATAAATTGCGGAAGTGCTCTATGAATAGCATTTGAGAAATAATGATTTGGATGACTACAGACATTCACTTTATTTTTATCAAGATGTAAATTTGAAAATTGTTTTATGCTCCAAGTTGGAGAATTTTAACGCGATTACCCTAACAAAAATCACTACGATATGCTGTTTTTAGAGTGACTTACAAACATAGAAAAATATTCTTGTAATCAGCGTTGATGATCTTTTTTCAATCACTTAGAAATTAATAGAACATCAGTTTATACTTTTCAGTTGATCAACTTAGCTCTGTTGTAGTTAAATTGTTGCCATATCGATCTTTGTCCTTTGAGTAAAGCAATTAATCGGAGAATGAAGAAAATTAATGACCACTTTTCTTTTAGAGTTTTTCTCATCGCTAGTTTTGAACTCTTTAGTCAAATTTGTTTTCGGACCATATGACCTTTAGGCACCCCTTTTGCTTTGCTGATTCATAAGTACATTTTTTTCATTTACACCGTCAACATCTGGTTGTTGGTTAGGGGTTAGGGGTTATGGGTTAGTTTTATAATTTTTTTAAACTCTAAAAATCGTCTGTTAACAAACAACCGGATATTGACAGTGTAAATGAAAAAATTTACTTATGAATCAGCAAAGCAAAAGGGGTGCCTAAAGGTCATATGGTCTGGGTTTTCTTTCTGTCTCCGAGAGAAGCAAATTTTATTCGCTGGTTATCTCTTTTTATAGTAGATTTTGGACAACCAGAACCCATTCCTCTTGTAGTAGAACCGTTTTCTGTAGGCCAATTCGTTTTACACTGGATAAAGATGTCAATACGTTTTCATTATCAATGATATAAAAAAATATTTATATTGCATCCCACTCTGTCCTATTCCTATGAAATTCTTTTTTTCTTCTTTTTGTGTGTGTGTGTGTGTGTGTTTTCATTAAGTTAATGACATTACTTCTTCTGTGACATTTTCAATTTAAACAGTACACTGCTCTTCTTACTGTTAGCAATCTGATGCCTGTGAGCTAAACTAATCAAAAGTTAAGGAAATAACAATTCCACATTGCTCTCCTTACTGTAAGGAATCTCAAGTCTGTGTGCCAGATTAAGCAAAAGCTTAAGAAATAATAACTACGTTACTCTACTGATTCTAATCAACTTGAGGCCATTGTGCTTGACTCGGCAAAATCTTAGGAAATAACAACTCTACATAACCTGAGGCTTGTGTGACAGACTAAGAAAACGTTTAAGAAATAACTACACGTCAAGGAAAGAATCCCCGTGGCGTAATGGTTAATGTTCTGGACTGCAACAGTGTAGTAAACAAGTTCGAATTCCAGTTGCGCTATTACGTTCACTTTCGAACTAATATCCTTGGGAAAGGTATGAACCCCCTCACCCCTCCAGCTATTGGTTGAATAGTACAGCTATTGTTCTTCTACAAGGATTGCTTTGGCATTAAATAACCCACAAATTTTGATATGCTATTAAACAAAGTAACCAAACCAACAACTCGTCAAAGTGACAGATGATGATGATGATGAAGAAATAAGATACTTCTCTGATTTAAATCAAAATTACATTTATCCCTGTAATTCACACAAGAACTTAACAGGATACAAGAAGAACTAAATTACGTATTTTCTTTACTAAAATTATCTGATAACGAACTTCACCAATGCGGCAACTGAAATAACATGCTCAGATATCTATTATATTTATACAACCATCAAATGTTTTCATCCTCTTGAACAATAGGCCTAATTATCCAAGACGATCGTCTATTTTTGCATTCATCCAGTCTAGTTTACGTCTCATCCACGTAATTATATTGTGATAAAGGATCAGAATCATTTCAAAGCTTACAGTAATCCAAATTAAACAAAAACATTCTAATTGCATCATGAAGGGATAAATAATCCCTTAGTCATCAGCTGCCATCAACTGAGTTGGAGCATGCGCAATGCTCACATTCTGTTGACACAGTATAAAACCAAAACGTATTTATCAAAATGAAAAAACCTACACAAGGAAGACTTCACAAATGCTAACAGTGTTTAAGTTGCCTAAAATTCTTGGATAATTTATTCAGAATAGCATTTTGTTGTTTTGATCATAGCGTAACGACCGATGTGTTCTCTGTTCTTCTTCAGGTGTAGATTGTATTTGGTAATCATTGAGTTCCACCTCCCGAGCTAGAATAATTCATTGAGCTGATATCCGTGAAATATACATATTCTCTTTATGAATTGTTAGATAAAAAAAACCTAGACAGCATTTATTGCTATGTATGGAGTATGTTTGGAAACCTTTATCGTAACTTACGACTTAAGATACAAAAGGCTATTATTATCTACTAAGGAACAAGATAAGCTGGTTGGAAAATAAGGGGGGGGAGGCTGTATTGTTCCAATATAAGCAGAAAGAACTTTATTTCATACCCTGAAAATCGGCAACCGAAAGCTTTGTTTAACCTTTGGACTTGAAACAGTAACTTCAATGCTTGATGTTAAATACGCAACTATCTCAGACACAAGGTAACAATGAAAGACCATTATTTACATTCAGTTCTCTTTGATTGATTTCCAAATTATGCAAATCTGCACAGTTTACTTTTTTTCTTCTTTCTTCTTCTTCATCATCATCATCATCATTATGTTGAGCAATTAGCACGGATATCCATGACAATCTCTCGCCAACTCTCCCTATCATTCATTGTGCCATAGAGGTCCTCTGCGCAGCATCCAGTATCCTCGAATAGTTGGTCAATGTAGGTCCTTGGTGGCCGGCCCACACTAGCATGTCCATGCGTTGGCTTCCACAGGAGAACGTCGCTTATGATTATGAGCTCGTCCTTGCTTCTCCAGCAGTGTCCAGCTTGCTTTGTCCGTCTCACTCGGATGGTTTGTGAGATGGGGGACAGGCGGGGTTCTGTTTCAACGACTTGTTCAAGACCGCACGCAGCATTCTTGTCCCGGTCCCATCTAGCTTATTCTCAAGGCGCTTCGTTAGGGTCTAGGCGGTGCAGCCATACAGCAGTAATGATATAACCACAGCTTGGAAGAATTGTCGCTTTAACCTGTCAGTGAGATCGGATTTCCATATGACTGATAATTTGTTTGTGGCCGACCATGCCTTTCCTATTCGTGTATTAACATCGCTTTCTGTGGATGAGATATTACTACCTAGTTATGTGAATGTACAGCATCCTTCACTCAGTAGGATTACGTTTCCATCATTTTAGTTTCATACTGTTGAGCAGCTTGGCGATATATAATCGTCCTACTTCTTTAGAGGAATAATAGAGGAATAATAACAGTAATACTTTCAACATAACCTATAAATATATTTATTTTATAGGCACTTCATTAGGCTTTGAAAATATTTAACTACTATCATCAATGCAATTGTGCACCTCGTGTGGCATAAGGAATCGCATACTAGCAGACCTTTGTGAGTTCGATTCTCACTGAGTACCTCATACCTCTGGTCTTGTTCAAAACTTAACAAAGCATTATTATTATTTTCACTCCTTTTGAATTTTTCACATCAGTGTTAGCTGATGGTATTTCACTGGAGTCTGAGTGACAACAAATCTTCTCAGGTCTCCAGGACTCTTCTGAGTATTCTAGCCGATTGCAGCAGTGCAGTATTCTGGATGGTCTCAATTCTTCCTCTGATATCTAGATCCTCCAGTCTTTTTTCCAAGTTTATTGGGACCGTTCCAAGTGCACCAACTACAATTGGTATCACTTTCACTCTCATGTTCCACAGCTTTTTCAATTCTGTGGCAAGGTCCAGGTATTTATCCGTATTTTCATTTTCGTTCAGCTTCACCCGGTGATCTGCTGGGACCACAAAGTCCACCAGTTGATACATTCTCTTCTTTTTTTTTTTTTTTTTTTTTGTTAATCAGCACTTGGTCTGGTCTCTTGGCTGGGATAGGGTGATCCGTCTTTATCTCAAATTCCCAGAGAATTTTATGCGTTTTATTCTCAAGAACAGATTTTGGTTTATGCATATACCATTTTGTTGTATGGTCAAAGTTTAATTTTTTGCATAATTCCCAGTGGATCACCTTCCCAACCCAGTCGTGCCTCGCTTTGTATTCCCGTTGTGCTAGTTTGCTACATTCACTTACTATATGGTTTACAGTCTCATCTCTGTCACTGCACAGTCTACATTTACTATTTTGTTGGGTCTTATCAAATCAATTTTTGCTTTGATATAATTTGTTTCTAAGACATTATTTTGTGCAGCAATTATTAGTGATTCAGTTTCTCTCTTGAGGTTTCCTCTTCTTAACCATATCCAGGTCTTTTTATGTGCAACCTCTCCGATTTGTCGTTTGAAGTGTCCATATAATTGTTTTGCTTCCCATCTTTGTTTTCTAGTTTTTGTTGTTTTTCTGTCTGTCCATACATTACATCTGCTGTTGTTGGCTGCTATAAGTAAATTTTATTTGCTCTTTTGTGTGTACTCTTTGAGTCCTTGGATTGTGGCCTCTACAAAGTCCTATATGTTGGCAATACCTCTTCCAGCTTCTTTTCTTGAAACATATAATCTATCGTTATCATCTCTAGGGTGTAGGGCCTCATGCATCGTCATTAATTTCCTCGTTCTTTGGTCGATCTGTCTGAGTTCTTCTTTTGTCCATTTTAAGAATGGCCCAGAGTATCTTATAACGGGGACGGCCCAGGTATTTATTACTTTGATGAGATATCTGCTGTTGAGCTTGGTTTCTAAGAGCTTTCTTGTTCTTCTGTGTTATTCTTTTTTAACTTTTTCTTTCATCTCTGTTTGCTTGATATTGTCTGCTTCTAAGATTCCTAAGTATTTGTAAGTTTCTTTTTCTTCAAGTGATTTTATAGTGTCCTGATTTGGTAGTTGTATTCTGTCCATTAATTTTCTTTCCCCCTTTTTTATTACTAGCATGGCACATTTTTCGATTCCGAATTCCATCCCTATGTATTGGCTATATATTCTGATGGTTTGTACCATGGTTTCCAGTTCTTTTTCATTTTTTGCAAATTTTTTTATGTCATCCATGTACATAAGGTGGTTTATTTTTTCCTGCTATTTAGTGAATGTGTACCCCCCTGTGCATTTTTCTGAGTATATGATTGAATGGCATCATTGCTATAATAAATAGTAGTGGTGATAGCGAGTCTCCTTGGAAAATACCTCTTTGGATTTTTACTTCTGCCAGGGATTGTCTTCCTACTTTTAATTGGACTCTCCAGTTTTCCATGGCTTTTTTGATAAAGTTTATTGTGTTGTTGGATATTTTGTACATTTTTAGACATTCTAAAATCCAAGTATGTGTGACCATGTCATAAGTTTTTCTGTAGTCAATCCATGCCATTGCAATATTTTTTCGCCTATTTTAACTTCTTTAAGGATGTGTTGATCTATATAAAGTAAGTCATGTGTTCCTCTTTTTCCTTTTTGGTATCCCTTCTGTTCTTCTGGAAAAAGTTTACGCCAATTAAGTGAGAAGTATATTTCTTCTTTAATTACCGCAGTCAATATTTTCCACATCATGGGCAGACACGTTATGGGTATTTCCTTTTTTTTGGGGGGGGGGTCTTTCTTCTTATTATCATTATTATTATTTACTCCTTTTGAGTTTTCACATCAGCATTAGCTGATGGTCTTTCACTGGAGTCTGAGTGACAGCAAGTCTCCTCAGGTATCCAGGACTCTTCTGAGTATTCTGGCAGATTGCAGCAGTGCAGTGTTCTGAATGGTTTCAACCCTTCCTCTGATTTCCAAACATTCCAGACCCTTTTCCAATCCTTTTGGGACTGTTCCAAGTGCACCAACTATAATTGGTATCATCTTCACTTTCATATTCCATAACCTTTTCAGTTCTCTGGCAAGGTCTAGATATTTGTCCATTTTTTCATTTTCCTTTAGCTTCACCCTGTGATCTGCTGGCACTGCAAAATCCACTAGTTGACAAGTTCTTTCTTTTTTGTTTATCAACACTAGGTCTGGTCTTCTTGCTGGGATAAGGTGATCCGTTTTTATTTCAAAGTCCCAGAGAATTTTATGCGTTTCGTTCTCAAGAACAGATTCTGGTTTATGCATATACCATTTTGTTGCATGGTCAAAATTAAATTTGTTGCATAATTCCCAGTGGACCACCTTCCCAACCCAGTCGTGTCTAGTTTTGTATTCTCGTTGTGCTAGTTTGCTACATTCGCAGAGTATATGGTTTACAGTCTCATCTCTATTACCGCAAAGTCTACATTTACTATTTGTTGGGTCCTATCGATTTTCGCTTTGATGTAGTTTGTCCTTATGGCATTATTTTGTGCAGCAGATATAAGTGATTCCGTTTCTCTTTTGAGGTTTCCTTTTCTTAACCATGTCCAAGTTTTTTCATGGGCAACCTCTTCTATTTGTCGTTTGAAGCGTCCATATAATTGTTTTTCTTCCCATTTTTGTTTTCTAGTCTTTGTTGTTTTTCTGATTGTCCATCGGTCGCCTCTACTATTGTTGGCCGCCATAAGTAGTTTGTCTTTGCTCTTTCTTGTGTAATCTTCAAGTTGTTGGATTGTGGTTTCTACGCAGTCCTCTATGTTGGCAAGACCTCTTCCCCCTTCCTTTATTGACACATATAATCTATCTCTATCATCTCTAGGGTGGAGAGCCTTGTGTATTGCCATTAATTTTCTCGTCCTTTGGTCAATCTGTCGGAGTTCTTCTTTTGTCCATTTTAAGAATGGTCCTGAGTATCTTATAATGGGGACGACCCAGGTATTGATTCCTTTGATCAGATTTCTGCTGTTAAGTTTCGTTTCTAGAAGTTTTCTTGTTCTCCTGAGATATTCTTTTTTAACTTTTTCTTTCATTTCTGTTTGCATGATATTGTCCGCTTCTAAAATTCCTAAGTATTTGTAGCTTTCATTTTCATCAAGTGATTTTATAGTTTCCTGATTTGGCAGTTGTATTCCATGCATTAGTTTTCTTTCACCGCGTTTTATTACTAGCATAGCACACTTTTCAATTCCAAATTCCATCCCTATATCCTGGCTATATATTTTAATAGTTTGTATTAGGCTCTCCAATTCTTTTTCATTTTTTGCAAAAATTTTTATGTCATCCATGTACATAAGGTGGTTTATTTTTTCTTGTGAGTTAGTGAATTTGTATCCCCCTGTACATTTTTAAGTATATGATTAAGCGGCATCATTGCTATAATAAATAGTAGTGGTGATAATGAGTCTCTTTGGAAGATACCTCTTTGGATTTTTACGTCTGCCAGGGATTGTTTTCCAGCTTTTAATTGAACTCGCCAATTTTCCATGGCTTTATTATTATTATTATTATTATTATTATTTCACGCATTGCGAGTTGTTCATGCCAGTCATGACTAGTGATTGATCACTGGAGTCTGAGTGAATCCTGGATTCCAGGACTTCAGGACTCTTCTGAGTATTCTAGCCGATTTCAACAATGTTATTGTTTGAGTGGTCTCTCTTCTTCATCTTATTTACAATTCATCGAGACTCTTTTCCAAACCCTTTGGGCACTTTTCCAAGATCACTACTAAAATTGGTACGATCTTCATTTTGATGTTACACAGCTTTTTCAGTTCTCTAGCAAGATCCAAGTATTTGTCTATCTTTTCGTTTTCTTTAGTTTATCCTTGTTTTAACTAGTAGTCTTTCACTTGAGTCTCTTCATGTCTCTTCTATGTTATCTTAATAGTGCTGTAGTTTGGATGGTATCGATTCTTCGTCTGATCTCCGATTAACCCAGTCTTCTTTCCAAGCCATCGGGGACTGTTCCAAGTGCACCAACTACAATTGGTATCACCGTTATCCGCATATTATTACTTTAGTTTAGTTTTCACACCAGCATTAGCTGAAGTCTGAGTGACAACAAGTCTCCTCAGGTCTCCATGACTCTTCTGAGTATTCTTGCAGATTGCAACAGTGCAGTAGTCTGGATGGTCTCAATTCTTCCTCTGATTTCCAGATTTTACAGTCTTTTTTTTCAAGCTTTTTGGGACCGTTCCAAGTGAACCAACTACAATTGGTATCACTTTGACTTTCATATTCCATAGCTTTTCAGTTCTCTGGCAAGGTCTAGGTATTTATCCATCTTTTCGTTTTCCTTCAGCTTCACCCTGTGATCTGCTGGAACTGCAAAATACACCAGTTGACAAGTTCTTTCTTTTTTGTTAATCAATACTATGTCTGGTCTCCTGGCTGGGATAAGGTGATCCGTTTTTATCTCAAAGTCCCAGAGAATTTTATGCGTTTCATTCTCAAGAACAGATTCTGGTTTATGCATATACCATTTTGTTGTATGTTCAAAATTTAATTTTTTGCATAATTCCCAGTGGATCACCTTCCCAACCCAGTCATGCCTAGTTTTGTATTCCCGCTGTGCTAGTTTGCTACATTCGCTTAGTACATGGTTTACAGTCTCATCTCTGTCATCGCATAGTCTACATTTACTATTTTGTTGGGTCTTATTAATTTTTGCTTTGATATAATTTGTCCTTAAGGCATTATTCTGTGCAGCAATTATTAGTGATTCAGATTCTCTTTAGAGGTTTCCTTTTCTTAACCATGTCCAAGTATTTTCATGTGCAACCTATGTAACCTAAGCAATAGCTCTACTTGAAATAACAAAGGGAAATATAGTGACCAATGACGATCAGTTAAAAACTTCTTTTAGGCGGGGTACTACCCTGTGTTTTGTTTATTTATCTGAACGAATACAAAACAAAGGAAGAAAACAATACCTCTGAAGTAACATTGTGAGAATCAGTAATGAAGCTGAATAAATGTTTTATGCTATAGAGATTGCTAAGTCATCTGAAACGAGTTGATATGTTCAATGGTCATTTGTTTAGCCAAGCTCATCTTTATCACTTTTGAAGTGTGGTATTGTTATTATTTATGATATATTTCAAACAATGCAGCAATTGTAAAAGAAACGTTTGTACTCTTTACTTGAATCCCGCATCTAAACCCTGCCCACAAAAATAAATCGGAAAAGCATGAAATTGATTAGGCTCAATTTTTTTATGTCAGGATCTGGGCTTGTTTCGTTAGGCATATCTTTGATCAACATAACTGAATGTACGCGTATAATAATAAGCGCTTTTATAAAGGAAAAGCAAAATTTATTACCGCAGCAACGTTCTCTTAAATTTAATGTCCTTTCGACTAATTTATCACCATGGACCGACTGATAGTGATCTATAAACACTGGCTATCTATTCCATACAGATAGAGACGGTATTAACCCTTAGTAACTGTTTATTTATCTAACTTCACCGCCACGGGCAAAATGTGATACAAGGTCAATTTTTTAGGCGCCTTCCCGCGCACAAAGGCAGTGCTAAAAATCGCTTGGACTACGACGGCACTCCCCACTTTGAGAAGCGCTTCGGGCATTAGTTAATGAACCTGGCCCTTGGCCTTTTAGACGAGGGGGCAGGTGCTGCCTCGGGGTACAGCCCCCTGAAGACCAACTCTTCAATGTATACATTTATCCAACCCTTTCGCCACGAGTAGCATACAACACAATGTCTATTTTAAGCGGAGTTTGACTTTTCTTAGACTGGTTGACATACCAATGTTAAAGAGCCCAGTCTGTCCTACTGTTTATTCATAGCTGGAGGGAGAATAGTTGGATGCATACCTTTTCCAAGGGTATTAGCGCAATGTGAAAGGAAAACAGTCTCGTCCAGGATTAGAACTCGGTTTGCTGTGTCAATTTCCTTGGACGATATGGTGGTGGTGATGATGGTGGCTCGGAGTTCTAAGGGTTAATAAGATATTTGTTACTAAAGGTCCATGTCTAAAAATAACGAGAAATCTATTGAGGTATTGATTACCAGTGCTATGGAGTACCATTACAAATATATTTAGCGGACTACACGGATTCTTACTGCCTACTCCAGGCTATACAACAGAGATTTGGTTTGAGCAGAACGTACTTAAGTACACAAATAACTAAAACTTTATATTTCTACCTTAATTTAGTTTTTAGAAATCCAGAATAACAAAGTCAAAATATTAGCATCGATCTTGTCTTCTGATTTTAACCTTACGCAACTTTAAATAAAATTACTCACAATTAACAAAATACTTTTTTTTTATATATTTTATTTAGATGAATCTTATTTGGCAGCTGGAAGTCAAGATGGCAAAATTACAGTCTTCAAAGTTCTTTACGACGGACAATTTTACCGAAAACTCGGAATTCTTGATGTGAGTATTTACTAAAATATTCGCCCCGTAAGTGATTGGAAAATCAAAAAAGAAAATGTTTCATGGCAATATTGATAGGAAATTCCTTGTTCAAATATACTCACAGAACAAAAGTTCACATGAAATCACGAGATAAAAAAAAAAATATTTCCCCAAATACGGAGGCCTTTTCGACCGGTTCTTTTTCAAGTATAAACACCAGCGACGAATAAAAGTCAGATTGTATAAGAAATATTCTTTAAGAACGAATAGAGGTGAGCCAGAGGGGTACAAAAAGGAGGGGGTGTATATATAAACCCTCAGGTCGAACCAGGATTGAAGATGTCTCCCAAGTAAAGGGAGTGTTTGGGCTTTTGTCTGCACTTTGTGCTGACAAAAGTTCAAACACTCCTCATATATAATAACTCTCCTAACTGAATAAACTGCCACCACAAAACCTGTAATAAATCCTCCCAAACGAATAAAACTCGCATCACAAAAACATCTACAACCAATAATCCCCGACGACCATGGACATGCTTGAAAGCGCTTGTGTAAAAAATATGGGACAAATTCTTTACCATCCGGACCCTGATATACGAAAAAACAAGAAAACTTGAAAGATTACCAAGAGTGCTCGATACTTCATAAAAAATAAAGCTTTAATAATAATTATATATACTAGCAAAAATATGCGCCTTCTGGGCGTAAGTATTCAAGTTTTAATGTAATGAAATATATTAAAATAGAAAGACTAACGACATTAATAAGAACGCATATAAAAACATTGAACTTATCTTAATCATATTTTAACTGGTTTCTATATAAAATCATTCATAGGATTGATTTCAATACGTTGGAGAATAAAACAATAATATTATAGATCAATAACACCAAGTAATTATTTGTTAAACCAGTATGCAAATTAACCACACCAGATATTATGCAAACCTGTATTTCTTAGTAATGTATAAGACACATTGCAGGATTTTAAAAGCACTAATGACATGGGCGGTTTTGAGGCAAATCTAACTCTGATTTTCATAGAGACAGCGTTAATAAATAAGATTTATTCCATTTATTAATGATTTTGACTATAAAGGAAATACTCATTGATAAACTTATGCAATTCCTGAGGGTATTATGGTGTAAGCAGAGGAAAAATATTAAGTATATATATATGGTATTTGTGGAAAAAGTGAATTTCCGTTGAAAATGGTCATAATGGTTAGTTGATGCAAGTTTCCCAATGATAAGACAGAGATATAACAAATATAAAGTGGTCAATATGATATATATATATATATATATATATATATATATATATATATATTCTTAACATTTTTCCTCTTCCCATTGTCAATCAAAATCAATAGACCCCAAAAAAATCTCTTCCAATGAAGTTTGACGTGAGACCATGGTGTCCTGGAACACCTAGAGAATACCACAGTCGATGTTCGATATCGAACCTTCTATTGATCTGTTTACCGATCGATCATCACGCGAGACATCTCTTTTGTTTTTTCTCTTTGAAAGAAAATGATTTAGCCTAAATTTCTTTTACAGTTCCTTCTTCATTTCTTTCTGTATTTATTTACACTGAAGATCGAAAGCAAATATCGGAATATTTGTACAATTAACTGACAGCGTCTGAAGTTTGTGGCGTCTACTAAAAGAGGAAAACTGCTTTAATTTGGGGATGAAGGAAAGGATCACGTTTTCTAAAATAATCCATCACCTTGGATCAAAAAGAAAATATTGACATGCGTTTTCTTATTTCTATTTTTTCCTTTATAAATTGCTGTTGATAATCTTTAGAAATTTTGGTTTAATATGTGTATACTCAATGCAATTTTCCACAGGACCTCAAATAAAACTTAACACACACACATATATATATGTATATATACAAACATATTATAAATAGCATATTCATGTTATTTTATATATAATTATATATATTATATGTATTGAAGAAACAGCAGTTTGAAAAAAAATTTGACAAAATGGGAAAAATATAGATGGAAAGATAGATAAACCAACACAAACAATTTTAAATATTTTCTATATTTTTCACATATAATCATATATATATATACTAGCAAAAGTAGTCCGGTCCATAACCGGACTAAAAAAAGTTGAGCTACCGTTAAATGTTTTTGTTTAATTTGTTTTGTTTTTTTTAATTCGCTGTTAAAATAATTCAATGGATAAAAACACATACAATATTAATATTAAGAAATATTATTTTCTTTTATTTCAAACCAAATAAATATTCTAAAGTTTGACGCGAGAAATTTCGATAATGCGATTTTGTTGACTAAAATTAAACTAAACTGCTGGTATCGCTAAAACAGGCAGCGATCAATATCTTATTATCGGCAGCAGCTGGTATACAGCCAGTTTAGCAAATCGGTTGATTTTGGTTTAATCAATTAATTATATCCCTTAATCAGTAAAAATCAATAACCAATGTGTTCTTCTTAGTTAGAAGGATATTAATGTGTATGTAATATTTCGAATCTGAGGAACTTCTCTTTTCGGCGTTATAAGTCGACACGTACAGACCAAACTTCCTTTTATATATATATATATATATATATATATATATATATGTGTGTGTGTGTGTGTGTGTGTGTGTGTGTGTGTGTGTGTGTGTGTGTGTGTGTGTGTGTGTGTGTGTGTGTGTGTGTGTGTGTGTGTGCGTGCAAAGAAAATATTTACTTCTATGCCAGCATTTTGCAACCAACTCCGATCTTTTATTTAGCAAATTATTTGTATCCGGAATATATATATATATATATATATATATATATATATATATATATATTTAGTTTTAGTTTTAATGTTTCAATGGTGTAGAGTTTAGTAATATAATACCTAATAATCTCTCTCTCTCTCTCTCTCTCTCTCTCTCTCTCTCTCTCTCTCTCTCTCTCTCTCTCTCTCTCACTCGCTCGCGCACACACTAAGGAGACAAGACTTAAAAATGCAATTCAGCATCTTTAATCATTGCACCATTTGCAATATATTTCTGATAAAAGGTGTCTTTTTTTTTTCTCGCAGACCTTTACTCTCGCTGTCAGCCATATTGACTGGTCGGCAGACAGTCGCTACATCCAAACAGAATCCACTGATCATGAATTACAATATTGTGAGTACTTTTAATTCAATAACATGCGTGTTTTTATGATACCTGTATCTACCTTCCAATATACGTCTGTCTGTCCTCCATAGACGACCAAATGTTTTGCTTAAGATATAAATAATTCTGTCAAAATTTTATAATTCAACAAATGTCCGTTTGTCCGAACAGCGAAGACTCTGATCTTTTGGTCTGATTTCAACCAAATTTTCAGGAATTGTTTGGGTCAAGCCTGGAAAGATTTTAAACTATACTAGGATATCCGGCTCAAGCGGTTTTGGTGGGATTTGCTTCTGGTTCTCTGTCTTATTTGTTTCCCTCGTTGTTAAAGGGTATCCTCATAACAACACTTGCTCACACTCTTGATTATCATTTCGGTGAGTAGATTACTTTCCCCTCCTTATATGCACTTAGACCTTCACTGTTGGGGCCACGTGGGTCACCTGATCTAAAAGAAGAAGAAAAAACGCTTAGAAACCCATTTTTAAATTCAGGTTGATACTCTCCAAAGGTTATTTCCTATAAGTCTAACATAAACAAATGGGAACCACTCTTGACTGATAAATTATTTATTTATTTTCCCATTAAACTAACCCTAAAACCTAACCCTAACCCTAAACCCTAAACCCTAACCACGCCTTCTTTCTTCCTAGTCGATCAATAAATAAATAAATAATTTAACCCTTTGTTTATGTTAGACTTATAAGAAATAACCCTCTCCAAGATATAATAAGATTAAATAATATTTTTCGAAATCTATTAATATGTGACATCTCCAAACGAACGTAAAGTCATTGTTATAAACAAAGTAATAACTCGATAAAAACAAATAAAAAGTTGTTTTTTTTTTTAATACGGATGATCCTAAACTTTAATCTTTTAAAACTAAACGATTCTATGTCCTTTATTTATAATAATGACCAACTTACAGCCCGTGTGTAATATGGGTAAGTACTGCTAATTACAAACCAAATCTTTTCTACTTTTTATATCATTGCTTATATATCGCAATTATATTATTGCCTGTTATTTCGCTAAATACTGTATCTATAGTACCGACGACTGAATGTTGGCTTTGTTCGTTTGTCGTCTTTGGGTACCGCAACTCGCGTTAACAGAAAAAGGGTGACCGCTTGTAGAGGAATGGTGAATATTTTTCCTCATACAGAATTATTTTTTTTAATCAGTTTGTAAACTTGGTGTCATTCTATATGGAAATGGATGTTTAATACGATCTAAAATTAAGCCAATCACTGTGCTGATTTACGAATAGGAGTTAGAAACAAGAAACACATGAACACAACATGAAATTTCAAATAACACTGTATTAATACACTTACACAAACAAGAAAATACACTTGTAATAATTGATGTTGCAAATGATTGTATTGTCTGCGGAAAATGTTGATTATATAAACATTAGAACACAATTCCACTTAACTGAGTCCTTGTAAGGTTTATGATAATTTATCGTACTTACGACGGCCCTTTTCCTATCTCTGCTACTCTCTGCTGAATATTGGAAGCGTTGTAATTTACGTCCGACTTCAAGAGATGCCAGTAGTAAAGAGGAAGATTTCTTGTCATCAATTTTCCCGCTAAAATTTGCGAGCCTGTGATTGGTTGGTTTGAAAAGAAGCACATCGACCAAGGGAGACAACCCACCTACCTTAGATATATTCTTATATCACTTCTTGGACCATATGACCTTTAGGCACCCCTTTTTGATTTCGATTAAGAAAGGACATTTTTTCATTTACACCGTCAATATCCGGTTGTTTTAACAGACGATTTTTAGATTTTTTTGAATCATAAAACTAACCCTAACCCTAACAAACAACCGGGTATTGACGGTGTAAAGGAAAAATATGTCCTTTCTTAATCGAGATCAAAAAGGGGTGCCTAAAGGTCCCACTTCTTTGTGTGTGTAGACCAATCTTTCATTTCCTCATTCGTTTTCTTTTTTGTACTTTTGTAGGGAATGTTATGGAATTAACAAAGGTGAAATCAGCTCGAGTAATGAGGGATGTTGATTGGGCAAGTCACACTTGTACACTTGCTTTCACACAGTTAGGTAAGTAAAGATAAGTAATTATTTTCTTTTTTATCTTTTCTATGCTGTATTTCAAAAGTATTAATTAGAGTTGACATAACACAGATTGAAAAAATACAGGGTGTTTCAAAAAAAATGATATCATTTGAGATGTAAAGAATGTTTTAGAAATATTTATTTAATTTCGTCATCTAATAACTTCTTATCCAATTCTTGTTCAAATGATCTCAAATTCTAACAACTCCAAAATCTATGTCTAATGTTTAAACGTCTTCTCATTTCCACTTTTTAACTTTTTGTTAAGTTGTTTCTACACATGATGTTAAAATGTGAGATCATTTGAACGAGAATTGATTAAGTTATTAGATTAAGAAATGATATGAAAACACCGTGTATATTATTTTTTTAAAAGAAGAGAAAAAAGACAAGTGCAGGAAACATGAAAGCAATATATTCATAAAATAAGATAAAAAAATTTCCGTTATAAATCTTCCCTGGAAATTGGAAATTCAATCCCTGAAACAAACAATGTCGGAGTCCATCATCTCATGTAACAAACAATTAAACTCGACATCATCATCATCATCATCATCATCATCATCATCATCCCAAGTTGTGAGCACGGATTCCCATGACTCTCCTTCGCCAAGCGTTCCTGTCTGTCATTGCTCCTAGTAGGTCCTCTGCGCGGCATCCAGAATCCGCACAGATTAATGTAAGTTTTTGTTGGTCGACCTACATCGGTGTGTCTATTTGTAGGTGTCCATAGTAGAACGTCACTCATGAGTTCGTCCTTGCTTCTCCAGTAATGTCCGGCATGTCTTGTTCGCCTCTCCCGGATGATTTGTGTGATAGGGGGCAGGTGACCGTACAGTTGTTTTTCTTGTGTATGGGATGCTGTTTCCAGGATTTATCTAAGGCAGCATGCAACATCTTCGTATAGCTCCCATCTAATTTATTTTCTAAACGCTTCGTTAGGGTCCATGTGGCGCAGCCTTACAGTAGCACTACCACGGCTTGGAAGAATTCTCGTTTTAACTTATCAGGGAAATCAGATTTCCATCTGATGGATAATCTGTTTATAGCAGTAAAGTGAATGAGATATCACTACCTAGGTAGGTGGACTGGTTTACCGATTTTAGAGGCTTACCTTCAAGTGTGGAAATGTCCCCATCTTGTTTGAAGCATGTGAACTCAGTTTTATCTGCGTTCACATAGAGGCCAATGTGTCTTGTTGCCTTCTCTAGGTTATGCAGCAGTGATTCTGCTTGTTCTGTTGTATCTGCTAGAAACACCAGATCATCTGCGTAGTCAACATCTTGAATAGTCTGTGCTGGGTATCATTGGCTTTTTACCTTTTTTAGGGCGAAGCCTTTTTCTTTTATGGTATCAAGTGATGTTCTGAGTCTAGGCAGATTATAAATACGCATGGTATTAATGTATCTCCTTGTAGACTAGTGGAGACTGTGAAAAATCTTAGTCCTTGCTCAACAATCTTTCACCAGCTGAGTGACGAAAAAAAAAACACCAAATCGTTTTCAAAATAAGCCAATGACAATCGAGCTATTTTTAACTGCCCGATTTACAAATTCCAAAAATCTAGCTATTGCGTTCGGTTTTTGTTGGGTTACAATTACATATATAAAAATACGCTTCCTTATAAAATTAATATAATCTTTAAACAAGCAGAAACAAATAAAAATAGACAATTTATATGGAATCATTATCTCTTTGGAACAGAATTTCTGTGTGTTTAAATCCGTAAAAGTAAAAATGTCTGATAATATCAATGTATTTCTTTGACGATAAAAACCTATGTGGATGTATTTGTGGTTTACAGAGTAGTAATTGTCCGCCTTATAGGCTGCTAAAGTTTTCGCATGTTGATTACTGATGTATCGGAGTGGGGTGATAGAGACAGAAAGATAGTGAAAATTCCTTTCTACCCTGATATATATATCACGACTGGCTTCGCTGTCATCTCTACTTTTGTCTCGATTGTCCAACTGTCATCTTGGCACGGCTGTAAAACTGGAAGAACTGATGAACTGTAAATGGCGCTTTAATCGATTTATTTGTCATGTGACTTGTTCTCAACTACGTCCGCGCATATTATCAATCGGCTCCCAGCAATTCCTTTTTGTGCTGTGCGACTTTGTGATTTATTGATTTGGAATTCTATCTTTGCAAATTTTTAGATTTAAAATACATCAAGTATAAATTGTTAAAAAATCAGTTAAATTCATTTTTGAAACACAATTTATGTGTTTTAGCTTTTACGAAATGTTTGACATACTTTATTTCTATTAGGTAGATAGCCGTTGGGTAGTACGGGTAGATAACCCTTGTTTCAATTAAAACCCAATTTTATATACTTGTTTTTACCTTGAGCAGAATTAAAACTTTCTGTAATTTATAAACTTAAAAAATCAGCAATGATATCTATTGTTCTTTTAATATTTTAGGTGCATGGTCGAATTTGGATAGCAATGAAATACTCACTACAGTCGGCTGTTTTACTGGAAAGACGACAAATTACCTGTGCGCCGGTGACAATAGAGGTCGTTTACGTCTATACAAATATCCATGTTCATGTTACAAGGTAGGTATTTACCCAAACCATTCGTCATGAGTAGGATGTGACAAAAATTGCAAGTATGGGGCATCCAGCGAGGATTGAACTTGCTATTTAGTAGTAATAGATCTGCGAGACTAACTTGCTAATCATTACGCCACAATGGGGGGGGGGCTGTTCATGTTACAAGTAATGTAAATATTCTGTTACGAACACATTCTCAATTTATATTTAAAGATATGAAGAAGATAAGATCCAATTTTTTAAAAATTAAATGCAACGTTATTTTTTTTTAATTTAATTTTATTGTTGTGTTTGTTTATAGTCACAAATTGACAAAGATTAGAGAGAGATAACTTTTTATTATTTTTAATCATATCCTTACTTACATGGTTGACTGGGCAATCATAGGGCTTATTATGCTACTCGTTTTTGGATGGCCAACCCTCAACATATTTATGAGGGGGTGCACATTTAATACGAAAACTTATATTTATAATAAAGTTATATGGATCCCAAAGGAAAAGTGTGGGATTTTTGTCCCCGGAAAAAGCACTGTTTAGATCCTACATAACGTAAGAGAATAAACCGTACTTCGAGCGCAGCGAGGAGATGGGTGCTGCTTTTGAAGAAAGGAGACAAACAACTTTTTATAGAGCAAAATGTTTATTGTACATATAAACATAAAGCAAATATCAAACAAGGGTATACAATATACATAAAGTGAAATAACCAAACGAGTTTTTAAAGAGTCCAAAGTCTCCAAAAGGAATTCGAAGTGTTCAATGTGTTTGGTAGGTAAAATGTATTTTGTGGAGAATTAAATGTAATTAAAGGGTTAAAGGGTTGTAGATAAAAATGCCTGCGGAACTTAGCTGAAATCCTCGAGAGTTTTGTTCCTCGTAACTTGTTGAGCCCTGTAGAATTGGTTTCAGGTGTGCGTTTGCCGCTCCAGTTTCTTGCGTGGGGGGATTCCGAGTCGTCGCCGTCTGGGGCTTCTAACGATACGGAGCAAGTGTGGCTAGCCGAGGCCTACGAAAAAAGGCCTCGGGCTAGCCCATGCTAGAGGCAAAAAGAGGCCGAATTCTCGGTACCCCCTATTTTATACTTGGCATCATGTGACCCTAAGGGACTGCTGCTAGTGTCCGGTGAAATAGGATCACCATTCCCTTAATAAGTTTCTACAAAAGCTATCTCTAAATTTGATTTTCTAACCTGTTGGCCAGAGACAGACATGTCAAGATTTTATAATAAAACAAGCGGTATAATTACGCATATAATAGCCCTATTATCTCAGTAACGCTTACTTTTAATTCCGGGCCATTGACGACCCCTTTCATCCTGATATCTAATGCATTGCTATGCATGTCTTTATTGTTGTGTTTGTTTATAGTCACAAATTGACAAAAACTTCTCCCAGAGGGAGAATCCTGAGTGTAGCATGATATATCCTCGTGTGGATATATATATGCAAAATCAATTCACAGCGAATTAACAAGAACAATTTTATTCCCTGAGCAAACTTAGAAGAATTAATACAAGGATGACATTTGTAATATAGAGACTTGTATGACGGAAATGACCTAATAAGAAAATAGTATATTAGTAGAAATGTTGGGGTCATCGATATAATAACTACTAGCAAGGAAAATGCAGACTTACATGTCAAGTATGTTTCCATGTGCCGTACGACACGTGATTGTTGGGGGCGCAAATCCCCCCCACCTATCCTGTAGACAGGAGACGCGATTGACTGTCGAGACTAGAAGATGAAAGGGGGTTTGACTTTGCCGCTTCTCTTTTTATACTGCGGCTCGCTACGACACTTAACGCTTACTGGCAGACACGGTTTACCTCTCGTGTCTCCTAGCATCAAATAGAACAAGCGTGGCAAGTAAGGAATGTAATACCTATATGGCAATTTAGGTAATCTTACTCAATGCTGAGGAGGGAATGTCTGTATGATTCTGTGAACAATTCCATATTCTGATTGTTTTTTTTTTCTTCTTTTTGTAACCAGGCAAAATTCAATGAAGAGAAACAATGTTCGTCTTCTATTATCAACATACAAACTCTTGACAGCAATGGTGGCCTTCTTTCATCTGGAACTGATGCTTCCCTAATGCAGTGGGCAATAGAGAGCGAAGAGGACACTATTTAACGCGATCCTCGTCAAGAGGAGCCTCATTCTGACATCTAGCATGTTTATATTCTCAACGCAACATATACACAGATACTCATTTGCAAGCAACGTTACAGTTTGTTCGAGAACAAAAAAACAAAAAAAACTGCAAATCATTCCTCAACCAGAATCTGTTCTGCCTCTGTCAGCAGGATTTTTCTGTTTACCAGTCACTTATTAGCTGCTCCTTAGTCAAACAATGAGGATCTATATTGACTATCGAAAAATCTACCTGCTCTTTTCTTCATAGAAACATGAAATTGGGAGTTTAGCTTTAAACAGTTAAACATTTACTTGCATTTCGTGCATCAACAGATTCGCCTAAGACCAGAGATATTGATGATATCAGGTAGTGAAGTAAAAATGATATAAAACAAAAATGGCACTTGCCCGCTGGGAAATGACCACAGGCAAAGAACCGTCCTACAGTTCACGTAATACGAAACCTCTGAAGGGTTGTGCTTATTTGATTTTTAAAACTTTTTATTGTTGATTATTTATTGAAAATTAATGTTTAATAAACTACTTTCGTAACACAGAAACAATTTTGCGTGAAACATAAATGAAATTGTTGAAAAATTGATATATAACCCTTACAGCGTGCAGAACTTTTTACGATATTTACTCTAAAATGTGAGTGATTACGCAATTTGACCACCTTAATTATTTTCTTTTAATTTTCTGTTGTTTGTCTTTTTGTTTGTTTTTTGTTTGCATTTTGTTTTTTTTAAGGATTTTTTTCTGTTTTTTTTTTCATTAACACTTATTGCAAAAGAAGATTTAATGTATAGCTATTTATATAATTCTGTACTTTGTTTGTTGTTGTTCTTTTGTTTTTGTTTTTGTTTTTCTGGGGTTTTTTTCTTTTAGAAAACAAATATCAATTAGAAAAGCGGAAAATCCCTTAAATAATAAATTAAGAGAGAAAATTGCACGTGATCTAAAGAAGGTAACATGCAATGGCATCCATATTTCTCCCTTCTGCATTTTGCAAACTGCGCTCAGATAAAACTACTAATGCTTTCTCTTTAGATTTTCTTCTTCAATTCTGGTTTCTCTGTTTTATCAATATCGGGGGAAAAGAAGTAGTAACAGTACTACTACTACTACTACTAATAATAATAATAATAATAATAATAATAATAATAATAATAATAATAATAATAAAAATAATAATAATAATAATAATAACAGTCCCCAAAGGTTTGAGAAAAAGACTGAAAGAATTGGAAATCAGAGGATAAATTGAGACCACCATCCAAACAGTATTGTTAAGATCGACTAGAATACTCATGGGCACTTGAGGAGACTTGCTGTCAATCAGACTCCAGCAAAAGACCACCGGCTAACGTCGATGTGAAAAAATCCTAGGAGTGTAATAATAATAATGATAATGATAATATAATAATAATAATAATAATAATAATAATAATAATAATAATAATAATAATAATAATAATGATTGCGTACATTGCTCAGGTGCACTACAACTCATCAAACGTTTAATACATAATGTAGAAATGTAAGGAAAATGAACCATTAAAATGAGTCATAATATACATGATTGCGTGTGTTTGGAGGGAGGATATCAGATATAGTTTTGGCGAATTTCAGGAAGCATAGATGCTTCGAAGGATGCAGTGTCTCAGCAGGTAACAACTGATGCAGGTAGTCCTATGTTCCACGCTTCTGTATAATAATAATAATAATAATAATAATAATAATAATAATAATAATAATAATACCTTTAAAATATATTATCTAAACATCATGCAATGTGATCATTATATATATATATATATATATATATATATATATATGTGTGTGTGTGTGTGTGTGTGTGTGTGTGTGTGTGTGTGTGTGTGTGTGTGTGTGTGTGTGTGTGAACTCTGCAAGGATTATTTACTAAGAATTATGAAGCAGGTGTGCGAATCGAAATGGACGGTTATATATATTAAGAATGGCCCAGATAAGTAGTATTTTAAGTTAATGTTTTTAAAGAATAGAAATGCATATTAATTAACACATGTTTATTTCTTTTTACATATTGTTTTACTGCTAACAAACTTTGTCTTATTTTTATTTTGTTTAAATAAGCAATTTATTTCTCAAATATTATTTCATTCAAATCGGCCAGTCACGCAGGTGTCTTTGAAAAGCATTAATTTGAACTAACTTACCGATTTTGCTTTTTGATAATCTAAAATGGTACACGTGGATTTATACTAAGTTAAAACTTAGTCTTTTTTTTTTTTACGGTGTGGTGGACCCGTAGATCTCATCAGATCATCCGCCTGCGTTCCCCAAAGTCTCCCAGTCATCTTGTCTCGGCTTGTCACTGATACTTGACTTAGGGGAAGGAGAGCATGCGGTGCGTGTCGCACATGCGCGCAACATGTAAAACAAAAAACATGTGCAGATATTTCTACAAGTCCCCGAGTGATGTAGGAATGGTGTGGTATGCAGGCCTGACGGGATGGAAGCATGCAGATGTGAATCTACATACGGCGTGATTCGTGGCGCACTTAACGTCACAGCTTTGCTGATTGAACAGCAACGTGCCTCGGCGAGGTTGTGGGTGAATGAGCAGCCCCTTGGTTAACACTGTTCACCCAGCCATTTGGGAAGTGTCTAGAAAAAGTGACCTAAACAAATGCCGGTTAACCTATCAAGCTGGCCAGAAACTAACATTTCGACGGTTGTCCACATTAGCTGGACGAAAACTAGAAAATACTACAACACAAAACAAGGCTAAGAATAGCCACCTGGAATGTCTGGACACCTCCCGATCTTGAGATTGGGAAACCCCAAACTACATACTTGCATCGTGACAGGGAAGTATCTCGAGAAGGGACAGACACCGATGCTCTTGCAGAAATCAGCTCCAGCTATAAGGTCCAATTGACAGGAGGTCTGGATACACATCCTCATGGAAAGACAGGCCGATGATAGCTGTAAGAAGTTTGAGGTAAGGTGACTCGAGCTCTCCATTCTGAAGCGACACATGACGGACACCATGGAAACATTTCCTACATTGAAGTCTGACCTGTGTGGTAGCGCCTGTATGTCGAGGATTTCATATGTGTGATAGGGTACATAAAAAAAAACAAGCTGGATCCGTGGGCCATCTGCGTGCTCACAACTGCTCACATCTGGACTACTTGTAGAAATGGCCTTATTCTGTCAAGAAGCGGCAATCACCATATATATATATATATATATATATATATATATATATATGAGGATAGGAGGATTGGAGTAAATCCTACAGAATGTGGTAAAAGAATCAACTGTTCGTGAAACTCGGAGTCGTGAGAAGCGTGAACTTTTATAGTTTAATATTATTATATTAGCACTTAGCTTTTTATGTATTGAGCACTATTCCTTTTCTTTCTTTTTACTGTTGTTTTAGTTTTCATAGACTGACAGTGGTTATACCGCCAAGTTCTAAATATAATTGAAAACTGTTAGCTTGACTAAACCTTTTTACTACTATAATGCATGTACTCATGGATGCGCGAGAGAAGGAACTATGTCAGTCCTCAAGTGATGAAAGGAATAGCAACATTGTTATACTATTTTCTACGATAAAATGTTCGATTATTTTATTTTATATCGCAAGAGTATCTTTTAAAAACTATTAGATTAAGTATTCGTGATGTAATTGACATTCTCTCAAAATTACTAGATTTTCAGCATACTATTATTCCCCCTTTCCCCCCTCTCTCTCTCTCTCTCTCTCTCTCTCTCTCTCTCTCTCTCTCTCTCTCTCTCTCTCTCTCTGCAATGTCTTCTCTTTCCCCCTCCATTTTTTAATCCAGGATGTAAAGATGTATCCAGAGATTCCAGTATTGATTTTTATTGAAATCCTCTTCAGCTTAACATGTGTGTAAAGTCTCATCATGATCGGATCACTGGAGTAGGTGCATATATGAATTTAATGAATATATATATATATATATATATATATATATATATAATAATAATAATATAAGTCAGATCTTAGCCCTGAAGAGCATTAAGCGAAACTAATAGTAGGTTCGTCTGACTCATTAGATTTATTTGCTCTACTTAGGTATCGAGCACTTTTTACTTATTAGCTTTCTCCTAGCGGTTATATGAATATATATATATATATATATATATATATATATATATATATATATATATATATATATATATATATATATATATATATATATATATATATATATATTCTTTTGGCTAAATACTGTACCAATAGATTACTTTTTGTTGGTACGACTATCTTGGTCTTTTCTTTTTTCCAAAAATTTTTTTCTCCCCGGTTAATGTTTGGTAGTATATTTTTACAATCAAACTATTTGCTGGGTTTTTTTCTCACCGCGAGGATTTACCAACACGCTTGGTATATATATATATATATATATATATATATATTATATATATATATATATAATGAATATAATGAATATATATATGAATATAATGAATATATATATATATATGAATATAATGATATATATATATATATAATATATATATATATGAATATAATGAATATATATATATATATATATCGACTCTTAAGCTAAGTAACTTATTTTTATTTTAAATGTTAAATATTGTATTAACACTATTGGGCAAATGGCATTTAAATTTTGCCCCTAAACCATTTCGTTTACAGGAACATGTAAGAAAGGGAAAAAAATGTATAATTTCATTTATCTTGTCTGGTCATTTAGCATGTCTTCCTAGAACTAATAGCCCCCTTCCTCCATCCCGGTCCTACCTATTCACGTAGAAATAGGAAAAAATTTTGTCAATATAAAAATGTAGATGCTGAGAGACCATTTTATCTGAACTCGACTCTTAAGCTAAGTAACTTATTTTTATTTTAAATGTTAAATATTGTATTAACACTATTGGGCAAATGGCATTTACATTTTGCCCCTAAACCATTTCGTTTTAATAGAAAACGGAACCTATGGACTTATACTAAGTTAAAACTTAGATTTTATTTATTTATTTTTTATTTTTTTTTCTGGTGTGGTGGACCCGTAGATCTCGTCAGATCATCTACCTGCGTTCCCCAAAGTCTCCCAGTCATCTTGCCTCGGCTTGTCACTGATACTTGACTTTGGGGAAGGAGAGCATGCGGTGCGTGTCGCACAAGCGCACATCATGTAAAACAAAACATGTGCAGATATTTCTACAAGTCCCAGAGTGATGGAGGAATGATGAGTTGTGCAGGCCTGGCGTACTGGAAGCACGCAGATGTGAATCTACATACGGCGTGACTCGTGACCTACTTAGCATCACCACATTGCTGATTGAACAGCAACATGCCTCTGCGAGGTTGTGGGTGAATGAGCAGCCCCTGGTTAATACTGTTCACCCAGCCAGAAAAGGTGACCTAAACAAATGCCGGTTCACCTATCAAGCTGGCCAGAAACCAGCATTTCGACGGATGTCCACATTAGCTGGACTGAAAACAAGCTGGGCTGAAAACAAGAAAATACTACGACACAAAACAAGACAAAGAATGGCCACCTGGAAGGTCTGGACACTTCCCAATCTTGAGAGATAGGGAAACACCTAACTACGTACTGGTATCATGATAGGGGAGCATCTCTATATGGGGCCGACATCGATGCCCTTGCAGAAGTCCGTTCAGCGATAAGGACCAATTGATAGAAGAGAGTGGGCTGGATACACATCATCATGGAAAGACTGGCCGATGGTAGCTGTAAGAAATTTGAGGTAAGGTGACTCGAGCCCTCCACCCTGAAGAAACACATGACACACCATGGAAACATTTCCCACATTGAAGTCTGACCTGTATGGCAGGGCCTGTATGCCGAGGGTTTCATATGTGTGACAGGGTACATAAAAACAAGCTGGAACCGTGGGCCATCTGCGTGCTCACAACTACTCAAAACTACTCACAACTGAAATACTTGTAGAAATGGCCTTATTCTGTGAAGAAGCGGCAATCACCATATATATATATATATATATATATGAATATAATGAATATATATATATATATTTTATTTTATCATATTCACACTGTCGAATTAATTTCCATTTTATTTTCACACACACACACATATATATTTATATATATATATATATATATATATATATATATATAATAAATATGGATATATACATATGAATATGATTTATATATATATATATATATATATATATATATATATATATATATATATATATATGAATATAATGAATATATATAGGGAATATATATATAATAATGAAAATATATCTATATTTATAATATAGTCATCCACAGACACAGTGTTTCAACGTTTACGGCTCATCACTTCTAGCCGGGAATAAAACCCGACTGAATTTTCCTCTACAGGCTCCGTCTCATTTACGTTTTTTTTTTTTTTAATTTGAGAGACGCTGACGTTTTAAATGTTTGGGGAAAACGTTCTTCTGTATAGTTAAAAAAAACTTTTTATATATTTCTTCTTAATTATTATTTCATTTTATTTTGTATTTAAAATAATAATAAATAGAATACATTGTGGAACATCCTCTCGGACGAAACACGTGTCGGCACTTCATTAAACATTTTTTATCCATTCAATATTTTCTTTCCTTTATTTAACTATTTTTTCAACATATTGTTGGATTCACTTCCATTTTTCAACTTATATATATATATATATATATATATATATATATATATATATATATAGGGATGTGCAGAGAAGTGCAAAGGAGGGTAATTTTTTTTTAATTTCTTAATTTTAAAACAATTATCAAAAATCAGGGAATTGTCCGATTTTAATGAAATTTTCACCAAATTATTTTCCCACGACTTAATTTTATAAGGATTAATTTATTTTATTGAAGAAACTTGAAAAATATACTTTTTTTATCAATTCAGAATATAGGGAGTTGACCTTTGAGCATTTGAAGAAAGAAAAAATCCCGATCCCTAATTTTTACATTTCTTGAAAGATCATATCCTGAAGAATATATTAATAAAAAAAATAAAAAAATAAATTCAATAACCTAAAAAAGTGATTTTAAAATTTAAAATTCATTTTCTTAAAACTCAAAAAATAAATAATGTAGTTTTTTTTTTTTTTTCATAGTATTAAAAAATATAGTTTTCTTTAAATTGATGCAATAAAAATTATTCTATCTAAGTTAAACTGAGTTTTTCACTACCTTAAAAATTTCAAGGTCCATTATATATGTGCAGGATTATTATGGACTAACTAGCAATTTTAACCAAAGATAGCCCAGAATTTTATCTTTGAAAAAATCTAAGTTAAAAACCATGCATAACCTGGCAACATATTTTAAAAGAATTAAAACGATTTTTTTAAATCGTCAATTTAAAGTATGGAAGCCTCTAAGAGCCAATTATCTTGGTCTCTGACCACGTGATTTGTGAACGAATTCAACGCATCTCACAAGTTTGTGAACGAATTCTACGCATCTCACAAGCTATTATAATTCATTCATAAAGGAAGACTTTATTTCAAAAAGTACATTGTTCTTTTATTTATTTATTTATTTTTTACATTCCTTTCAATAATAGTAAACTGGAAATTAATGCCTAATCTAATTAAAAGAAAAAGATTTAGATTATTGAACACTGAAATTAAACTGAATGTTCTTAAAAATATATTTTACACGAATATTTTTATTGTTATAATAACACTAACTAATAAACATTTTTGTTGTTATATTAAAAAAACAAAAAAAACAACCACAAACAAATAACACTTTAACACTAACTATTAAACATTTTTGTAGTTATAATAAATAAACAAAAAAAACAACAAAAAAAAACAACCACAAACAATTAACACTTAAAGTTTTGTTAAATTTTGGCTGTTTTCATGTAAATTTTCATTCGCGTTAACAGAAATTATTGGCAAATGAATTCTTTTTGTTTATGAAATTATTCGCTATTGAAATTTCTAAAGTTTCCTAATATCGTTTATTCTGTAATTGGTCAGTATGGAATTTTTTTCCGGTGCTAAAACCATAATTTTTATTGGGAATACTAAATAAATATCAATTTACAATATTAATTTAGGCCGAATTTTTTTAAAGTTAAAACGTTTTCGGGTTAAATCGAACTCAACGGATCTAAATTTAACCATCGTTTTTTTCACCTCACAGAAAGAAAAAAAAACTTAGGGAATTAATCGAATTTAATGAAATTTTCAGTGTTTATATATTTAATGAATAAAAGATAATGGACCAGTTATTTTATCTAAGAACTTTTTACAAATTTTATAGTCTTTCTTTGAGGCGTAAAACAGATTCTGAAAGGTATGTGATTAACTTACCTGAAAAATGCAAAGTTAAATTTCATTGTAAAATTTACTTAAAGGAAGTTTTAAGTTAGATTTTTTTTGTTTGGGACAAATTTATAACATAACAACCAGTTCTGAGCGATGCTTTTCCGCTAAATATGATGACCGTGATTTATTTAGAAATTAAGAAATATATTTTAATTTTAATTTGTCATAAATATACCCTTTGACCTGGTCAAACATTGTAATAATTCCCTTAGAGAAAATAGTTCGTTGATTTTTTTTAAAAAAACCTAAAAGTAGGTCTGAGACAGACAACAAAAAAAAAATGAAAACAAAAAAAATGATTTTACGTGTTTGTTTTTTTAACACTTAGCGCTTCTTTCTTAAACTAAAAATTAATCTTTATTTTTTATCATAATTGACGCAATACTTTTAAAATTCATTATTCAACAATGTTTAACCGAAGTTCAAATCTGGGTATTTGAAACATACGAAATAGAATTATGTCACTCTAAATAACATTGGGCTTCCATATCTTTTTTCACCTATCGTAAAAATAAAACAGGAGAATTATCATCTTTAGGGGTAGCGTTCCTGTCAATCTCTGCACATCCCTATATATATATATATATATATATGAGTATGAGCAAGATGGAATGAATATATATATATATATATATATATATATATATATATATATATATATATATATATATTGGTTTGTTGGTTGGTTTTGAAGGCTATCACAATGAAAGTGTAAATAAAAAAGAAGGTAACTGTGGTGTTGTTTGTTAACCTGTGATTTATTCTCAATTCTTAATATTTCGGGATAAAGATCCCTTCTACAGAAGATTACTAGAACTGAAATTGTTGCTAGTGGCTGTTCATTTGTTCTGTCTCATGTCTTCCAAATTATGTGGGGGGGGCTTGTTTATGTGTGTGTAAGTGTGTGTGTGGCGCTTATGTCTGTGTGTCTGTTCATTTCCTTCTTTTTTTTTTTTTACTTTAAAAAAAATTATTATTCCAGATTTGGCTCGCCCTCTAAGCATGTTTTTTTGTTTACTAACAGGACCATCTGATACCTTTTTTTATTTTATTATTATGTGGGGGGGGCTTGTTTATGTGTGTGTAAGTGTGTGTGTGGCGCTTATGTCTGTGTGTCTGTTCATTTCCTTCTTTTTTTTTTTTTTTTACTTTAAAAAAAATGATTATTCCAGATTTGGCTCGCCCTCTAAGCATGTTTTTTTGTTTACTAACAGGACCATCTGATACCTTTTTTTATTTTATTAATATGTGTCTGAGATTAACATTCCAGATATCGTTTGATTGTTTATGGGTACGGGTGTGTAAATTTACTGTCTATCAAAATCATCTGTTGTCCTGTTGTGTGTGTGCGGTGTATTTGTTCTTAAGTCCCAACACCATGTGTGTGTGTGTGTGTGTGTGTGTGTGTGTGTGTGTGTGTGTTATTTGTAGGGTGTGTGTGTTCTGTTTGTGTGTGTGCCTTGTTCATATAAGTTAATATGTGTGTATGTGTGTGTTGGATTTAGGAGCTTAGAATGAAATTAATTTTATTAAAAATTGTAATTATAGAGCCTGCTAGATTCTATTTTGTTTTGTTTTTTAATATTATATTTATCTTATTTTATGTTATTTATCTATTTTATTTTTTATTTTTATTTTTTTTAATTTCTTATTTGCCTTGCTCATATCAACGTATATCCAGTGTGTGTGTTGGCTTTTAAAAGGTTAGAATAAAACTAATATCTAGCAAGAACTATGATTATAGATTCTGCTGATTTGTTTTTAGGGGTTAAGGTAAAAGGAAGGTTAATAATGTGATTTTCCTTTTTTTTCTTTCTTTTTTTAAATGTTATTATTATACATATATATGTTTTATCCATAGCCTGGTCACATGAATTAATTAGCAAGAGATTAGCAAGGGAAATTCATATTCTTTAATGTAAGGTTAATTATTTAGTCAAATTCATCAATAATCAGAGTAAATCCTATTTGTTAACAACTAGTGCATTGGCTCGTATGTGTGCTGGTCTGTGGATGGGGGTGCGTGTTTTGCATTTGTCTTCTCATTGTAGATTTGTTGCGTTATTAATTCTCTATTGTGTATGTGTGTGTGTGTGTGTGTGTGTGTGCATATATATGTACGTGTGCGTGTTGGTTGTGGGTTTATTGTATTATGAGTTTGGTTCTGCTATTGATCCCTGGGCGCAGTTTAGCTATTAGTAATGCCTCTTTAATTCGGGGGTTATCTAGATTTCTTTCCCTGGCCTCTAATTTGACTGTAATGCTTCTTTCCGTGTTGTTGCATTTAATTAAGTGATTGCGGAATATGGATGCTTGTGTGTGTAAGTGTTCTTTGATCCTAATATGTAGTGGTCTGGTGGTGCTGCCTATGTAGAAATGGTTGCATTTTTCGCATTGTGTGCGGTATACCACATTCACTTCATGGCACATACCTGTGCCGCGGATAGGGCGGTTCGCTAGTGTGCAATTAATGGTGTTCTTATGTCGGTCTTTGGAGAGTTGTCTCCGAAGTAAAGGTCCGTAATGGGCAAGTTGTATGTCCAGGCCCTCCTTCCGGATCGCCCTGCGTATCGCTGCGGTTATACTCTCGTTGAAGTGTGGTAACCTTAGGAAGCAGGTATTAGAAGTGACATGGCCTTTGGGGCCTTCTGTTTGGTTCAGTCGTTTTGTGACTGAAGCGGGGTAACCATTGGCTTAAAGTGTGTGGTGTGTGTGATCTGGAACAAAGTGGGTATAGAACATTTTCATTGATCTATGTCCAACTATTTACCAATTCTTCGTAAACTTTCTTGCAGGTTTTCTTCCTGTCTCAGTCAAACAAAGTTACCAATAAAAAATATGATAATACGAATAAGAGAATATGTCCTTACCTTGTTCAGATAATTGATATGATTTTTTAGTTTCGTTTTTGTTTCAGGTTGATAACAACGTCTATTTACCACTTGATTTATTAGACATTTTTATACTGAAATTTTTGACAGACGGAGAAGGAGAATTCAGTTAAGAAACTAAAACAGAGATTCATTCTTATGATTGTCGGCATTATTTTAAAAAAATGCATTTTAAAAGTATTGGTATTTTATATCAATTGTCTCCTAACTATTCTTCACGATACAATATTCGGACCATATGACGTTAGGCACCCCTTTTTTATCTCGATTAAGGACATGTTTTTCATTTACACCGTCAATGTCCGTTGTTTTAACAGACGATTTTTAGATTTTTTAAAATTATAAAACTAACCCTTAACCCTAATCCTAACTCTAACCCCTAAAAAACAACCGGATATTGACGGTGTAAATGAAAAACATGTCCTTTCTTAATCGAGATAAAAAAGGGGTGCCTAAAGGTCATATGGTCCGAATATTGTATCGTGAAGAATAGTTAGGAGACAATTGATATAAAATACCGATACTTTTAAAATGCATTTAAAAAAAAACAAAAAACATCTCCTACTTAATCAAGATCAAAAAGGGGTGCCTAAAGGTAATATGGTCCCAATATTCATCTGAGACAAACATCTGAGACAAACAAAATAAAACAACAAAAAATCTTTTAAGCCTCGGGTATTAAAAAAGGGCTTGACTAGGTGTGGTGCTTGAAATAGCTTTGTTGTTTTAAAACTCAACACTTTTTAACCAAAAATAATAAATTAAGAGTTTTATGCTGCATTAAGAGTTTTAAGTTTTTACACTAAGTCAAATCACGTTATGATTGATCAAGGTAAAGAAAATAAAAATAGGACGGTACGCAACCACAGAAGACACCGGCTGTTTTCTTATTGCACAGATGTGGTAGTGGACAGGTCATATGACCCCTTTTGGCCAATTGGAAAGCACCATGAAGTACATAAATGCGCTAAAATCTCTCTCTCTCTCTCTCTCTCTCTCTCTCTCTCTCTCTCTCTCTCTCTCTCTCTCTCTCTCTCTCTCTCTTGGACTCGAGCTGGCAACAACAATTGGCCAGGTCAGAGATCTAGCTACACAAACATGATGTCCCTCCTCTCGTAGGTAGACTTCTTAAGATACAGACAAAGGACTCGTTGTATGTATTTACCGAACCCATCTGCCACGGACAAAATGTGACACAATATCAATTTTTAAACTGGTTTTAATTCAGAGTTTTTCTTTTCCTAGTTTAGCTGCCAAGTCAAATCTTGTCTACTCTCTTATCCACCCATAGCTGTGGGAGAATGCCTTTCCCAATGGTATTAGGGCGAACTGTAACGCAAGCAGCCTTGTCCAAGATTTGAACTCGAGTCACCTATTCCAATTCCTATGACGATAACTGTTACATTAGGTGTACTTCTACAAAAGAGACAATTCGACAATTCGACAGATACGAAATATATAAAGGAGTCCTTTGCTGTTTATTCACGGGGAATGCCATCCAATTACAGGATTCGGGAAACAAAATGTCTCTTATATCGACTGCTCTCGACAGTTTTCTCTCTGACTTTCTGGTTTGCATTCTCGTGGTGCTGAGTTGGCTGTTTCTCTATCTTCACCAACAATTCACCACCCGTTCTGCTTTATAGTAACCATAGATCGGTACTAACTCTCGTTTTAACCTGTGGAGATTAAAATAAAAATTTCAAAAATTCAAAAATTCCCATGAGCCTTCACCGCATGTACGAGAAAAAGGACCAATTTCCGACCCACAAGAGAATATCTCGGCCATTCAAGTTTAGGCCTTAACTGGGTCTGGTCGCTCCTACTAGCCAGGGAGATATTCCCTTGACACAGGCGGCCATGACCGTTCAATAAAGCCTAAGTCCTAAAACCACCTTCTGTCTTTGTCTCTTTCTTTTTCTTCCCTTGAATTCTTTCCTTTTCAGCTCAACCACCAAATGAGATGGGGTTCAAAGTAAAAACTCGAAGAACACACACCAAGAATATCCAGCTACATTTAAACCTTAAAACACCCAAACCTCTTGCAACCCCATAAACCTCTCTTCAGTTTATCTTCAAGTTTGATTTTATCCTTTGTATTTTTTACTGCATTTTTAAAATTACATTTTTCGATAGATTAAATAGTTTTATCTCTGCTGAAAATACTGACTTAGACATACATAATTCCAGACATTTAAAATTCATTATTAGATTTTTAAGTGAATAGAAATGGGCCATTTGATTCAGAAAAAAAATCCTTTTTTTTTTTTTTACATCAATTCCCAAAAAATATTGTTTATAAAACTGAAAAAAAAAAAGAAAAAAAAACAAACATGCTACATAAATTATTTCTTGAATTTTAAGAAAATAACTTTAAAATTTTCAAATCAATTTTTTCGGGTATTGAATTTTTATTTCTTCAGGATTTGATCTTTCTAGAAATGTAAAAATTAGGGACTGGATTTTTTTTTTATGAACAAATTCTGAATTGATAAAAAAAAACATTCTGAATTGATAAAAAAACAACTTTTTTTTCATTTTTTATAATAAAATAAGCTATTTTTTAAATTTAAATTTGTTAAAGATTTAAATTTAAAATTGAATTTATAAAATCAAAATTTTAAAAAATTTTTAAATCTTTGGTTACAACCTCGATGAATCTGGCACCAAAATTATTTACATTAAAGATTTTTTTTCTTAAATATCATCTTGACGTCGACGTTCAGAGAAAGGTGGTCAGACTATTGCTACGGTAGGACACTTCATGTGTCATCCGCCAATTACAGTCAGTGTTTCATGAACGAGGACCACCAGAGGAGATCCTTACTGACGACACTGCCTTCCGCAGCAGACAATTCAAGTGCTTCCACGCCAGGTACAAGTCAAAGGAATCGACGGCGAGGAGACCGCAATGGAAAGGAAATTCATTGGGGGTCTCCCTGCATGGGTAGAAACATGTCGTGAATCCCTTTGACTCGTACCCTGTAGCTGCATATCGTATTGATAGGTGCACTTGTAGCAGACACGTTGTCCTTTGGTGTCGTATTATATCTGTATACTGGTTCCATGACTGTACACTGCTTTCTGACAGTGATGCTCTTTATACTTCGTTGGCACCTTTCTGTTATGCCGTTGCACCTTGGCACATGCGCACAGAGCAGTTGAAACTGAATCATCTATTTGTCTTGTGGTTAGGACCCTACGTTGTGGTCATGGTAACCAAGGTCCTACACGCCAGACAGTTGAGTGAGAGACCAACACAGAAGATGAACGATTGCATTTAGCAATTCAAACAAGATGGTCGTCGGAAAGGCTTGCAAGAGATTCCAAATTCGTCTGGGCGCCATGGATGAACCCAATGGTGATTACTTTTAATGAATTTAATCTGTTGTATTTCAAGATACTTTCATGTAATTTTGGTAAATATATTTGATAAAGGGAGATGTCAGTGTTATTTTCATTTTAACGTAATCAAGACGACAATTTAACCAGTGCACCACACACAAATATATATATATATATATATATATATATATATATATATAATATATATATATATATATATATGAAAACCTTTAAGAAATCAAATACAAATTTATTTCGACCGTTTCGCTTCTTCAAATTGGATTTCAAAATGGATAAAAATGACAAACCAAGGTGGTGTATTAATAGATTAATAGAGTGGATAGGGCGGGAGATGTTATTAGGTACATACATGTTGCTTTGTAACGATTTTTATTTTTGTTTGTTTTTTTTTTTCAAATTTAACTTTCCTGTTTTTGTTTGTATATGGATAAAAACACACGCACACACGTAAAAATCAAATCTAAAAATGTTTGCTCGTTTATACATATATGTGAGTAGGGAGTTAAATAGTAAGGGAACGGTGGTTTTATCAGACATTCATGTTGAGATTTGCAGTCAAATCTCTTTCCAAAGTTAATGGTTTTTTTTCTGGAGGGTAGTACAGACAGATAAGGTAAGCCTATATTATTGAAATTTTATTATGTTATTATCTTCGGTCTACACCGGTACTTCTATCCTTAACCCATCTTAATTTTTATAACATCCGTAATATATATATATGAGACACACACAGATAGATACATGGAAGAATAAAGATAACTGACAATTGAAAAATTGCAAGAAGTGAATGGAAAAGTTCGATCTGGCTAATCATTTTAAGGATAAGAGAATGAAGCATTAGATTGAAGAGTGTAAAGACTAGAAAAGGCAGGAATATTGATTTAGTTTGGTTTGGTTTTACGGCATATCAATCTCAATGGGTCATTTAATGCCGATAAAGTTTTGAAATAGATTAATTCTTAATGGATATACAACATTTTTTTTTATAAATACATTTTTCTATTTAACCCATAGATGGGACCCTAACAGGTACTACCAGAGTGGACCAGGGGAAAATGGTGATGAAGGGGTGCTCCACATTCCCCAAACCTCCAGAACTGGAACCTCACCATCAGATAGAGTTTAACGTCATTCCCAGGACATGTAGACACTCAGCCACCGCCTTCTAGCATCCATAGAAAAAAAGGGTTCGGGCTTGGCATAAGGGCAATAGGATTGGGGCAATCATATAGGTGCTAGGGCTTGACGTGACCAGCCGATTGATCGGAGGGGGCCTCTCCAACCGCCCGTCTAGCCTAAGTAAGGGTCTAAGTGGAGTATTGCAGGTCGTGGACTGCTCATCCACCAAGACTCCATCCTTAAGCATCACGGGTTACCACCCACGGCCAACAGGTGGCCCCATTTGGGGGAGACTTACCCCCCTGCATAGGTGCAGTCTAACGCCCAGCCGACAGGAATATTGAATTTCTATCCAGAAAAGGTAACAGTAAGTAATGTATGTGGTCAAGTTTCATTTTTGAAGGCCCAATATGTGAATCATGAAAAAACTCACATGTGACTAATATCATTTTAAATTAAGTGCTGATCTTATGAGCCGTTTAAAATCTAATAGATAATTAAATCAAAGCTAAATGGTCAGCACTACTTGAAAGTGGCCATACTCAAAAATTGATAAAAAGAAGTGAATGTAGCATTTCACTAGTTTGTAATAAACTGAGTTATCTTTTAAACTACTTAAAAGATAACTCAGTTTATTACATACTGCTGCTTCCTTCTGGAAGTGTAGTGAACCTCATTATTGCTCATATGTTCACCCTGACCCAGAGTGTTAGGGTCCCATTTATGGGTCAAATAGATCTATTTAAAAAGTATTTGTATTCGATAAGACTGTGTGCAAAAAAAAAACTCTTAAAAAACTATACAAAATGTAAATATGAATGTACAATTACACGTAATTCAATAAGTCCTGGGCCTTATTAATAAAACATCCATATGATTTTTATAAAGTACTAACCTTCAAATGGCATGTGTCAAAATTTCAGCCCAATCGGATTATTAGTTTACAAATTACAGTTATTTAAGTAAAGCTAATGTTGCAAATTTTCAAAACAATGGAAAAATCTGAATTTCGTGAGTTGATAAAGCATTGCTTTCTGATGGGAAAAAATACTGTTCAAGCAAAGTAATCGGACTCTGCTCTGTCAGAGGTGGTATGCTGATTTTAAATGCGGTCATACAGACACAAATGACACTGACAAATTCGGCAGTTGTCCCGGAAAACACCAAATACAATGAACGCAATTCCCTAACCTCTAGAAATAAAATAACCCTAGATGTGTTGACATGTCATTAAAATCCATAAATCAATCAAATTTTGCCATTGATCCATAAGTTGATATTTTGTTAAACAAATAAACAATAAACAAGATGTTTACAAAAGTTGATTTTGACTTAATAAACATGCATATTAATCTAACAAGACATACTTAATATCATTCAATACTAGAGTAGGTATTTACCCAACCCATTCACTACACATAGGATGTGACACAAGGTTGCAAGTATAAGGCATCCAGCGAGGTTGTACTTACTATTCAGTAGTAATGAATCAGTCAGACTAGCTTGTTAACCATTACACCATGATGGAACACCCTAATTCAATACTAAAATATTGCTAGTCATGTGTTAAGAATATACTTTTGCCATTGTGGGTAATATGAAATTGTGTCATTTTTGGTCATTCATACTTCAAATCCCAGGAGAGAGTCTTTCATCCCATGTGAAAAAAGAAAGCTAGAAAACAGCACATTTTGGGTATTAAAAAGCAATTCACATTTGGCTTTTATATAGAGATTTGTTTATAATTAAAATACCCCCCATCCTCAGAAGGCTTGCTTCTTGCAGGGAATCACACATTAAACGGATCCCATAAAATTCTGTTGACTGTTCTTTGAGCCACTTCTTCACTACAGATTTCACTTCCTCATCACTGGAATAATGTTTGCCTCTCTTCAGCCCCATGAAAGAGGGTTTGAGAGGCAAACATTATTCCAGTGACGAGGAAGTGAAATCTTTAGTGAAGAAGTGGCTCAAAGAACAGTCAACTAAATTTTACGGGGCAGGGATACATGCTCTCATATGAAGGTGGAATATTGCTATTGAGAGAAATGGTGACTATGTAGAGAAGTAGGGATGTGATCCACAGAAGACCAGCTTCATTTTGATGTATGATACGTTCCTGTGTTGGTGATCATACCTGTCCTAAACAAAATGGCATTACTTTTTGACACAACCTTTTATATTCTCGTTGATATAATATTACATCAAGGTTTTTTATGATAGTGAAGTGTTTTAGGTTTGTAGCTACAAAAATGACTAATCCCCTTTACAAAACCCAAATTAGCCAGACAATTAATAAATTAAAATTTAATTGTTGGGTCATTCCATGTCAAAACACCGGAAAAATTTGAAATCTGCACCCACCGACACCGAATTACTTGAAATTTGGCACAAATGTTCCCCTTCATGAGTTAGGAAAGTGTGCCAAATTATTTTGTCTTAAACCTTACAGTTCCGATTTTAGAGGGGGGGGGATATAATTTTGCTATTTTGCCTCAAAATTAAGGCCGTGCGGTGTCGCAAAATCTCAGTATTTTTTTTAATTTAAAAAAAATACTTTCATACATTCAATATTTCTGAAATTTGGTATGTAAGGCAAATAAGGACTGTAGAATCCAAATATCCAACTATTTTAACCCTATACCTCACAGAAAATTTTATTTTGCCCACCCAAATGCATGACTCCAAAATCAACAACTTTTCACCTATGTAGCTTACGGTCAGTCTATCAAAAATGGGTCCTCTTCAATTTTCATAATATTTTTTTCTTAACATCTACTATGTCTGCCTAAGTTCACCAAAGAATTTCGTGAGGGGGTCAAGTCTACTTTAGAAGATATGAACCTGCCAAGTTCAGAGTTTTTTTCCTATGTACGTGCAGGATTTCAGTGAAAGATTATAATTAAAGACAATCATCCTAATGCTCCATGAACTCTCAAATGTTGATATTGTGCTCAGTGACTTCTTAAACTATTCAATAATATTGTTTTTATCAATTAAAAAAAAAAAAATTAAATACGAGGGTGAGTCAAAAAGTAATGCCATTTTGTTTAGTACAGGTATAATTACCGACACAGGAACATGTATCATGAATTAAATTGAAGTTGGTCCTCTGTGGATCACCTCCCTACTTTCCCACAGTCACTGTTTTTTTTCAATAGCAATGTTCCACCTTCAAATGAGAGTATGTATCACTATTCTGTTAACTGTCCTTTGAGCCACTTCTTCACTACAGATTTCACTTTGTTTATTTTTTTTTGTGTGTCTTTTGTTATTTTAAAAAAAAAATATTTTTTACTATTTTTCAATCAAAAGAAAGTGATAATAAAAATGAATATATAAGAGTCTTTAAAATATTACATTTTAAACTACACTGTGCCATAAATTTTGTTGTGTGTATAGACCATCTTGGACAGATGATAAACTCTACCATTTGGTGTTATAGGGACATCAACAGTGCACAGAATATTTGTGAATGGCACAAAACATATCCTTAAAATTCTCTTCCCAGTAAAATGAAAAAGATGGAAGAGCTGGGCGCACTAACTTAATAAGCAAGTCATTCTCTGTATCAATCCAAATTTTATTGTCACACCTGCAACAAACATATCCTGAAACAACAAATTTCAGTTTTTCTTCAGTTCCAATAGAGAAGTCATGTATTAGATCATAGTTTTCATCTTCACTACATTGTTTTATGGCTATTTTATCTCTGATGAGTGGAATAAATTGATGAAAACTTCTTGTTCCTGGGACTGTGGATGCATTTTTGAATCTCATGTTGAGGCTCCTCCTTGCTTTCTCAACTTCCTCCTTTTCAACCAGAATTAATTTGATACCTTCAATTGCAGATCTGCAATATTCAAACATAGATTTTTGGAAATGATTTCTTTGGTAGTTGGTCTTTGGAGACTTTCTTTAGACACTATCCTTTTCACTGTCCCACCTATACCATCACATGGTTGTTTACCATGACTTGTTGCAAAGAATTCCATTTTATATTGAGACCCAAATATTTCTGATGGTTGCAAATTGACAAAGTTCTTGTATTGTACTGTGCAACTATCAGTAAAATACTCATTATTTTTTATATTTGGCAAGGTAGGCCCGATTACCTCAATTTTTTTTCTGTACCATATAAACAAATGCTACAACATGTGAGTTGTCACTCGACATAATGCAGAAACAATTATTTTGCATTGCATTTTCAAGTTTAAAGTAGAGTACCACTGGATGTAAAGTACATTGTGGGGTACTCCAATGAAAACTCTGGATCTCATCTTGAACTACAAATTTGTAGTTCTCAGCAAAATCTCCCAGGAACAAAATTTCAAAATCACTAATCTCCTCCTTTCTTTGCTTTAAGTATCTGGATTGTGATTTAACCAATTAAGAATGAGGTGCTAATTTATTCAATTGCAAAACAACTAAATAAATGTAAGCTTGACAGGATTCCTTTTGTATTGTCAAAGTCAATCAGTCAGTTGTTATCCATTGTGAGAACTCTATTGATTCAGTGTTATCAATATTTCCTTCGATGATGTCATAAATTTTTATTCAAGCTGCCCTGATGATTTAGGAAAATTTGGCCACCTATGAATCATACACTCTTTGCTACTGGTATTACAGACAATATATTTCAAGAGATCTTGATATGATACATTCAGTGGTTCCAGTAATAATTTCATGTTTTGTTGGATGGTACATACACATATGGGCATGTGTACCTGCACTACCAGCAAGGACACAGCATTTCAGCCTTAGACTACAAAATTTTGAAAACTCCAAGAATGCTATCAGGTTCTGTTCCTTGAATGGTCTGAAGAGCTCATTTAGGTTGCACAAGATGAGTCTTTTCTGCTGATGAATATTATGTTTAATACTAACATAGTCTTTCCTGCCTGGCATCAGTTGAGTATATTCATCATCTTAGTAAAATGCTTCCACTAGCTGTGCAATATTAGCAGGCAAAGATTTGCCCCCTTTTGGTTCTGGCACAGCTAAAATACCTCTTACAAACACAATTTGTGAGCCTTGCGTACAATGTGTTCTGAAACTCCAAACACACACATGACTTTTTGTGTGACCAGTCGGTAGGAGAGCAAGTGTCAAGATTTGTATTTTTATGTTGGTTGATTCCACTCTCTTCATTTTTTCTACAAGAAGCTTTATCATTTTATCAAAGTACTTAGCTTTATCTAAAATTTCAAAGCCTCATCATTTAACAGCTCAGAGTCAACATTTAACGACTTGCCTACTTTGGTCTTTATACATTGCAATACAGAAGAATGTTTTCTCTTACCTAAATGAGCTTTTCCAGAGTAATGATGTCCTTTTGTTTTTATTGGAGAAATTCCAATAGCAGAGAAACATTCATTGATATTTCTCTTCTCTGTTTCTGCAGAAGTACTTGTATCAAGCTTTTTCATTGCTGATCTGATACATGTCTTGGTTCTTCATTATTACTACTCTTTTCTGATTCTGCAGAAGTACCTGCTTCAAGCTCTTTCATTTCCTCATCAGGAAGAAGTTTGTGGATTTGTATTTGACAATTAGGGCAGAGTTTCTTGTCTGGGATTAGTACCAACTTAGCCTTTACCTTGTCTGCCATCACCAATGAAATTGGTTTCAAACTGCCTTTAATTTGCTTTTTATGATTTTTAAATGGAATACAACATCTCTTTTCAAGCCATTCATATTTAGTCAACAAGGTCTGTTTGTGATAGCAACAGATAGTCTGTATTTCATCCTCATCAAAATCTTGTTCTCTAGGCAATAAGCTTTATATCCATCGCATCCAACTGATCAATTGGAATCACTCCAACCTGTTTATCATGGAATAACATTATAACCCGTCGGTCGCTACCAAGCTAAAGGGCTCACAGAATCTCCAAAATTGGCTGTCAAGATCGGATTTTCTGCATCAACCAAGGATTGCAGGGTCTCTATATTTGCGGGAAGTCTAGCCGAATGCCCCACGTTGTGCTAAGATCTCAAACGACTAGAAATCTGCTATAGAAACTGATTTCCGAGGTTAATGGCGGCCTATTGGTCACACACAAAAAAAGAATAACGACTCTTTTTCTTCTTCAAAAATCAACAACATTTATATTCAAAAATACAAGAATACAAATAATTACTTCTCAAGACGGGGGAGTGATGGACCTCAATTCAATGTGTTCTGGTCGGAATAATATTACGCGGCAATGTTGGCTGAAGTCAGTTTATCTGTCGGCTACAGGATCTTTACGTTCACACTTCAAGCTTTCTTAGCTACCGTTCTCAAGCACGCCCGGCTTCATTCTACTTTCTTGTCAAGATCGTCTCAGTTTAAATAATTTTTCAATCGGAAATTCTTATTTCCGGCCAGCGGGAAGATATTCGTAACCTCCTCTTTACCTTCCATTTTATCAAGGGCACCGCCTCTCTTTTTGTCATAATCAGCCAATCAAATTTACTTCCGCATCACAATCTAAGTGCCATCTCTTCCGGCCACTTCAAACAAAGGAGCTTACCGGAGAAACCAAGCCTGACCTTTATCTTTTGACCGTCAAACTATCCAGACACTTTTAGTCCCAACCAAAAGGACAGGTTTTCTTTCTAACCGCCGGGCTGATTCTTATCTAAGAAAAAATCTTTTCATTAAGTTTTGACAGGTAATCGTGTCAAGCCCCCTGGGCGCCTTTAGCACGTCTAAACAAAAGGATAGGTCTCTTATCTACCTTCGCTATTTATCTTTTCTGGATGGAGAAAAAACCTTTGTTCCGGCCTTGCACTAAATATACTAGCGGTCAATATTATTGCTGATTATTATCTTTACCGTTTCAGTGAAAAAATCCCTTATCTTCTTTTTTTTTTTCTTTCCATATATTCTGATCGCCGACAAAAAATATTTTCTAAGTATTTCCGTTTTTCTTTCTTTCTTTCTTTTTCTGATTTCCAAACCTGAATCAGGTCACATTTTCAACTGTTAGCTCAGTACAAATAGTACAATAATGTTTGCCTCTAAAACTATCTTTCATTCTTTCTTTTCAATAAAAACATTATTCCAGTGATGAGGAAGTGAAATCTATACTGAAGAAGTGGCTCAAAGAACAGTTAACAGAATAGGGATACATACTCTCATTTGAAGGTGGAACATTGCTATTGAAAAAAAACAAAAAAAACAGTGACTGTGGGAAAGTAGGGAGGTGATCCACAGAGGACCAACTTCATTTTAATTCATGATACATGTTCCTGTGTCGGTAATTATACCTGTACTAAACAAAATGGCATTACTTTTTGACTCACCCTCGTATTTAATTTTTTTTTTTTAATTGATAAAAACAATATTATTGAATAGTTTAAGAAGTCACTGAGCACAATATCAACATTTGAGAGTTCATGGAGCATTAGGATGATTGTCTTTAATTATAATCTTTCACTGAAATCCTGCACGTACATAGGAAAAAAACTCTGAACTTGGCAGGTTCATATCTTCTAAAGTAGACTTGACCCCCTCACGAAATTCTTTGGTGAACTTAGGCAGACATAGTAGATGTTAAGAAAAAAATATTATGAAAATTGAAGAGGACCCATTTTTGATAGACTGACCGTAAGCTACATAGGTGAAAAGTTGTTGATTTTGGAGTCATGCATTTGGGTGGGCAAAATAAAATTTTCTGTGAGGTATAGGGTTAAAATAGTTGGATATTTGGATTCTACAGTCCTTATTTGCCTTACATACCAAATTTCAGAAATATTGAATGTATGAAAGTATTTTTTTTAAATTAAAAAAAAATACTGAGATTTTGCGACACCGCACTGCCTTAATTTTGAGGCAAAATAGCAAAATTATATCCCCCCCTCTAAAATCGGAACTGTAAGGTTTAAGACAAAATAATTTGGCACACTTTCCTAACTCATGAAGGGGAACATTTGTGCCAAATTTCAAGTAATTCGGTGTCGGTGGGTGTAACACCCTGGTGAATTGACATGGAATGACCCTGTTACAATAATAAAGTTTGAAAATAAAGAAAATCCAAGTTTGATTTTCCCTAGTGAGTCATGATAATATATTTAATCCAGTCTGAGCACTTTTACTGCAAAGCTTCAGAAAAAAGATTTTTTAACAAGTAAATTTGGTTGGATTTTCATGAAATTCAATCCATCCAGAAGTATAACTCCCAGAATAAATCTGTTATGTGTGCTTCTCTTAATATATAAAGTACATTACATTGGGATCTGTGCAGTAAACTGAGGAGCTGATGGTAGGTGTGGCACTCCACCTCAGACACTAAAAAAACAATCTCCTTGGTCTAGTGCTGGTGAAAAGGGGATAGACTCCCATGCTGTCTGGTTGATACTTTAGGTCACCCCGTGAATTTTTTATTTTTGACACAAATGCACAGAATGAAAAGTAACATTTTAAAAAATAATCAACTTTTGAAACAAATTAGTTAAAGTAGCTGAAATCTTGTCCTATGGTAATAATAAACTGTTTTTACTTATAAGTTAATAAACATCATTTAGAGGTTAACATTTACTTCACAACCCACCTCCTGTGGTAATTGTTCATAATATATATTTAAAAATGGCATGATTCTAGAGATGGTAAAAAAAAGGGGGGGGGGTCACAACTTTAGTCTCCAGCTAGGAAATTTTTCAGCTAGATGTCTACTTTATATGATTTTTAAAAAAAGATAAAGATTCAATTTAGCTAACCTGAAGACACAAATGGCCCAGTTTAGCATTATGCTTACATGGTAAAAACAACCCCTAGTTAAAAACTTTCAAAGTTTTATAATTTTCAAAAACCATGCTAAAAGTATGCCCTCGGCACAGAAAATTTGATGATCATAACTCAAGCCATCTTTAAGATGATGATAGACTGAAAAAATAAATTAAATTGATGAATTATAGTGAGCTTATTTTTCAGCTTTAAATGTTAATAAATCTATAAATTGAAAGAAGAAAAAAAATTAAAGCTAAAATCTAGCATAAATATGCCATGATCTAAGTTTGATCAGGTTACCAGATAGAAAATAAAAACTGAAAAGGTATTGTAATAAATGCAAAGATAAAGACATGACTTGAAATTGTTCAGATAATTCAACCTTTTCTTTATATTTTTTATGCTATTAGCAATTTCTAGATTGTTAAGGACTCTTCCTCTTAAAGTTATCAATCATAAGAATATTACTTTGAATAAATAAAAAATACAATAATTTCTAAACAAATTAATAACTGAAGAAAAAATTTGGATAATGTTTTTTGTTGCTTTTTCCCCTCTGCCTGCTGGCTTAAAACGAGATCACTCTTCTATTAAAAAATCTACAACAGTTCTCTCCCTTGTCAGTCTGTCTTGTTTAACAAGCTCAGTCAAATGTGTAGACTGAACCAACCATCAGTGCTGAAATATTTGCTACAAGAAACTTTATAGATTAATATCATTTAATTGGCAACATACTTTTAACACAAAAATTTGAAATGCATGAGGAAAGAAACAGACCAAGTTAAATTAAATCTAACCGACCCCATACCCATACACGTTTTTACTACAAAGGCCAGCAGGCAATCTAGGTTACAAATTCTTAGTACACCAGCTTTCTCTATGATGATTTTACCAGAAATCATCAATAACTTGGTTGACTTTAAGACTTTTGTGATAGCATTTTTGAATTCCTTGGGCAAAAATGCTTTTATAAACCAATTTTTAGGAGCAGGGAAGCTCTAGAACTCATTTTACAGACAAAAATAGGTTACAAAAAGTCATCATTTTTTGCGACCCCCCCCCATTGGAGAGCTAAAATTCAACATAACACCCACCATTTTGGGGAATTGGAAGCTTAAATTTTGGGGATTGACTAACTTTATCATAATCCACACTTGGGCAAAATTTCAGAAAAATTGAAGTGGGTGGGTGACATGACCTGGATGATTTGACCTGGAATTACCCTATTATTAAATCAAGATTTTCTTTAATTTGAATTTTAAAAATTCTTTTCATATATAATTTTCCTATCCAAAATTGCATAAAGTTAGGACATAAAAAGAGGAATTAGGAAAAATATTTTTTTATCATGAAGTTTTAAATGTGTAAAATATTCTTTTCAGTAGTTTAGTTTAACTGTTTA
>CM042139.1:40459394-40466894 GCA_023376005.1 Doryteuthis pealeii | reverse complement strand
TTAAGACAACAAAATTATCAAACATTTAAAAAAAGGTAGTTTTACAATAGCTTTTACAGTGGAAAGCTTAATGTAGTCCCTTTCAAGATTCATAACACAAAATACATTTTTACATTAATAAACAATAGTTTACATACTTGGAAAATTAGGAAACTTGAAAAATTAATTTTAATACATAGTTGAAGGAAAAATAGGAACTGTTTCTTTTTACAAAAACAGTTTTCACTTATTTCCTAATTTAAGGTTCTTTTTTTTAATGCAGGCAATAATAAAATCGATGAAAAGAAAACACCAAGGGAGATTTTTTTTCAAATCATTATTTCCTGCATGTTAAAATGTTGTCAGGTCCAGGGGATCATTCCTTGCTGCTGGTACCATGTAACCGCAATTACAATCTTGTCATATGTTACTTGGAGAGAAGATGAGCACAGCAAGTAACTTCCATTACCCCAGAGATTGGCATGAAGGGTGAATTACTACAATGGCACCACTGATGATTGACTTAACAAGGATGAGAAACATCAAAGTTATCAAAATGCAAGAAAAGCTCTTAAAATTCCATAAGAGATGATCATGGCATAAAAAGAATTACGTTAAATATTAATGAAGGTGTATTTATAAAATATGATTGCAAGTTTCTTAATATGAGTAATTAGATTTAAAAAAAAACAACTGTTTAAAACAACAAACTTTAATCATACTAAAGTAGGAAAAGGCTTCCTAGAAATAACTTTATAACATTGTTGGAAAATGTGAACCAATTCAATCCCTGACATAAATTAAAAAAAAAAACATTTGGCATAGATTAAGTGACCAATCAAGGCTGACCTTTTGTTATTTTTACCAAAAGAACTATAACACTAAAAGAAAAAGAAAAACATGAGTGCACTTTGTACAAAAATATAATCTTGTCTTTGAGTATTCAAAACTTAAATATAAAATAACACCGGTTGTGTGTATAAATTCTTAAATGGCCGCAAGACTATAGATGCACTTTACATACATTCAAAGTTTTATATATAGTTACAGATTTTTTTTTTTTTTTTACAATTTTCAGTGAATATATACATTGTAAATAAATACCCATAGATTATTTTACAGCCTTAGAATATTTTCTTGAGTTGCTCGATTTATCCTCGCCAACTCTATAACATGAAAATTGCCCTTCGACGAGGAGGGAATCTCAAAGGAAAAGTGATATGTTAACATTGAGCACCTGGGAATCAACCTTAGGATTTAGGGTACATTACTACAGCAACTTAACCTAGAGTACAGTTATAAGGAAGAGTAAATTGTTATTGATAGTGTTCAAACAGTCAAAAGATGGACCTAGAGAGAGATTCTGAGAATCAATGAGATGGAAGAAAGTAAAAGAACCATCTCATTACAATATCTTTCTTTTTTTATTTTCTCATAATATACAAAACGTTGTGAAATAATCTCACACCCACAGTCCTCAGGATCAGTCGTGGAAAAGAATGATAGTAACCTATGCTAAATGATGAAATAATGAAATGAGGGTTGGAAGGGCACTCTTCAAAGTGTCTTTAACAGTGGAACCAAAGTCATAAGAGAAAGCATTGAACTTTTGCAAGCTTTTGCAAAGAAGCGTGCACCCGAAATGCACCTTGTAGAGAGAGAGAGAGAGAGAGAGTGAAAAAAATGTTTCTGACGCACCTCTTAATTCAAGTAGACCCCACTTTCAGTTGCCATAGCTGTATCATGAATCCCGAACTTGCAGGTTTCTTCCATCACCCTTTTAATCCTCATTTACAACCCTTTCCCACTCCCAGTTGATGCAACAGCAACAACATCTGTATGAAATGAGGTGGACATTTCTTCTGCATCTGACAATGAACTGAACACAGCTTGCACTCACTGCACATGAAGACCTCGGAATTTCGCATTAATTGGTTTGAGCTTGTGCTGCAGCTGCAGTTATTGCTGCCCTTCAGGCATACCAGTTAAGCCTGACATTATCATTACAATATCACTTTGTCTTCTATCAATGGAATTTCTAACTGTATGCTGATGTCTCTGTTGTTCCTTGCTAGTTGCGAGTTGTTCTAAGAGAAGGTCAATCAACCATCCAAAAAAAAGGGGGGTCAGGCTTTCATTCTCTAGGGTCTTGTTTTGCTGCCAGCTAGCATTACACGGCAAACGTGGCTTGGCTGATGCTTCAGTGTGCTGCACAAGAAAATGGTTTGTTGCCAACTTTTGACATACATACTTGCTGACCCAGTGTGAATGACTGTATGCTGAGCTAACTTTGCTTTAAATTTGAAAAGCCCGTTCGCAGTAAAGTACATTTGAAACGGCTTTCTCAGTTGTATGGATGTGGATTTGGTGCTTCATAAGCATTGTACGGAAAGCCAAAGCCTTTGCCCAACAATCTGACATTTATGCGGCTTCTCTTCCATGTGTTATTTAAGGTGATCAACTGGAAAAATTAGCTTTGCTAATATCTTTCTGGCCACAGTACTCCGCACGTGAAACGATAACGCGCTTTTGCTGGCTATTTTGTGGGTCTCCATTTGGTTCCTTGAGGGTGGTTTTACTTTCAAAGAAGCGCCAACACACAGGTTGGGCACTCATGTTCTTTCTTTGTTTTTTTTTTTTGTTTATTTTTTTTTTTTTTTTTTTTTTTTTTTTCTTTGATGCCCTCCATGTCGCTTCATTGCGTGCGTTAATAGCGGAATATGGAATTGACTTTTTTGCTACAAATTGTGCCTGGCTGCTTTCCTCCTTTGGTGTGGACTGCTTGAATGTGGGTGACAAAGATGATTACCCTTTTGAAAAGACTTACCGCACAAGTTGCCATAGCTTGGATTCATTGCCATTGGTTGCAAAGGCCATAGTGTTTTCTTTGGGGTTTGTTCACAGAGTGTTTATCTTGGTGATGAGCTCAAATGCAATTTAAATTTAGCAGTACTAGAATATTTTGCCCATTTAAACAGCTTTACAGTGTCATTGAGGAAAAGGTCCATGCTTACGATTTAACATGACTGCGTAAATCAAAACAGTTTTTCCCAAAATGTCCGTTCACATAAACATACATCTCAATGGTTTTCAATCACGTGCACTATTTTAAGGTGGGTCAGTGATTTCATCAACCTGTCACTTTTAATTTTACACAGGTGACATCGAAGTCCTTCTTCTGTATCAGATGTTCAATTTAAATACACTGTCTTCACTTGTTGCGGTACCATCATCCAAATGAAGAATCTGGTTTCTCCACTGGATGTGAAGCAAAGGCCTTTTCAGGTGCCTTGCCAGCACCAGCAGATAAAGCATGCTCTTTACAAGAGTTCGAAATTCCTTATTTTTAATGCCTTGTCATTTTTTTAATTGCCCTCTTTTTTGAGTGGATTTCCTACACGAATTGGTTGGAGAGTAAAGCCTACATCTGGACATGACCAATGGTTGTAACTGAGATTTATTCTTTTAAATTGGCTTTTTTTGATGCTGAATTTTCCAACATTCTAGAAAACCACAAAATCATGATCATAGAGAATCATCTTTCTCAAACAGATCTCTCCTTTACACTAAAGCAGAGTTCTTGCAAGAGAACATGAAGAAGATGATCTATTTTAGTCTTTTTAAAAACAAACTAATCCCATCTTCAAGTCTCGAGCTATCAAATATCCTCTTTTTTGTTTTTAACCGTTTAGGAAGAAAGATCGATTTTCTTTTTCCTCGAGTAGAATAACGCTTTTGGGTGTAGAAGAACCATCGGGAGAAATAGAATCTTTCTTTCCTAACCGGTAACAAAAGAGATATTGATAGCTCGAGACTGAAGATGGATTAGTTTGTTTAAAAGACTAAAATAGATAGAATCATCTTCTCATGTTCTCTGCAGAACTCTGCTGTTAGGTAAAGAGAGATCTGTTTGAAAGAAAGATGATTCTCATGATCATGATTTTGTGGTTTCTAGAACTGATGTGTCGGAAAAAGAAATCAAGCATCAAAAAGCAATTTAAAAGAAATAAATTCTCGAGTTTTACAAACCATTGGTCCATGTCAGATGTAGCTTTACTTCAACAATCGTGTAAAACACTCAAAAAAGAGGGCATAAAAAAATGACAGGCATTATAAAATAAAGGAATTCGAACTATCTGACACCCAAACTGGGGCTTATTTATCTGCTGCTGCTGGCCCAAGCACCTGAAAAAAGGCCTTGCTCACATCCAGTGGAGAAAACAGTCTTCAATTGGATGATGGTACCAGAGAGGATGTGATTTGAATTTGACATCGTGATATACAGAAGGACTTCGATGTCACCTGTGGTAAAATTAAAAGTGACAGGTTGATGAATCACTGAACACCTAAATAGTGCACGGGATTGAAAAACCATTGAGATGTTGATGTGTGTTGACGAACATTTGAAAAACTGTTTGATTTACGCAGTCCATGTAAATCGTAAGCATGGACCTTTTCCTCAAATGGACACTGTAGCTGGTTTTAAATGTGGCAAACATATTTCTAGGTACTGCTAAATTAAATTGGCATTTGAGCTCATTCACGAAGGATAAACGTGAACAACCCCAAAGAACACTATGGCCTTGCCAACCAATGCCAATATTCCAAGCCTATGCAACTTGTGCGGTAAGGGTCTTTTCAAAAGGGTAATCATCTGTCACCCACATTCAACGCAGTCCACACCAAGGAGAAAGCACCCAGTGCACAATTTGTAGCAAAAGTTCATCATATCCGCTACTTACGCACGCAATGAAGCGACATGAAGGGCATCAAAACATGATGCCAACTGTGGTTGGCGCTTCTTTGAAAATAAACACCTCAAGGACACATGGAGACCCACAAGAAGCCAGCAAAGGCTTATCAGTTTTTCACGTGCGAGTACTGTTGGCCAGAAGCTATATTAGCAAAGCTAATTTCAGTGATCCCTAAATAAACACACTGAAGAGAAGCCGCATAAAATGTCAGATTTGGTGGAAGGCCTTTGCTTTCGTACAATGCTTATGAAAGCACCAAATCCACATCCTACAACTGAGAAGCCGTTCAATGTACTTACTGCGAACGGGCCTTTCAAATTTAAAGCAAGTTTACTGCAGCAATACAGTCATTCACACTGGGGTCAGCAGTATGTATGTCATAAAGTTGCACCCAAACGCATTTTCTTGTGCAGCCACCACTGAAGCATCACCAGCCCGTTGCCGTGTATGCTAGCTGCAGCAAAAACAAGACACTAGAGAATGAAAGCCTGACCCTGATGGTTGTGACGCTGCTTCTTGAACAACAGCAACAGCAGAACAACAAAGAGACATCAGATACAGTAGAATATCCCGTAGAACGATCAAAGTGATATTGTAATTGATATTCAGGCTTAACTGGTATGCCTGAGGCAGCATCCCCTGCAGGCTGCAGCACAAGCTGCAAATTAATGGAAATTCCGGGCTTCATGTGCAGTGGCATGCAATGCTGGTGTTCATTTATTAGTCAAATGCAGAAGACTGTACCTCATTTATACAGAACGTGTTGTTTCCTGTTGCATCAACTGAGTGGGAGAGGGTTGTAAAATGAGATTAGGTGATGGAAGAACTGCAAGTTCGGATTCATTGATACAGCTTATGGCAACTGAAAAGTGGGTCTACTTGAAATTAAGAGGTGGTCAGAAAAACATTTTTTCCAACTCTCTCTCTCTCTCTCTCTCTTTCGGTGCATTTTCGGTTGCCACGCTTCCTTTTGCAAAGCTGCAAAAGTTAATGCCTGCCTCTATGGACTTTGGTCCACTGTTTAAAGACACTTTGAAGAGTGCCCTTCCCAAACCTCATTTCAATTATTTCATCATTTAGCATAGGTTAACTATCAATTTCTTTTTTCAACTGACTCTGATCTGAGACTGTGGGTGTGAGATTATTCACAAGTTTTTGTTATATTATGAAGGAATAAAAAAAGAAAGAATTGTAATGAAGATGTTTCTTTTACTTTCATTCCATCTCATGATTCTCAGATCTCTCTCTAGTCCATCTTTTTGATGTTGGAACAACTTATTCAATAACATTTTACTCTTCCTTTATAACTGTACTCTAGGTTAAGTTGCTGTAGTAATTGTACCCTAAAATCCCTAAGGGTTGATTCCCAGTGCTCACTGTCACATATCATTTTCCTTTTGAGATTCCCTCCTCGAAGGGCAATTTTCAATGGTTATAGAGTGGCGAGGAATAATCAGTCAATTGAAAATTATTCTAGGCTGTAAACATATCTATGGGCTATTATACAATGTTAATATTTCCACTGAAAATTTGTAAAAAAAAAAAAAAAAATCTGTACTATATATAAAACTTTGAATGTATGTAATAGTGTCATCTAGTCTTGCTGCCATTTAAGAATTTATACACACAACCAGTGTGGTATTTTATATTTAGTTCTGTGAATAACTCATAAGACAAGATTATAATTTTTGCTACAAGTAGCTACCATGTTTTTTCTTTTCTTTTTTAGTGTTATAGTTCTTTGTAAAAATTAACAAAAGTCAGCCTTTGGATTTGGTCACTTAATCTATGCAATGTTTTTTTTTTTTTTTTAAAAATTATTCAGGAATTGGACATTGTTTCACATTTCCAACAATGTATAAATTTATCTAGAACCTTTTCCCTGACTTTATGTAATGATTTAAAGTTTTTGTTGTTTTAACGATGTTTTTTTTTTTAAATCTAATTACTCATATTAAAACTGGCAATCATTTATTTATAAAATACACCTTCATTAATTATTTACGTAATCTTTTTTATGGCCATGATCATCTCTTATGATATTTTAAGAGCTTTTTTCTGCATTTGATAACTTTGATGTTTTCATAACTTGTTAAGGTCATCATCAGGGTGCATGTTGAAGTAATTCACCCCATGCCCATCTCTTGGGGTAATGGAAGTTTACTTGGCTGTGCTCATCTTCTCCTCCAAGTAACATATGACAGATTGTATTGGGTTAACGATGGTACAAGCAGCAAGGATGATAACCCTGACCTGACATACATTTTAACATGCAAGAAATTAATGATTTGAAAAATTCTTGGTGTTTTCTTTCCATCATTTTTTATATTTTGCCTGCATTAAAAAAAAGAACCTTAAATAGGAAATAAGTGAAAAAACTGTTTGTAAAAAGAAACAGTTTCTATTTTCCTCACTATGTATTAAAAGTAATTTTCAAGTTTCTAAATTTCCAAGTAATGTACTATTGGTTTTATTTATGTAAAATGTATTTTGTGTTATGAATCTTTGAAGGGATACCATTAACTTCCACTGTAAAAGCTATTAAACTACCTTTTTTTAATGTTTTTGATATTTGTTGTCTGTAATTTATTTTTGCTTTTCAACCATTTTGTTACGGTCATAGCTTTTTTTATGCTTGTAAACTTTTACTTATTTGGGACCCTAGGTGGTATGTAATATGATTTGCTTTTGACTCCACAGGAATATGCAAAGATAGCAAACACATCAACTTTTCATCCTTTTTATCACAGTTTTGTTAAAAAAAAAC
>CM042139.1:40449549-40459294 GCA_023376005.1 Doryteuthis pealeii | reverse complement strand
CAATTAGTTAATATATACAGTGAATAGACCGTGACTTGATATGATAGTGTGGTGGGTATATATATATGTGTGTATGTATATTGTATATATTATATATGTGTGTTGTTATGTGTGTATATATATAATGTGTGTATATATATAATATGTATATATATATATATATATGTATATATGTTATATATTATATATGTATAATATATATATATATATGTATATATATAATATATGTATATATTATATATATAGTGTATATATATATATGTATATATATATATATAGTTGTGTATATATAATATGTGTGTATATATATATATATTAAAATTGTGCTATATATATATAATGTGTGTGTGTGTGTGTATATATATATATGTGTGTGTGTGTGTGTGTGTATATATATATATATGTGTGCTGTGTATATATATATATGTGTGTTGGTGTGTGTGTGTGTATATATATATATATGTGTGTGTGTGTGTGTGTTGTATATATATATGTGTTGGTGTGTGTGTGTGTGTATATATATGTGTGTGGTGTGTGTGTATATGTATATTTGTTGGGGTGGGGGTTTAAATAATTATGGGGTAAATAATTTTGTGTATATTAATATATATTGTGTATATGTGTATATATGTTTAATGTGTATATATATATATGTTGTGTATATAATGTATATATGTGTATATGTATATATGTGTTATATATATGTGTGTGTGTATATATTATGTATATATGTGTATATATATGTGTGTGTGTATATATATTGTATATTATGTGGTGTGTAATATATATGTGTATATAATGTTGTGGTGTGTATATATATGTATATATGTATATTATGTGTATATAATATATATATGTATATATGTGTAATATTATATATATGTTATATGTGTATATATATTATATGTGTATATTATAATATATGTATATATGTGTATATATATGTATATATGTATATATGTGTATATGTAATATATGTGTTTATATATATGTGTATATATGGTGTATATATATATATATATGTGTTGTTGTATATATGTGTATAATAATATATATGTGTATGTAATGTATATTGTGTATATATATATATGTATATATGGTGTGTATTATATATACTTGTTGTATAATTATATGTATTATGTGTATATTTGTATGTATATATGTGTATTATATATGTATATAATGTGTATCATGTGTATGTATATATGTGTTATATAATATATGTATATATGTGTATAATATGTGTAATAAGATATATATGGTATGTAATATATATATGCATGTGTATATATTGTAATGTAATATATATATGCATGTGTATATATATGTTGTGTCATATATGTAATGTATGTATATATATATGTATGTATGTATATATTATTATGTATGTGTATATATGTATGGTATGTATATATATGTGTATGTATAGTATGTATATATGTGTATGATATATGTATATTGTGTATGTATATATGGTCTGTTTAGTGATATATGTGTATATATATTATAATGTGTATGTATATATGTATATAGTGTATATATATATATATATTGTATATATATATGTGTGTGTGTATTATATGTAATATTTGAGTATATGTGTGTATATTATGTATATTGTGTGTATATATATATATATATGTGTGTATATATATATATATATGTGTGTATATTAATTATGTAATATATATGTGTATAATATATATATGTCTATAATGTGTATATATATATTATAATGTATGTGTATATATATATGTGTATATATAATATATGTATATATGTGTATATATTAATCAATATGTATGTGTATATAATATATATGTTATATATGTTGTATTATATATCTATATTATGTGTTTATATATGTGTATATATATATATGTATTATGTGTATATATATATCTATATTTGTTGTGTATATCTGTGTAATATATTATATATGTATATGTGTATATATATATCTATATGTGTGTGTATAATATGTGTATATATATATATATGTGTAATATTATTATGTATATGTGTGTGTATGTATATGTGTATATATATATATGTATATGTGTGTATATGTATATGTGTGTGTATATATTATATATGTAATATGTGTGTGGTATATATGTATATTTGTGTATATATGTATTATGTGTGTGTGTGTGTGTATATATATATATGTATATGTGTTCTTGTATTATATATATGTATATGTGTCTGTTGTTATTAATATGTATATATGTGTGTAATATATTGATAGTCTGTGTGCTGTGTATATATATATGTATGTGTGTGTGTTATATAGGTATGTTATATGTGTGTATATATATGTATATTATGTGTAATTGTGTGTAATATAATATGTGTATGTGTGCTATATATAATGTGTGTGTGTATATATATATATATATTGTGTGTGTCTATATATATATATATGTATATATATATGTGTTGGTGTATTGTATATGTGTGTGTGTAATATATTATATGTATATATGTGTGGTGTATATATATGTATGTATATATATATATGTGTGTGTATATATTATAGTATATATGTGTGTGTAATATATATATTATGTATATATATATAATGTGTGTGTGATATATATATATATATGTATATATATTAATATGTGTGTGTAATTTATTATATGTATATATAATATATATGTGTGTGTATATATAGTATATATATATATGTATATATATATATATATGTGTGTGTTAGTATAATATGTATATATATATATATGTGGGGGGGGGGTGTGTATATATATGTATATATATATATGTATATATTATATATATGTGTGTGTATATATATGTATATATATATATGTATATATATATATATATGTGTGTGTATATTATTGTATCTATATTATGTATATTATTATATATATGTGTGTGTAATATATATGTATATATATATTGTTATATATATATATATATATGTGTGTGTATATATATGTAATATAATATATATTGTATATATATATATGTGGTGTGTATATATATATGTATATATATATATATGTGTGTGTATTATTATTGTTATAGTATATATATGTGTGTGTATATATTATTGTATATATATATATATGTGTGTTATATATATTATGTATATATATATATATGTGTGTGTATATATTATATGGTATATATATATATATGTATATATATATATACTTTTGTATATATATACTGTATACTTATATTACTGTGTCGTGTATATATATATGTATATTAATATATATATGTGTGTGTATATATTATGTAATATATATATATGTGTGTGTATAATATATTGTATATATATATGTGTGTGTAATATATTAATGTATATATATATGTGGTGGTATATATATGATGTATATATATTATTATGTGTGTGTCTATATATTATGTATATAATATATATATGTGTATATATATGTGGTGTGTATATATATATGGTATAATATTTATGTGTGTGTGTAATATATATATGTATTATATGTGTGGTGTATATATCTATATATATGTATATATATTTGTGTGTGTGTGTATATGTATATTGTGTGTGGGTTGTGTGTATACTATGTTATGTAATGTTATATATATAATGTGTGTGTGTGTGTGTATAATATGTGTATGTTTATGTGGTGTGTGTATATATGTATATGTGGTGTGTTATATATATATGTGTGTGTGTGTATATATATGTATACAATATATATAATATAATGTGGTGTGTGTGGTGTATATATGTAATATATATATTTGTGTGTGTGTATATATATGTAAGTAAGAGTTCGGGGCGGCTAAAGTCGGTTCAGTCAGTCCGTGAGGGAAGTCTATCCTCTTCACATAGGCTAGACAACGGAGATTATTTTTTAGCAATCTGAGGTGGAGCGCCACAACTACCATCAGCTCCTTACTTTACTACCGCACAGATACATGTGCTACCATACGCTGAGTTGGCGGGGACCGGTATCCGAACTAGGAAACCTTGTGGTTTCTAGCCGTAACGCTCTACACTGACTGAGGTGTGTGTGTGGTGTGTGTGGTGTGTGTATTATATATCATATATGTATGTATATATATATATGTGTGTGCGCGTATATGTATTATATATATATATATGTGTGTGTGCGGCGTATAATGTTATATTAATATCATATGTGTGTGTGCGCGTATATGTATAATACTTATGTGTGTGTGCGGCGTATATGTATTATATCATATATATTTATTGTGTGTGTGCGCGTATATGTATATATATAGTGTGTGTGCGTATATGTATATATAATGTGTGTTGTGTGTGTATATAATATGTGTATATATTGTGTGTGTGTGTGGTGTATTATATATATATATGTAATATATATGTGTGTGTATATATATTATATATATATATGTTGTGTGTGTGGGTGTATATTATGTATATAAATATATATTATATATGTGTCTGGTCTGGTTTATTATACTGATTGTCGCTTGCTAGAAAACTGATTTCACAAAAAATCATTCCCGAAATGATTGCTTCATGGAAGAAGAAAATCCCCAGCAAGCTGCTTTCAAAAAAGATACTTTTTATATATGATTGGACTTCTTTGGAATTCTGTGTAACTTCCAAAAACTCTGTTTTGTAAAAATTAGTTATTTTTGGTTTAATTTTAATGATTCCAAAAAAAAAAAAATATCAACGAATAAAAATTGATTCAAGAGAATTTAGAAATTAAAATCCATTTTTTTTTTTTCTATAATTCATTGCAAAATTTTTATTTTTGCATAAATTCATTGTTTTTAGCTTTATGATTTAGTTTAAAAACGAGTAAAAACATCTGAATGAAAAACAACAGAAAGCATAAAAACAAGTTATAGAAATAAATTAATACTATTTATAAATTTTTCAAAATCCTAATTCTTTTTTTAAATTTGGCTTTGCCATTTTTCGGGGCAAACACCTCTTTAATGAAGAATTATTTCTGTGTTATGAACGGTCTGTGAGGTTAATTTTCTGGTAGAGCACATTCAAGTATTATGATTCCTCCAATTAAGTCTAAAACTCACAAATATTCTACTACTCAACTTTCATGTATGCCATATCTTAAGGCAGGTAGCAAATAGAGTAAATAAGGAAGTCCTTATTTTCCCATTTACCTGAAGATTGCATTCATGAAATTCAAATAGAAAAACATCTGACGAGTTTTTTAATATTTATAATTTATTGTATATTTGCTCTACTTATAAAAGTATTGAGCAATTTTAGTTTTTTAAACTTTTATTATTATTATTAAAACGGCGTATATGAAGGTGGATCATAAGTTGTAGCCTGAACACTAGTTTAATAGCTTGAATTTTGATCTTAAAATTATCACTTAAATGTTCATCTATGTGATTCAAATATATTCATCTGAATAAATACCATTTACAAAGGAATGAGATGATGTTGAAAAAAATGCTTTTTTCCCTCCTTAGCCTATATATTGAATGTACCTGTCGACACTTTTAAACCTTTATTTTTGTTTAAAATATTCAATGCCTAAATTTTAAAGGTACAGTAGGTGATAAGAGTAATTGTCTGATTTGGATTTTAAGACCATCATCATTCAGTACTTTCATAAGTGAATCTCTTCATCTTAAACTAACCAGTGATTAAGTTTATACTTACTTGCAACCTTTATCCAGGTTAAAAACATGGTAAGGAGAAAAACCTGAAGCCAAACTTTTTTAGACGCTTATTTTTCTTGATGGCAGGTATTAATGGTGCATGAGAAAAAGTTTTTGGTAAACGGGCTAGACTTTGTCTTGTTTACAAAAACTTTTCTCATTCCCCAATGATACCGCATTGGAAAAATAAAGTATAAAAAAAGTTGGGCTTTGATTGGGCCTTACTGTGTTACCATAATTATTGGATCCCTAATGCTTTTAATACGGTTCTGTAGAAATATCATTTATGGCGATTGTACAAGCTGATGGCCTTGAGAGTGAGTGACAGCGCTTGACCTCACTTGGACCTTGCTTCTGGGATTAGATCGTGAGAACCGGAAGGCAATAGAAGGCCTCTTTCCGGTTTAAGGAGTAAGCACCTCAGTTAGTTCAGCAGGTTGGAGCTGCGAAGGGGACGTGTGTTATACAATTGCGGTCTCATGCGGCAGGTGTTCGGGTTGGGGATTTTTATTAACTAAAGTAACATCAACGTAAATCGAACTAACAATGACAAAGGGGCTTCTGTTAGGAGTGACTCCCCAAACAGAAACAGACCGGAATCCCCAGAAGTCAACACCGAGAGATATACCAGACAAGATGTTAAAGATAGACGATCAGAATTAGCAAAGCCGGCCAAGAAGAAAGACGACCAGAGTAAGAAGTAGAAGGGTATTATAAGTTAATATAGATTTGGTACGGTGAATAAGACAGTATATAAGCACTGCACTTTTAACCTGGATTAATCATGGGTGTCAAACAGTTACAGAAAACTTATTTGGAGTTTGTTTTTTCACTGAGGAAGATAACATGATGATTTTAAAAAAAAATGCCCTTAAAATTTTGAATAAATAGATAAACACAAATTATTGTATTTTTGGCATTATTCAAATGTTTCTTGTTTTTGTATTTTAATTCTTTTCTTTTTGTTTCTTTTATTTTAAGAAAGCATTATCATTAAAAACAATTATTTAAACAAGCTGAATCCCATGAAATCCATATGATAATTCATCTATACTATTTAATATCATATAATATTTTGTTATATATATATATATATATATTATATATATATATTATAGGATATGAAAACACACAATGCTGTTAAAAATGAAAATATTTATATCATATTCATAGCTATATGGAAAATATTTTGATTTATAAAAAATCATATCAGAGCTTGTTTTTAAACGAGCCTCATCGAGAGAGAAGCTGATAATCAGCTTCTCTCGATGAGTTCCGGATTACAAACAAGCTCTGAAGTGATGATTTTTATAACTGGAAATATTGTTTCCATATTATCCCGCTATGAATATGATTAAAAATATTTTCATTTTTATAAAAATCATCATCAGAGCTTGTTTTTAATCCGGCACTCATCGAGAGAAGCTGATTATCAGCTTCTCTCTCGATGAGTCTCGTTTAAAAACAAGCTCTGATGATGATTTTTATAATCAAAATATTGTTCCATATTAGCTATGAATATGATATAAAATATTTTCATTTTAACAGCATTGTGTGTTTTCATATCCTTATATATATATATATATATAATATATATATATATATTACAAATATTATATGATATTAATAGTATAGATGAATTATATAATGGAGTTTCCATGGGTTCAGCTTGTGTAAATAATTGTTTTTAATGATAATGCTTTCTATCAATAACGGACCAAAGAAAAGTAATTTTAAAAGATGCTACAAAACAAGAAACATTTTGGAATAATGCCAAAAATACAATAATTTGTGTTTATCTATTTATTCATTTTAACGGGCATTTTTTTTTTTAAAGATCATCTATTTTTAGTCTCCTCAGGTGAATAAACAAACTCCAAATAAGTTTTCTGTAACTGTTTTGACACCATGATTAATCCAGGTTTAAAAGTGCAGTTGTTAATAATACTGGTTCTTTTCCGTACCAAATCTATATAACGTTATATACCCTTCTTACTTCTTACTCTGGTCGTCTTTTCTTCTGGCCGGCTTTGCTATTCTGATCGTCTATCTTCTAACATCTTGGTCTGGTATATCGTCTGGTGTTGACTTTCTTGGGGATTCCGGTCTGGTTTCTGTTGGGGATCATCTTAAACAGAGCCCTGTGTCATTGTTAGTTCGATTACGTTGATGTTACTTTATTTAAATCCCCAACCCAGACACCTGCGCAGTTGAGGGACCGCATGTATAACACGACTTGCCCCTTCGAGCTCCAACCTGCTGGACTAACTGAGTTGCTTACTCCTTAAACCGGAAGAGGGCCTTCTATTGCCTTCCGGTTCTCACGATCTATCCCCAGAAAGCAAGGTCAGAGTGAGGTCAAGCGCTGTCACTCACTTCTCAAGGCCATCAGCTGTACTAATCGCCATATGATTTCTACAATACCTTAATAAAGCATTAGGGATCCAATAATTATGTAACACAGTAAGGGCCAATCAAAGCCCAACTTTTTTTTATACTTTATTTTTCCAATGCCGGTATCATTGGGGAATGAGAAAAGTTTTTGTAAACAAGACAAAGTCTAGGCCCGTTTACCAAAACTTTTCTCATTCACCATTAATACCTGCATCAGAAAAATAAGTCTAAAAAAATGTTTGGCTTCAGGTTCTCCTTACCATGTTTTTTAACCGCTGGATTAAATGTTGCATAGTAAGTATAAACTTAATCACTGGTTAGTTTAAGATGAAAGATTCACTTACTGAAAGTACTGAATATGATGGTCTTAAAATCAAATCAGACAATTACTCTTATCACTACTGTACCTTTAAAGATTTAGCATTGAATATTTAAACAAAAATAAAGTGTTTAAAAGTGTCGACAGGTACATTCAATATTAGGCTAAGGATGAAAAAAAGCATTTTTTTTCAACATAATCTCAATTCCTTGTAAATGTATTATTTCAGATGAATATATTTGAATCACATAGATGAACATTATAGTGATATTTTAAGATCTCAAAATTCAGCTATTAACTAGGTGTCAGGCTACAGACTTATCTGATCCACCTTCATATACTGGTTTTAAATAATAATAAAAGTAAAAACTAAAAGTGCTCAATACTTTATAAGTAGAGCAATATCATTAAATATATTAAATATTAAAAACTCTCAGATGTTTTTCTATTTGAATTTCATGAATGTCAATCTTCAGGGTAAATGGGAAAATAAGTACTTTCTTATTTACTCTATTTTGCTACCTGCCTTAAGATTTGGCATACATGAAAGTTGAGTAGTAGGAATATTTTGTGAGTTTTTAGACTTAATTGGAGGCAATCATAATACTGAATGTTGCTTTACCAGAAAATTAACTTCACAGACCGTCATAACACAGAAATAATTGCTTCATTAAAAGAGTTGTTTGCCCGAAAAAATCGGCAAAGCCAAATTTAAAGAAAGATATTGGATTTGAAAAATTTTATAAATAGTATTAATTTATTTCTATAAACTTGTTTTATGCTTTCTGTTGTTTTCATTCAGATTTTTTACTCGTTTTTAACTAAATCATAAAGCTAAAAACAATGAATTTTATGCAAATAAAAATTTTTGCAATGAATTTATAGAAAAAAAAATGGTAATTTTAATTTCTAAATTCTTCTTGAATCAATTTTATTCTTTGATATTTTGATCATAAATAACACATACTATTTACAACAGAGTTTTTGAAGTTACACAGAATTTCAAAAAGTCCAATTCATATATAAAAGTTATCTTTTTTTGAAATCAGCTTGCTGGGATTTTTCTTCTTCATGAAGCAATCATTTCTGTGTAATGATTTTTTGTGAAATCAGTTTTCTAGCAAGCGACATTTCAGTATAATAACCAAGACCCAGACCATATATATATATATATTTTATATACATATATATACACACACAACACAATATATATAATATCATATTATATACACACACATATATATATCATATAATATACCACACACACACACTATCATATACACTATATATATACACACACACACATATACTATACATATACGCAACACACATATTATATACATATACGCGCACCACACACATATATATATATATATAATATAC
>CM042139.1:40429549-40442049 GCA_023376005.1 Doryteuthis pealeii | reverse complement strand
ATAAAAAAGATTACGTAAATAATTAATGAAGGTGTATTTATAAATAATGATTGCCAGTTTTTAATATGAGTATTAGATTAAAAAAAAAACACTGTTAAAACAACAAAAAACTTTAAATCATTACTAAAGTCAGGAAAGGCTTCTAGATAAATTTATACATTGTTGGAAAATGTGAAACAATGTCAATCCCTGACATAATTAAAAAAAAAAAAACATTTGCATAGATTAAGTGACAAATCAAAGGCTGACTTTGTTATTTTTACCAAAGAACTATAACACTAAAAAGAAAAACATGAGTAGCTACTTTGTAGCAAAAATATAATCTTGTCTTATGAGTTATTCAAGAACTTAAATATAAAATACACACTGGTTGTGTGTATAAATTCTTAAATGGCCAGCAAGACTAGATGACACTTTACATACATTCAAAGTTTTATATATAGTACAGATTTTTTTTTTTTTTTTTACAATTTTCAGTGGAATATAACATTGTAATAAATACCCATAGATATTTTTACAGCCTTAGAATAATTTTCTGAGTTGCTGATTATCCTCGCCAACTCTATAACCATGAAAATTGCCCTTCCGAGGAGGGAATCTCAAAAGGAAAATGATATGTTACCAGTTGAGCACCTGGGAATCAACCTTAGGATTTAGGGTACATTACTACAGCAACTTAACCTAGAGTACAGTTATAAAGGAAGAGTAAAATGTTATTGAAATAAGTGTTCCAACATCAAAAAGATGGACTAGAGAGAGATCTGAGAATCATGAGATGGGAAGAAAGTAAAAGAAACATCTTCATTACAATTCTTTCTTTTTTTATTTCCTCATAATATAACAAACTTGTGAATAATCTCACACCCACAGTCCTCAGATCAGTCAGTGAAAAAAGAAATGATAGTACCTATGCTAAATGATGAAATAATGAAATGAGGGTTGGGAAGGGCACTCTTCAAAGTGTCTTTAACAGTGGACCAAAGTCCATAGAGAGCATTTAACTTTTGCAGCTTTGCAAAAGAAGCGTGGCAACCCGAAAATTGCACCTTGAAAGAGAGAGAGAGAGAGAGAGAGTGAAAAAAATGTTTCTGACCACCTCTTAATTCAAGTAGACCCACTTTCAGTTGCCATAGCTGTATCAATGAAATCCGAACTTGCAGGTTCTTCCATCACCTTAATCTCATTTACAACCCCTTCTCCCACTCCAGTTGATGCAACAGCAACAACATCTGTATGAAATGAGGTGACATGTTCTTCTGCATCTGACAATGAACTGAACACAGCATTGCACTCACTGCACATGAAGACCTCGGGAATTTCCATTAATTGTGCAGCTTGTGCTGCAGCCTGCAGGATGCTGCCTTCAGGCATACCAGTTAAGCCTGACATATCAATTACAATATCACTTTGATCTTCTACAGGAATTTCTACTGTATCTGATGTCTCTTGTTGTTCTTGCTGTTGCGGTTGTTCAAGAGCAAGGTCATCAACCATCAGGGTCAGGCTTTCATTCTCTAGGGTCTTGTTTTGCTGCCAGCTAGCATTACCACGGCAACGTGGCTGGTGATGCTTCAGTGTGGCTGCACAAGAAAATGGTTTGTTGCAACTTTGACATACATACTTGCTGACCCCAGTGTGAATGACTGTATGCTGCAGTAACTTTGCTTTAAATTTGAAAGCCCGTTCGCAGTAAGTACATTTGAACGGCTTCTCAGTTGTATGGATGTGGATTTGGTGCTTCATAAGCATTGTACGGAAAGCAAAGCCTTTGCCACAAATCTGACATTTATGCGGCTTCTCTCCAGTGTGTTTATTTAGGTGATCACTGAAATTAGCTTTGCTAATATACTTCTGGCCACAGTACTCGCACGTGAAACGATAACGCCTTTTGCTGGCTTCTTTGTGGGTCTCCATGTGGTCCTTGAGGGTGTTACTTTCAAAGAAGCGCCAACCACAGGTTGGGCACTCATGTTTCTTGATGCCCTCATGTCGCTTCATGTGCGTGCGTAAGTAGCGGATATGATTGAACTTTTTGCTACAAATTGTGCACTGGGCTGCTTTCTCCTTGGTGTGGACTGCTTGAATGTGGGTGACAAGATGATTACCCTTTGAAAAGACCTTACCGCACAAGTTGCATAGCTTGGAATCATTGCATTGGTTGCAAGGCCATAGTGTTTTCTTTGGGGTTGGTTCACGTGTTATCTTGTGAATGAAGCTCAAATGCCAATTTAATTTAGCAGTACCTAGAAATATTTTGCCACATTTAAAACAGCTTACAGTGTCCATTTGAGGAAAAGGTCCATGCTTACGATTTACATGACTGCGTAAATCAAACAGTTTTTCAAATGTCCGTTCACACACATCACATCTCAATGGTTTTTCAATCCCGTGCACTATTTTAAGGTGGTCAGTGATTTCATCAAACCTGTCACTTTTAATTTTACACAGGTGACATCGAAGTCCTTCTGTATCAGATGTCAATTTCAAATCACTTCCTTCACTTGTTGCGGTACCATCATCCAATGAAGAACTGGTTTCTCCACTGGATGTGAGCAAGGCCTTTTCAGGTGCTTGGCCAGCAGCAGCAGATAAAGCAGTGCTCTTTACAAGAGTTCGAATTCCTTTATTTTTAATGCCTGTCATTTTTTTATGCCCTCTTTTTTGAGTGATTTCTACACGAATTGTTGGAAGTAAAGCTACATCTGACATGACCAATGGTTGTAAAACTCGAGATTTATTCTTTTTAAATTGGCTTTTTGATGCTGAATTTCCATCAGTTCTAGAAACCACAAAATCATGATCATGAGAATCATCTTTCTCAAACAGATCTCTCTTTACACTAACAGCAGAGTTCTGCAAGAGAACATGAGAAGATGATTCTATTTTAGTCTTTTTAAAACAAACTAATCCATCTTCAGTCTCGAGCTTATCAATATCCTCTTTTTTGTTTTTACCGGTTAGGAAAGAAAGATCGATTTTCTTTCCTCGAGTAGAATAACGCTTTGGTGTAGAAGAACCATCGGGAGAAATAGGATCAGAGACGGGAGTCGGAGAAGAAACTTCTACACACTGCTTTTCCTCTTGACTGATGACGCTTGGATGAAGAACTTGAAGAGACTTATTCTTGGGGGGTCTGCCTCGTTTTCTTTTCTCAGGCTTTTGTATCAAAGTTTGTTCCCCGTTTGTTTTATTTGCATCTGTAATCGCATGGTTTATTTGATTAGTCTTAGCCGTTAAATTATCTGTCAACATATCTTTGACCGCAGGTTTGTTTATAAATATCTTTCTGGGCCTCCCTCGTTTCCTGGGAGTATGGACAATTTCCGAGTTGGTCCCAAGATTGATTGTAGCAGGAAAATGAGAGGATTTAGCTGATTCCTCAACACTTATCACATTTTGTTCTTTGGCACCATTTACTGAATTAGCGCTATTAGCAACTTGTAAAGGCAGAGGCACTTTCCTTGGCCGACCTCGCTTTCTTGGCACGGTAGGAGTCATTAATGCCGGATTCAAAGCAGCAACAGGGAAAGGCAATTTTCTAGACTTCTCATTTAAAGTGACTGACTTGAATTGTGTATCTATATCCACTACTGATGGTTGTAACATAGAAGGGAAATTACTATCTTCTACTTGGACACTAGCATCCATGACTTGAGTCTTAAGATTAGATGATGTCAATCCTGCAAAAGATATAAAAAAGAAAAAAAATTAAGATACAGTAGATTTAGAAATTTCATGTTTAGATGTTTATCTTCAACTAATAGTAGATAATAATGAAGAATAAAATTTTATTCTGTCAGCATAAGGAATGTCATCTGACGTCATCAAAGTAAATTTGTCCAAAAAGATGGTTTACATAATTCATAAAAAAATACTGAATTAGAGGAACTCATAATCGTAAAAAAAAAAAAAAAAAAAAAAAAAAAAAACATGATTTACTTAAGGAAACAATTTTTTTTTTTTTTCAAAAAATTTCTTCAGTGATCAAATAGAAGAAAAAAGGTAAGAGCAATGATTAAGTTTCTAGCTTATTTAATTAGCAATATATAAGTTAAAATGTTTTTTTGGTTTTTTTTTCAAATAATGATATTTTTCTTGAAAAGAGATATTATTTTGAATAATTGCTTTTTCTAGTTAACAAATATCATTATCATATCAAAAAAGCTATGAAATAAAGCTATCATATTCCATATCTAATAGAACAATCAATTAATTTTCTTCTCATTTTAGAACAAAGACAGTGTGCAAATTTTCAAAATATTCTTTTCCATTTTATTCAATGGGGTTGATGCTGTAATATAAAAGCACTGAAAGTTTTTAATTTTACTAGATTTAATACTATTCACATTATATTTTCATAATCAACATGAAAATCCTACACAAAAATTTAAAAGCAAGATAAAAATATTAATTTCTAACTTTACAGAATAGATTTTATACATAAAAAAATCTTTTTTTATCAATAAAATATTTTTGAACTCAAGTAAACCCAGACTTAACTCCAAAATATTTTCCCAGTAGACACCCAACCCAATACCCCTTATTATTTAGTAGGTTCCAATTGAGTAAATAAACAGCAAAATACTCAGCCAATAAAAAATAAAATAAGAAATCTACATCAAAATTATTTTAAATCCTCATAATAGAACAAAAGTGATAAGTCACTTCTTACTTCAACTTTAACAGAAAATGAAGAAATAAAACATCCATATAAGTTTTCTAATTACCATAATTATTTGTGTATAATACACACTCATGTATTTACACCACCCGCCTAACAATGGACAACAAAATTCTGGGAAAAAAATTCTCATGTATAATACACATCAACTTTTTAGAATTTATGCACCTAAATTTAACATTTGTTCAACTTTTTATTGGTTCATACTGGTTAAAAATAAGAATTTATATAGTTTATATTATGTCTTAAAACACAAAATTTACAGAGTATCTCAAGCATACACAGATCATAATAGATATAACCTACTTTCAATCATCCTATCCTAAAATATTGAGGTATGTGATCGGAAAAAGGCTAATTATATAGTTATCATGTATAATATGCACCCCTAATTTTTAAGATGAAAAATAGTGTATGTTGATTGGTAGATTAGAATGGCTATTTGAATATTTGTAGCATTATTCTTCTTAATGAATGAGAATACTTCACCTGTATTTGTTTGCTTTTCTGCCAAATTATTTTGGTTACCAGGCACGTCTCCAACAAGAGCCTACATAATAAAGTAAGAAAATGTGAAAAAAGAAATCACAAAATAGAATTTACAGTTCACATACAAAATTTCTTGATAAATATGAAAGATAAAATGAAAAAAAAGCATGCATAAAAATATATTATCAAACAAGTTTTGCATATATAATCTCCCTTAATAATAACTATATTCATCATTTCCTGGATTAAAAAGTGACTATTTTGCAATAATTTCATTGCTTTAAGTACATTCAAAATTTAATAATAATAATAAAGGTGCATTCCCAAATAATGTAAATATTGATTTTTACAAATTTCCCAGGTACGTAATTCAATTCAAAGATATTAGTGAATGTCCTGACATTTCTCTTTTAATACAAAGTATCTAAAGAATAGGTCCCCAGGGCCAAAGTAAGATTAATATTACTTGGCCAGAAGCTTCTGAGTGACTGAGTCATCTAGTTATAGCTTTTCTAACACACAACTAATCCTTTTCAGTCTTAAACGTAATGTATCCAAATTCCTTATATTTTACTAACAATATATTTGCAATTTTAATTGTGAGATAAGTGATTTTCACCAGGTATAAAGTTTATAGTGATTTTCTAAATAGTCAATTCATAAATTAGTAAAGAATACGCGTGTTTTTTTTAAATCAAAAATTAATTTAAATGATTTTTGTTTTGAAAACTTCTTTTTTAAAAAGAAATATCTGAGCAGTTTATTCATGAATCACTTAGACAATTTATAGATTTACACAACTAAACAGTATATTTTTGTTGTCACTTTTATTTTATTATTATACAAATATTTGAGATACAAATTTCTAGGAAGAAGAGACTGATACATGTCTTTCCCACAGGCATTAACACAAAGTGAAATGCAAACAGCTTCATCCAGAATTTGGAGTTGGCTTGGAGGTGCAGTGGTTACTGTTAAGGACTATATAATATATATATATATATATATATATATATATATATATAAAATGTGTATTTAGGCAGCAGATTCAGTTGTAGACATATTCTATTAAAAATAACAGACAAGGATTTGATGTTTAGCTTTTTATTCAGCTTTATTTATTGATGAACAAAATGTCACAACTGTGGTTGTAGGAAGTTTAAAAACTGTCAAATATCTCTGTTAGTATAGTCTGAGTATGGATACTTTCAACCATTTTTGGTCATTATTGTGGGTACTCCTGTATTGTGGAGTGCTGGACTTATTCTGTGCTCAGATAATTTTTTGAGTGGGAGTGTTCATCACGTACAAATGTGAATGCAGAGACTATGGTGCTGGTTTGAAAGTGAAAAGATATCAGCTAAGGATCACATAACTGTGAATCCATCAAGGCTGTAGGACTTTGCATCTGTGCCAGATGTATTTTAGAATTCTCACTCCCAAGCTAACATAAATTTTGTTTAGTATCAGATGCCTATTCTTTATAAGTATTGCTTCTAATACTTGAAGACTTCTTTTGCAATTTATGCTACATAATATTTTTGTATTCCCAACTAAAATTTTTGAATATTTGTTGGGGTGTTGTGATTTTGCAGGAATACTACGGAGCGCACCTGAAAAAGTTCTGGGACGCACTGTTTGAGAACTACTGGTGTAGAGGGTGCCTTGCTGGTTGAACAGGAGAACCTGGCGGGGCCTCTCCCTCGTTTGAATTCGCTTCTGGTTTGAATTCAAATTTTTCCTTCTTCTATATCAGTTGCCATACTTTTGTAACTCGTGTATCCGATTTAAGAGAGAAAGTAGCAAGAAAAGACCATGCATATCCATAGTTAAGTAAAAGAGGTTTACAACACAAGATCAACCACAGTGTGGCACAATGTTTTATTAAGAACTAGAAGCGGCTACCCGGCATCGCCTGGGTAGAAAGGGGGGGGGCGCAAAAAGTTAGTCTCGTAGATCCATTATTACTGAATCGGGAGTTAGATTATTATTGTCTGTTTACATCCTCAATTTAAAAAAAAATGGATTTATTTTAAATGTTTTATAAAGCAAAAGAAAATTAATGTTAGAGTTTATGCAAATTCATAAAATTGTATATATGTATACACTTGTTTGAAGAATAACATAGCAAAGCTCAAAGTAGTCAAGAAAGTTCAAATCCTTTAAAAAAAAAAAAAAATCAGCAATATCATACTTTATTCAAATCTTTTTTGAAAAAAATCAAAATTGAAAAAAAAGAAGAAACTAAAAATAAATTTTTAAAGAAAGAATTGTTTTGCATACAAAAAAAACAAATGTATGAGCAAGAGTAAATTAAACAAAGATGACTATTTTTATTACCTTGAAGAGTAAATCTCTGGTTGAGGCCAACACTTGAAGATCACCCACAAACTCATGGACTGACATGCTGTCAATAGTAGCAGGGGCACAACTCCATTCAGCACCAGTGCGTAATGCAATACTAGAAAATATCTCATCCACGTTGCCTTTCTCTCTGAAGGCATCAACACATTTGAATGATAATCTGGCACTCACTTGATCATACAGCTGTAAATAAGATGGGTATTTTTATTAAAAATTCAAGAACTTATATTCAATTTTTTTTTTTAAATAAAGTTTTTAGTTATTGTAGATCTTTGTGATTTTCCTATTTGTTTGACAAGTAGCATTTTATAATCTCTTAAATCAACTAAAGTATATAGTCTAAGTTCAAAGTTTTAGTAAATGGGCCAATGCCCGGCACATTTACCAAAACTTTCTTTTGTTCCCCAATGCTAAATAAAGTCTAAAAATGTTATCCTTACTGTGCTTTTTAAACTGAACTAATAAGACAAATACAAAATATGTAAAAAAAAAAAAAAAAGATTTATAACAGCAAAGAATTAGTTTCATTTAAATTAATAAAATTATAGAATTCTATGGTAATCTCTAAAAGTTTTACAAAAATGTTTTTCCACAAAGTCTGAAAAGTAAAATCTCACCTACTTGATACCAGGAATGGAAACTTAAATTTGTAGCCTTAAAGCCACTGAGCTAGCTATAAGATAGACCATTGTTAGTGAGTTTGATTCTCACTGGACACCCCATACTTCTGGCCTTGTGCCACATCTAAACTAATTAATTAGTAAATAACTATCTATAAGGGATAAGCAAAAAATTTTTAAATAAAGAAATTTTTAAAATAAATAATGAACCAATAACATTTTTAATAGCTAGTAATATAGCAGCAAATCGGGTACATTATTGAATAAAAAGACATCTACAAAAAATCTTCTGGCCTTGTGCCACATCTAAACTAATTAATAATAATATAATAGTAAATAACTATCTATAAGGGATAAGCAGAAATTTTAAAAATAAATAATACAATATCCAAATGAGTATATATATATCAAACAACTAAACATTGTTTAAATTTTGAAACAAGCTACCACAGTACATCTGATTAAGAACTCAAATGGCAAAGTAAAAAAAAAATTAAATGAAACCTTTTTAAGCAATAATTTCTGTTAAAAAAATGAACCAATAACATTTTTAATAGCTAGTAATATAGCAGCAAATCGGGTACATTATTGAATAAAAAGACATCTACAAAAAATCTTCAGTTTTAAAAAAAGATCCAATTAATAAATTGAATATAAGTCAAAATGAAAATCTTTATGCCTTTAGAGGTAAGCAAAGGTAGTTGATAGTAAATGTTTGATTAGCAATAATATAAGATACATTAAACCAGACTATAAAGATAGAAAGTCATACTATAAATAAGCAAAATTCTCTAACCAATCAATACTTTATTTTGTACTAGTGAGCTTTACTTAATGAACAAAAGAATTGAGCAAAATTTTATATCTGAGGACAGCCATAAAGATTAAAGCTGATAATCTTTATCTGTTACATAATGATAGGCATAGCCTATCATTTTTATAAAGAAGTATAGTTTAGAATCTAAAATTAACCATAAAAATCACAGTGAATTTAAATTAACAAGTCTTGACTCCAGAGTCATACCAAGTGGGTCTCTGATTGGCTTAGGGAGTCATGTGATCAGGCAACTCCTGGGAAAGGAGTTAAGCTAGAGTCCATTATGGGCAGACATCTTTTGTCTCTGCTGCTGATTCTCCCATATGTGTGGTTAAGATAGTTTCAGGGAAATAATAAAAATGTCCACCCAAAATGTCTCTGCATTATTGATTTAATAAGAACAAAGATGGAAACCAGATCCAGATAGAAAGACAATCCAATACAAAGAAAGTAGATGCCCCCGATTATAGAAAGACAGAAGTGTATAAGAAGAGTATGTAACATATCAACAGGAGAGGAATTTTGAAAAGAAGTTACATTATATAAACCAAAGAAAACAACCTGAGGCATAAAAAAAAAAAAGTAACTTACTTCTTCTTTAGTGAACTGAGGTGTTTCAGTTTGAGATGATAATTCAATAATTCCATCCAACTCTTGAGTTGGTAATTTGGCATCTTCTAAATGCTTGATACTTTCAAGACAATCACTCTCTTTACTCAGATTAATCTTAGTAGTTTCCTCATCTGCAACTTCCATTTGTGTGACTACTAAGTTCTCTTCTGTGATTGGAATTTCCACTTCTTTTGAATCTCCCTCCTTTCTCACTTCCTCCTCTTCTTCTGCTTCCTCATCTCTGACCATCATCAAATCTGTAGTGAATTGTTCATCTAAACCTAAAATTGCATCTTCCTCAAGCCCTTCTTCCTCTTCTTCTTCTTCTTCTTCTTCCTCCTCTTCTTCCTCCTCTTCTACTGTAGATGAAGCAAGTGTGATGTCTTCATTGATACCATGAGTATTGAGTCTTCGAGATGAGGGTCGTGGGTGCCCATTACAAATTTGAAGATGGTGTGCAAAGCCCTTGCGCCGTCGACGTGTGGCTCCACATATTGGGCAGTGAAAATGATAGCGGACCTTATGGCATCCTGCCTTCAATTCACACCAACTATTGCACAGTAACACAGAATAATCTGCAGAAAAAGAATATCAATTAAAAGTACTTCATTTTAAATGAAACCATTTCTTACAAAGAATAATGCAAACATATGATTACTTGATTAAGTTTATTTTCTATTTTCAAAGTGGATATACAACAAAGTAGCAAATAAGGCAGTCACAATGGAATTTTTGACAATAAACAATTTATCATTTCTCTGAATTTTTGAGATGTGGCTTGATAATTCATATTATTTAGATTTTTCGGACTGTTCTTCTCATCTCATCATATACAGTGTTTCGGCCAGTGTGCTCTCTGTCCTTCTTCAGGTGTTTCTTGTCAGAATCGGGAGCCTTCACAGAACTTTGAATCAAACCCATTATTTAATCCATTGGGGTAGATTATTCTCATTCCATTAACCATAACAGGGTACAAGTGTTAAACTATGTTAAGTATTCTATGTCATTTTCGCATGTAGTCAGGATTGAACCTGCAACCTCTAGATGATCATCATTTAGAGCTGTATTAACTCAACACTTATATCCATTATGCTATGTATTTAACTGGACATGAAACACCCGAAGAAGGACACATTGGCTGACACATTGTGTATATAACAATAAAGATAAGAACAACAGTCTGAAAAATCTAAATACAAACAATTTACTTTTTTTATAATTATAGATTATCACTATCATAATATTAATATGTATCTGTGTTAATTGCAGTTATATATAAATAGAGGTAGATTAGATGAGTTGACACAAATAAAAACAACAAAAACAAAAAACATTTAAAGTACAAAGGAAAGGAAAGGAAAGGAAAAAGAAAATACCTTTGTAAGTAACTCTGCGTTTCCAATGGGCATAATAGTGAAGCTGAAGATGGCACAAATAATTAGGTTTGAATCTGTCTTCTACACAAAGAGGGCAATGATATTTGTGTCCACAATCACAGTCAGGAGAGTAGCATTTGGTCATTGGAAGATCATTTAATGTGCGCACAATTGAGATGTGGTACTATAAAAATGAAAATCAGTAAAATGTCATAATTAAACTCAAAATCATTATTGCTTAACAAGTTATTAAAAAAAAAAATCAGTTTTATAAGAAATATATTTGTTATAAATAAGATTAAAATATTAATTACATACTACCAGAATAAGTTGGAAATATTTAGTTTGGTCCAGTTTTGGTAAATAGGTCAAAGCCTGAACAGTTTATTAAAACTTTTCTTGTTCCTCAATGATAACTGCATTGGAAAAATAAGGCCTAAAAAAGTTCAGTTACCCTTAATGCACTTTTAAACTGGATTGGTTTCTTCTGAGGTTAATAAAGATTGAAGACATTTGTCTTGTTTTTTTTCTATCAAAGAAAATGAATAACTCTAAAAATGAATTTTTTAAATTGCAAGAATGGAAGATTTATAGCTGATAATTCAATATATCAAGATTATTTTGGCTACTGATGGTTGTGTAGAAAGTAGTAAAGTCAGTGGAGTGACCTATTGTTGGTATCAGTCGAACAGCAAGGGAATCTATTCCCTTTTTACTAGTGATAGACCAGGTAGGTTGTTTTGCTGAGGTGGAGCACCACACCTATTATCAGCTCCCAGATGCTTTACCACACAAATCAGATTACCCAAGCTGCGCTATTCATGCACTGAGTTGATGAGGACCAGTATCAAACCTGGAACCTAAAGATTCCTAGACAGATGCTCTACCTAATTAAAAGGTTTTTTTTTAATAGATGATGCACTCTGCAAGTTGATTTTGCTTACCTGATTAACAACTCATGAAATATCAATCAGGCAGAATGTTCTGAAAATTGATACCATTTTTTCAAACTATGAAGACATAACTGAATATGATTGTATTTATCACTCTTAATTTTTTGTTCATTGCATTTAATTGATATCAAATAATTATTATTACTTATAATTGTGTAATTTGATTTATATAAACTTTTCATAAAAACACTGATTTCAGCATTGTTAAGCAAAATTTACTAATCTCCAAAGTGTCACAAAACGTTAATTACACATACATTTAATCTGAATGTAAATTTATACTAACATTTCATTACATTTGCAGCCCAAGTTCTTTTGATCTTGCACATCTTTCTCATAAAATTTATCAACCAAGGACAATATTGTCAACTTTTGGGAAGTGTAGGCTGAGAAATTTTCACATTAAATTCATCTCTCACACAATTGAAAGATTTATACTGTAATTATTTGGATACAATACAAACTTTTTTCCATAGATCTTTAAGCCTAAAATCTATGATGTGTGTATTACACACAAGAACTAAATATTACCCTTTTTCCATGTGTTGCCATATTTGAGACAGCATGACCAAAGTAAATTATATCTAT
>CM042139.1:40164549-40424549 GCA_023376005.1 Doryteuthis pealeii | reverse complement strand
TTGATCAAGACAGCATAATCATATATTTAAAACAAGTGTCTCTTTAAAAAAAATGTCAAAAACAAAATGAAAAAAAAAAAACTTATTTATTTGATCCACATTCCATGTTTAACTTATACAACATATCTGTGTCTTAAAAAATGTCAAAAACAAAATGAAAAAAAAAAAACTTATCTATTTGATCCACATTCCATGTTTAACTTATACAACATATCTGTGTCTTAACTAGATAAAAAAGATAATCTACCTAGTCTTCATTTTTAAGCAAACACGGAATATAAACAGATGTTCAGTCTTAGGTTTCAATTTATCCAATAAATGGTTCTCAAACCTTATTTATTGGTTTAAATTTAAAAAATTATTCTTATTGGCAATTATAAAATAAATATAAATATTTCATACAGAATTCTCCAAGTCTAAAATTTAAACTAAATATACAACTTACCAAGGCCTTTGATTGTGGTTGGGTTTTTTGGATCAGGAACAACAATACAGCTTTTATCTTTCCCCTGAGAAACAAAATAAAACTTTTATACTCTTCAAAAAAATGTTTAAACTGTGTCATAAAAGTTAAGATAGTTATATTGTAACATTTTTTTTCTATGTAATCCCTCTTTCAGAAAATGAAAGTAAAGGATCAAATTAGTATGTAATTCTTTATATATTATTCAAACCTTAAAAAAGTAACCATGTAGTAATTGATATCTATACAATGAAGAATTGGACAATAAACCAAAAGATTACATCATGTTAGCAAAGTTGAATTAAATGTTACTAAATTAAATTAAACATCATTACATTATCACACATACCGATTTTAAAAAGAACAGATAAAATCAGTAAGTCAATTTAAAAAGAAAAAAATGTTACAAATATGTGAATAAAATTGTATTATAAAGGGAAAAAAACATTTGAAAATACATTTCAGGGAGAAATACACACTTACCAGCTTGTGCATGTGAGTGTATAGATGCAAGGTGAAGGCATATCTTTTAAGCAGCTTGGATGGACAATATGGACAATGATAATGTCCAGCTGTTTGGCCACAGTTCCAAAAACATTTTACTATAATCAAATCTGAAAAAATTAAAACATTTTGATGAAACCCAAACAAGAAAACAAGAATGTATTCTGATTATAACATTAATCTCTTTTCATCTGCCCTTCAAGAATGCAGTCAAGTCATCATTATTTAAAGTTAATTCAAATAACATAACCCAATTACTTCCAGCAATTAGTTGGCTTTATGTTACTAGTGTACAAGCTTAGATATTACTTATGAGAAACAGAGCATAAAAAGTAGTAGAGAGATTCTGAAGAATGATCAATAACAGCAGGTTATTTATTAGAAGACACAGGAATTGCAAGATTACATTTCTAATAATAAATGCGAATGTCAGTGTGTCAGATTTTTTCAACTTTACTCCTAGAGGCCATAGCCCAACATATCATACCATTTTGAAATCAGGCTGACTCCGTGAGCAAATTAAAACCATTCAGGACTGAATCCAGATCCACAATCCTGAAATTTTTGATTCCCACTGCTATTGTTTTCAACGATATTTTATAATTAATATTTTTGTTCTATAATTTTTATAACTTGGAAATAAATTTGGGAATAACTAGTTTAACTGCCTTTTAAGCTAGTTAATAATTTAATTCCTAACATGCTTCAGTTTTTACTAAACTTATAAATTATATAACAAAAAAAATGGAATGGAACTGAAAGCAACACAATTGAAGGCCACTTCCAAGGTTCCATCCCCCCCCTTTTTTATGGTAAAAGTTTTTAAAAAATCAAGCAGCTAAAGCTTAGTCTTCTATAAAATAAATATAAAGTAGATTAATAGCTCATGAAATAATCTGATTAGTCAATCCCATTAATAACAATGCAATTAAAGAAGTTCTCAACAGTCAGCATATTATATATGAAGAAACATGGGAAAACAAATATAATTTCCCTATAAAATAAAAGTTATTTCAGCATTTCAAAAAATATCTAAAGCTTAGTCTTCTATAAAATAAATATAAAGTAGATTAATAGCTCATGAAATAATCTGATTAGTCAATCCCATTAATAACAATGCAATTAAAGAAGTTCTCAACAGTCAGCATATTATATATGAAGAAACATGGGAAAACAAATATAATTTCCCTATAAAATAAAAGTTATTTCAGCATTTCAAAAAAAAAAAAAAAAAAAAAAAAAAAAGATAGCAAATTTTTTTATGATAAACACATTTTTACAAATCAAGACAGATTTTTTCATCATATACTTATTGGTATTTAAAAAAAATAAACAGTAACAAATAGATGCATAGAAACTGATTTAAGATAAATTACTTCCAGCAATTAATTGGTTTTACGTTACTAGTGTTCAAGCTTAGATATTACCTTGATATTACTATTGATCTTAGAAATAACAATCCTTTATGTCACACAAATTCATTCAAATTTCAAATTTCAAATTGTTTAATTTGAAAATTTGGTTTTAAGCAAATAGGAAAAAAAGTAAATGTTTTACAGTTTTTACAATTGTGTGTGATATATTCTATAAGCTTCAACGAACATACACAATGAATTTAGCTTTCAGCATCAAAAATAAAAATTAGAAATTAAGGAAAAAAAAACTTTAAGAATGCTAGTTTTTGATAACTACTACTATTACTACTACAGTAGTAGTAGTAAAATTTAATTCTTTTTTATCATTTCATAGCTTTTATAGCAATCAGTGTAATTTAGTCCTTATAATCTACCATTTAAAAATAGTGGGTTTCTCTAAGATTGGCAATCTGATTAAAAAAAAAAACAGGGGGCAAGAAAATATGAGTCTTAAAATATTTACAAGCTGAAAACCCTACAGAAACAAAAAAATACATTATAACTTTCCCTTGAGTCGTATAAATATGCATACCAAATTTGATAGACACTTTAGAATATTTTTAAGTTAACATTAAGTAATTTATGCTGAATCTATTTGAAAAATCATTAAAATCTAACAGTAGATTTATTTTTTTGTGAAAATTTAAAAATCAAAAATACATCAAACTGACTTTTTAATAAACTCTATGAAATAATATAATTCTATTATAAAATAATATAATAAGATAATTATTTTGGGAAAATAATATACAACCTATACACTTTAATATAAAAAAAATTTGATCCTCAATGGATGCCCCATACTTTCAACTTTGTGTCACATCCTACCCATAGCGAATGGGTTGAATATCTTAACATAAAATTTTAAGAATAAGAAAAATGTTTATATAATAACACAGCAGTTGGAATTTTAGCCAATCATTTTTATGTCCATACCTAAGAAAATAGATATCTAGTCTAAACTGGTTATATCCATTTAGAAGCAAAATTTCTTTAAAATAACCAGTAGAGTAGTGAGTATGACTGGTTTGAATGTAATCTGAAGAAACAAAAAACACTCAGTTGAGTAAATATTTTCATTAAAGAAACATCTATTTTCCACACCAAAAAATTTCTAAAATTAACTATTTCATTAATTGTATTATCAAGCACTGGAATTTTATCAGAAAATATAATATATTTTAATGTTTTTTTGCTTAGAGTAATTCTGTATAAAAAAATATCTTAATATTTTATCAGAAATAATAATGTTTAAAATTCTAATGGTTTGTTAAAATTACTGATTTAACATCCTGAAACATTTTGCTTAATATAGACAATTTTTTTTTTTTTTTAAGGGGCATTATAAAATTTTGTAATGACAGTTGCATGACTGGAGTTAATGAACTAAAAAAAAAAAGAAAAAAAAGGACTATATGACCTCGATTCGTAGGGACATTTTTCCATTTACACCGTCAAAATCCGGTTAATTGTTAACAGACAATTTTAGAGGGTTTTTTTTAATTATAAAACTAACCCTTAACCCTAACAAACAACCGGATTTTGACAGTGTAAATGAGAAAAGTGTCCCCACGAATTGAGATCGCGGAAGGGGTGACTAAAGGTCATATGGTAAAAAAAAGAAAAAAAAAAGATAAAGTCTTTTATCTTGTGCAACAATCAAGGAAAAATAGTTTTGTACTGTAATATTAAAATAAAAATCTTTTTTCTCTCTTTTTCAATGACAATTGTGGAATATTTTCAATTTCATCTTTATTTAAATGTATTAAAAGTAGATTTCATGAAATAAATTTAACCAATGAAAATTAAGGAAAATTCCCCAAACCCATTTGAAATAACCAATACTAAGACTGTCTCAATCAATAAGCATAATTTTATAAATAAAATTAACTTACCCTCTGCCTGAACAGCATAAGACATGTGCAATAATTCAAGATGATCTCTAACTCTTGTAGGCTTAGTTGGTTTAAAGTGGTCAGTATCACAGAAAGGGCAATGGACTTTGCCATCACAGCAGTTGTCAGCTACACACTTATCAATGACCACTTCTTGACTTACAGGAATGATACTGATGTGTTCCTGTCGCTGGAAGAGAAGAAGAAATAATTTTACTACAAAATAATCACAAATAAGGAGGCTTTATAAAGCTAAGTAGGTATCAACATTTCTTACATATTGAATCATTAACATCTATGAATATGATTATAATTTTTGAACAAATATTTTGGTTGGTTATATTTGATCTTGCTCAGAGATGCTATGTGAACGATATTCAAGTATTTTTAATTCTGTATTCTGCAGGCATAAATGATAACTTGCTTCAAGATTTTGTCTCTTTGCACAAATTGGAATTCTAAAAAATTCAAGGAAAACAAAGGTTGCTTGATTCAAGCTACAAATGAAAAATTTCCAGCTCCCTACAGAATATATTCAATATTTACATCTTAAGACTCTCTCACTACTTTTACCCAGAAGAAATTTAATATGGTTGTCTTTATATTCATAATCTTTGGTATCATAGATTTTACTAGCACTCAAAGGGAAATGTATATCTTCTAAATGACAGAGTACAACTCTAAATGTCTTTATACTTAAAAGATGACCTTTAAAAAAACTGGTTATAACATTTATTTCCACAACAGAGTGTTGAGAAAATATAAGAAAACTTATTAACAGCAATTCAAATTATAAAAAGATATATTATCTGTTGCTGTTTTTTTTAATCATTATTTTCATTTTGACTAACAATTCCAACCATTCTTCAACTATTTCACACCAAACCTAAAACAACTGATGCTGGAATATAAAATTAGATTTCAAAATATTTGACAAATATTCTAATTAAAATGACAATTAAAAAAAATTTAATAAGTAAGTAAAGTCTGCAGGATATCAGTTGGATAGCAAGTGAGTCTATCCCCTTTTCATTAGTGCTAGACCAGGGAGATTGTTTTTGCTTCTGAGGTGGTGCGTCACACCTACCATCAGCTCTCCACTTTACTACTCAGATCCAAGCTTTGCTACTCATGTGCTGTGTTGGCAAGGACTAGTATCAAACCCTGGGACCTTGTTCAGATTGCTGGATTCACTTGCCTCACCCAGGGATTGAACTCACAATCACCAGGTATAAACTGTAACAGTTATATCCATTAAGCCATTGACCCATGTGAAAATCAGGTAGTGGAACCTCCTGATTGTCATAGGATGATGGTGGAACTTTGTGGAGCCTTAAACCTGGTGTCTGTTCTTTCTTGATCAAAGGTTTCAATATGGTGTACAAGTTCAGGTCTATTAAGGATATTATCAGAGCATGGTAAATCATACTTGACTTCATAATCTCTCTACAAACAATGGCTTTCTGATTACCTTTAAGGCAGCCAGTCTACCATTTATACTATAACTATATAGAATGCTAAACATACACTTCTTGTCATATTCTCATCTGATTGAAGCTTGGTTCTGGTCTGATATCTCCAAAAACTATTTTGATGTTGCAAATCCTTTATATTCTTTTTGATGGCAAATCCTTTATATTCTTTTTGATGGCAAATCCTTTATATTCTTTTTGATGGCAAATCCTTTATATTCTTTTTGATGGCCATTAGGGTAGGTTGGTTTTGGGACTATAATGTCTCCCATGTGGCAAAAGTCACAAATTAACAAAAATAATAACTGCACAAAATATTTTTCTTCAAACTTTACCTTCATTTGAGGAAATAGATTCCAATCTTTTAAAATGTTATCACTGTTACAGCTTAATTATTAGATAAAAAGCAGCATATTGGAGGTATCAGCAGAGATAGGAGGGGGGGGCATATTTTCAATTTGAATTCTAGTTATAATATTTTATTCATTTCATTTAAAATGACAGTCTTTTCAGTTTTAAATATTGAAATTGCTAAATTTTCTAATCAATTTCTAGGCTAAATGTTGTGAAAACAAGGATTTTGGTGCATTTTAGTAGACAATCTTTGATGCTATTTCCTCAAACAATGGTGCAAGAGATCTAGTTTTTGGTATCAGTATTTATTATACCAACACCCAACTTTTCACTGTTTTCCAATTTTCCAACTATTATCACCAACCCATGCAACTCTGCAAGTGAAAGCTGATTTTATGCTTGCAGTGTAGTTGCTTGTATTTACCCAACCCCTCTGCCATGGACAGGATGTGTTACAAGTAAGTACAGCTGATTTGAATTCAGAGTTTTCCTTCTTCTAGACTGGTTGCCTAACCAAGGCTATAGAACCCAGACTGCCTTACTATTTACCCATAGCTGGGGGGGTAGGTTTATGCCTTTCCCAATGACATTAGTATAAAGTGAAACACAAACAGCTTTGTCCAGGATTTGAACTCTGGTCACCTTGTCCACTTCCTAGGATGATACCTGTTATGTTAAGTATGCCTCCCAGGGTAATTGTTATTCCAAATGTTATTTTAACTAATCATCTGATGATGGTATATGTTTGGTTGCCACTTATGAGTTTTTCATGATGTTGTAAACAAGAGATGATCTTTAATTCATACTTTATGGATAATAGGAATTTTAAATTGTAAACATTGGTACATAGTAGGAGTTCAAGATATTCATATATCATATCTGGTGAATCCAATCCCTAAGCCAAGCAGGTAAATACAGCAGCACAAGGACAAATTAAAAAAACAATTAACTAATACAAGACATCCATTAACATGAACAGCAGAATGAGAACACACTATTCCATGGAATGAATAAGGGTTTCAGTTTTGAATAAAGTCAGAAGTACAAATGCCCAAATGGTGAGACTATAATGACAAAGTCAACAGACTGAATAAATCAGTGCATGATAATAATAATAATAATTCCCCATCTCAGAAATTTCATGCTATTTTTTAAAATGGAAAACACTTAAAACCAGCATTTTATCAACATATTTTTAAAATATATTTCATAGAGTTCCTCCCAGGCAAATCTTTTAGATGTTATAACTTTTTTTATCTAAAATAATTCAACATTTTTCTAATACTACATCATTAAAATAGCCCTTATTTAAAAACCAATTTGTACATTTTTTTTCTCTTAGAAATGACTGTACTTATGCTTCCATTTGGAGCTGTCATATGCCCCCGTTAAAACACACATACACACACACACACATATATATTATATATATATATATATATATATATATATATAAGATTTAACATCTGAACAAGATAGAAAGTAAATAGTTACAGAGTTAAGTAATTCCTTTTGATTTATCTGTTGAAATTTACAATCGTCCAAAATTGTCATATGAGTAAAAAGGAAGATGATGATGTGAGTGTTCCATTAAATCTGTTAATCCTTCAGTGGGTTGCAGGTTCTACACAAGTACAAATGTCTATGGAATATTACACAACTACATGTTGCAATGGCCATTACTTAACAAGAGCAAATTTAGAACCAGAACAGTCCATTTAAATTAAAGACTGTTGATAGCCGGGGTGGGGGAAGGGACCCCTTATTCAAACAATTGAATCAAAGCTCCAGATCATTCACAGTCCACCCCTTTGACACCCCAATAAGAAACTAATCAATAAAATCTTTTAAGGAAAATTTTGTAAACCTAGGAGCAGGGTCATCTTTACATCTTGCCTGCTACTGTTAGCATCATAACTATCCTGTTATACGCTTGCTCGACCCTCCTTTCAATTTGGTCATAAAAAATTAAGTAGTTTCCTTGCTGTTACTTCAGATATAAATTTAGTAGATAGAATCTCATCATCCTCACCATATGCAAATCAGTCATATTTAAGAAATGTATTTCAACAGAGAAACTAAGTAAATTGCATTTTTAAGATACAGAAATGTTATACTGACATGAAATGTGCATTGTGTGCATACACAGTACAAGTAGTATCAAGGCATGCACATAACATTATTGTTGTTCTTTGAATATTAAAGCAGTTCATGAACAAAATGTATCACATGTAGGCATAGAAATTAAATACAATAGTATTAGTTTTATTCTATAGATAATAATATAATACAGAGGTTTTAATGTCTGTTAGAATAATATGCATGTTGTCGTTAAGTGTAATAGAAGGAAATGAAATCGGTCTGAGACAGCAGATATTCAGTGCTGTTTGTTTTGTCGACATGACGTGCATTTCAAACACTTTTAATTCTAACATTAAATATTGATACACGATCATTTATGCATGAAAGCCGAAAAGAAACAAAAGGTGTGTAAAATATCAAGCAATACTTTTAACAAAATACATTAAGCTCTTATATATTACTAAAGATGTTATTTATCAATTCTATATCTAAAACATCAAACGTGTCTACAAAAATGTAAATTAAATAGTTAAGCAGCAGGCAGCTCTTCACATTGTAAATAAATGAAAATGAAACCATTTAAAATTTCACGTGTATATAACATAAAATGAAATAAATTCAATTAATATCCAAATTGTTTCACTTTTAATTATGTTTAAAATCAATTGCCGTAAACAATCTTATTAATGATCAATCAATCGGTTTAATGTGAGCTGTGCAAATTCATCGAACGGAACAGTGATGATCAATTTTGAATTCTATGATTTGGTTTTGGATTGCAATGGAAGCATTTGCCATTTTGGGAGAATCAGCTACGCCGAGTTAATTGATAACAGAACTCGCACTTGAAGGGAAAAAATACCTTTTTTTTTTTCCTTCTTTTTTTTTTCTCTCTCTCTTTTGGAGAAACAAAACTAAAACTACGGTAGAATAGACATTTTGGTAAACACAGGAAAATGATTGAATTAAAAGAAAAAATTGTAAACAATACATATAACAACAATAATAGTTAAAATCCACTAAATTACTCAATGGATATATTAGAGATCCAATAAACCTAAATCAGTACAGGAATACACAAGCGATCCCTTAATGGAGATCCAACCAAAGTGTGCATTTTAGTGATTGTAGAGGAATAAATAGACAAAGATGCTTAAAATGGATTTAATTTTAAAAATTAAAAAATAATTATGTATATATGTGTGCGTGTGTATGTGTGACAAAAAATGCACAAACCGAGACAATATGAAAAGGAAAAAGCGCGTAAAAGAAAATTGTATTATTTTTATTTTTCAATCATCTTTCTTACAGGGAGGATTAAAAACAAAGCACTTTTAAATCCATAAAAGGACAATAAAAAAATTAAGACAATCAATAATTATCATAGATAAACCACAATAATTCCAATTCTACAAAAAAATATTTTGACTCAAAGATTTTTTTGTTGTTGTTTTTTATTTCATTTTATTTCATTTTTTGAAGGTTAATAAAATATTTATTTTCGTGGCGACCCGTGTGAGCGTGGTGGCCGAATAATCTCTTCTCTTGTCTATACAAATCTTATACAGCAAGTGATCACTTACCTCCTCGGTCGGCGTGGTAGCCGAAACATTCTTCTGGTTGTCGCCCATCAGAGGGGCTAATGGTTAAAATAAGGTGAATAAAATTGTTAAATTATGGAATTAACAATAGAAAACGTCTTTTTAAATAGAAATAGACAAAATGGCGTCCAAAGAGTGGAAAATATTCACATTTTTGTCATCAAGGGGAGGTAACCTTCTTCTAAACTAATTTTTTTTTCTCTCTTTTGGTTCTTGAAAATTGATTTATTGTTGTTACGTTTAGTAGTTTGCTTTGTTGTTATTTTTCTTTTAGAATTTTAACATATTGAATTTAATGTATATAAAAGTATTATGGAGCATTTTTTAAACATCGAACACACTAAGCTATTTTTTAAAACTTTATTTCTTTTTATAATAGTTAAAACCATTCTTGAAATGCAAAAAAAGTCCGAAATAAACTCATCTAAAATTCCTTATCTTAAAACATTTTCTCTTATTTAATGAGTCTAACGTTTTTCGTAACTTCCAACCGTTAGCCAGACAACAACTTCGTATCTATGCCTTTGTGGCATTCCATTAACATAATTAACGACGATTTGCATCGTTTAGATGCTTTTTACTAGCTTTACTGTTTCATTAATTTTTAACTAATTTTTTTAAATACGGGTTAGCATTGATAAACTTTAACCCAACATTTTTATTCATTAATAGGTAAAATTATTAATATTCTAGTAATTCAGATCAAAGTAAGACACTGAAAATATTTTACGGCCACGGAAAGAAAAACAAGAAAAACATCTTTTAGCCCCAACATTAGCATACTTGAATAATAATAACTACATGAATTACCTCCCTTAAAAAATCTTTAGTTTTTAATCTATTTTTGCAAACGTCTTAGAATCTTTGGTTTACACTAAATTTGTTACTGCTTATGTAATTGTGAAAATTATGATAATATTTTTTCATTACTGTCGAAGTTTTTCTTTCTTTCCAATTCGCAGATTAGACTTGTGTTAGAGTTTCGTATTCTTCGCAGATAAAACCGGAAACGGAAGTTTTACTTTTAGCTCATGGCGGATAATGCACATGGAATCGTCGAAAAAATTTTTCAAGGGCCGGTTTTTTCGGTTTGGTCTACCTTTTATCACCCTAGTCGTTGGAGGTTCGTTCTTTTTGAAAGAATTCTCTAGTATAAGGTATACGATTCGGAAATCTGTGATGAAGTCTCCTGAGGAATTAGAAAAGGAAACTGGGGTGAAAGCGAGAAAGGAAAAAGTTTCTCTCGAGAGTATTTATGAAGATGTTAAGAAAACCAATATAGAGAGTTGGGAAAATATCCGAGGACCTAGACCTTGGGAAGATTCTAAGACTGTTCAAGATGAACAGAGGAAAAATATAAACATAGCAAGTTGAGAGATTTGGGAAGAAAATATATCATCATCCTTATATCTGCATGAAGAGATAACCACCTTAAAAAATTATCTTCCTGTCGTAAGTTTTCTGTTTTTATTTTATTTTATTTTATTGCTTAATTAATCTTTTTAACTCTAAAATTATGAATATTTCGCTCATTTATGCTTGTTAAGACAGCGCTACTAGGACTACTGACTTAGAAAAAAATCGGTCCTTAGTTTTAAATTTTTTTCTTAAAAAAAGAACAGCTACTTTTTTTAGAATAGCACACAAAGTGGTTGGTGTAAGACTAAGTAATGTTTTTTTTTTATTTAATATAGATTAATGTAGTACTTGCATTCACAATACAAATAAAGAATAAGTTTCACTATTTGTCTTTTTATTTGATAAAATTTGCGAAAAATAAAACAATGCCCATATTGATTTCCCTAACCATAATGAAATGAAATCTCTAGGAAAGTGATAGTAACCTTTAAAAAATTTGAGTATGTTTGTCGGCTGCTAGGAATTTTAAAAGCGAATTAAAAATAATTAAATCTATTTTATGGTCAAACTTTGTCTAAATCGATAAGTAGTAAAATAATAACCATCATTAAAAAAAGAAAAATATCATTACATATGCAGTTTATTTTTAAAAGATTTAAAACTATTTGTTTTGGTCAATTTCGATCCGATCCGCCATTCAGCCTCGTTTTCGATGTTTTTAAGTGCTTGTTTACAATTTTACTGTAACATTCGCGATTGCAAAAAAGTTACCAAAAATCAGGTAATAATCCGATTTTAATGAAATTTTCAATATTAATGAATTTTATAATGCGTCAGTTATTTTATTTCAAAACTTTAATTTAGTATTTTTGCTATGAAAAATTAATATATAAAATTCATTTAAAATATGAAAATCCTGATGTTAAGTTTAAAATGTTATATTTTTAGATTCTAAAAATAAATATCTACTTAATGCAAACCTTATTTTAGGCGCCAAAAGTAACAAGTTTTGAAGAAAAACTCGATTGAAAATGTACCCTCTCCCCTTTTTAAGCAGAAAAAACATCGATGTATAATTTTTTCTTTTATAAAATAATAGCCAATTAAATAATTATCGAAATGGGTAAAAAAGAAATCTCTAAAAAATTAATTATTTATTATTTTTTACATTTTATTTTTCGATTTTCGGTACTTATTTTCTCATAGAAAAGCCACCGTAAAAGATTTTTTTTGTTGTTTCTATTCATAACTTCGGTCTTTTATCTCTTTATTTATACTGTAATTAGTATCGAAAATGACCAACTCGCAAAACATTTTACGCCCCCAACATAAGGGGGGGGGTGCAAATTAAGTGACCTGAAAAAAATGAGAAAGTTTTGAATTAAAATAAATAATGCATTATAAAGATCATTCATTGATACATAAACACTGAAAATTTCATTAAAATCCGATAATTTCCTGATTTCTGGTAAATTATTTTCTGTAGGGGGGGGGGGCTAAAGTCATTTTGTCAAAAACGAATTTTAGGCTCCGTTTGCCAGTCCCTAGTAAAAGTTCTTATCTAGATAATGTAAGTACTTGTACTACATTTCTATATCTAAAAAAAATATTGCAACCGTTTCCTTGTGTTTTATTTTAAATAAGTACTGAAAATATCGTCTACTGTTTTTTTTTTGTTTTTGTTTAATCGTGCAAAAGAAGAGACAAACAAGTCAATATTTCCAATCGTTTTTTAAGGCATTACTTGTTCTATGGATGGAAACTTAAAAGTTATTAAATATGATTAACAAAAAAAAACACGGTAGACTGTGAATTCCGAGGCGTAAATATTTACCATAGTTTACTGGACAGCTGTTAGTGGAATATGAGATGAAGTCCAATTTATATTTTTTTAATTTCTCAACTGGGGTTAATACGGGTATATTCGGTTTTTGCCATTCTGGTCCTAAAATACGCTAGGGGCGCATGGTGAATATTTAACCTGTGCTAGTTAACCGGTTTGAAGGCGTTTTTATCGACACATTAGAAGAGAAGAAAGTGATATTTTACAGCCCCCCCCCCCACGTTTTTTATCGACAAGTAAATATTTTAACTCCCACTTTAAAAAATTTTTTTCGATATATTTATTTTAATTCAAAACAAATGTCACGTTTTCTTTTAAATAAATAACGAAATATGACAACAATTATACGACGGTTTCGAAAATAAAATCAATGAAAACGCCTAGCAACTGCTAGTCGGTTAATAACTCAACTTATTTTAGGGCAGGAGACCAGGACAACAAAAACCGAATATGCCCATGAGGTACCACCAATTTTCCCTGTGAAATTCCCCCCCCCCCTTATATTTGACACAATGAAACTTGCATAAAGGTTAATATTATCTTGAAATTTTTTTGTCCATTCAAAAGAAGAAACATTAAAAGAAACCATCCTAGCTTACGGAAATAATGAAAGTTATGAACGAAAAACAATGTTTACATTTTTGCACCATTAAATCAATTGAAATTTAACGTAGCCAAAAACAAGTTATGACTAGAGGCTTTTTTTTTAATTCAATGAAAAATAAATTAATGGTCCGATTTTCACGGAAATTTCCAAAATTGCTTAGCTTTTAATGAAAATATGTCTGAAATAGTTTTTTTGTAAAATATATTAGGGGAAATAATTTTTTTTACGAGGTCTACCCCCCCCCCATTTTATTTTATGAAATATGAAAAAATGAACAGATAAAATATGATTTTTAATTTTTTTTTCTATAAAGATAAGAGTCTGAATAAGTATATTAGAAGATTTTTATGAATTCCAATGCGAGAGCTTTTTAGTAAAAGAACCAGGACTACAGAATTCTGCTAAAAAGATATCAATAAGTTTATAATCTCAATTCCCTGAGGTCATCATCTGTCTGGTAGACTATGGTAAAAATTTACACCCTTGAATTCACAGTCTACCATACTAACATGAAGCTGTAATAAAAAAAAATGTAAAATAAATAAATGTAATTGATGTCTACTTATTTACTAAACTTAGTTTTGTCTATAGTTTTTAAAAATCCAAGAAATTGCTATTGTAGGTCTCTAAATAAGACTTAAAAACCACAAGCTAGGTATTTGTGTGCTTCTGTTTCCCAGGGGACAGTGTGTTTGGATCTTTGTTTGATCGGTATGTATTCAGCTGCAGCTTCTAGGTGAGCACTGATAAAGTTTTCATATTCCTCATTTGAAGTGTACCTTGTTGTCTCCTGAAGGATGTCAAACTTATTTCTTACTGTTACTGCATAGCGATCGCATATTGCAGTTGGCAAGTGAGGACTAGTAATATTGTACAGATTTACTGGTTTGCCCTTTGTTTCTTTGTGTAGTTTTGCTATTATATTCTATGTGACTATTCTATGATTGGAGGATACTCCTCTTTCAAGAGGAGTATGCTTCCATGAAGCAGTTAGAATAAAGAGAAATGATATTAAAAAAGCATTCAAATGCAATAAAACAAACCCAACTAACACCAATATACAAAACCTTAAAAAAGCCCAAGTAGAATTAACTGAAACTTACAAAACAGAACGGATAGAATACATCCAAGAGCAAATAAAATCAGACATTTGGTAGAAGGCAGTTGTGATTAGCATAGCAAACTTTAAACGAAATTAGTGGTAAGGAAAGTACCTCTAGATCAAAGTTAAAGGCAACCAGTCAAAAAGTTAGACTCCAGAAATATTAGGAGCCCCAACCCCTTGAAATTATAGAAAATAATAGTAAAAAAATAATGAATAACCAACTAGACATTAAGCTAGGGAGACTTTACGATGCAAGAACTTGCAAGTACTAAGAAAACTAAAAAAATAGAAAGGCTGCAGGCCTCAACAAAATACCCCCTGGGGTCTGGAAAATAAGGAAATTTGATGACATTCTACTTAGACTATGCAATGCAGTATAAAAACAAAATACGATAGACAAATGGACGAAAGGTTGTATCATCCCATTCCCCAAAAAAGGAGACCTAGGAATTGCTAAGAACCATAGAGGCATAATTCTAACTGCTATAATTGCTAAGATATATAATGCCCTTCTTAATTGCATCAGACCTGAAATAGAGAAAATCTTTAGAAAAAATCAAAATGGATTCTATAGAAATCGATCCACAACTTCTCTGATCCTGACTATTTGTCAAATCATGGGTGTTTGAGCAAAAAAATCTTTAGGCAACCCTACTATTTGTAGGTTTTTCCAAGGCTTTTGTGAAAATAGAGCAAATACAACTAGCATATAGCCTCCCCAAAGAAACGGTTACCGCCATAATGATGCTCTACCAAAACACTAAAGCAATGGTACGCTCACCTGATGGTGACACGGATTTCTTTGACATTGTCGCTGGAGTCCTACAAGGATATACATTAGCACCATACATATTTATAATATGCCTAGATTACAAACATCATTAGATCCCATAAAAGAAAAAAAGGCCTCATACTAAAAAAAAAAGTCCTGCACAGACTGTTATGGATGCGAACTATGTAGATGATCTGGCACTTCTTACAAACACACCAGCACAAGCCAGATCCTTGTTACACAGCCTAAAAAAAGGCAGCACAGAACATTGACCTAGTAACTCCAGCACTTTCGTTGATTTTGGCGGACATTGACAAATTCGGACCTTAATTGGTTTAAATTGCAATTTCTTGCGTATTTCTGGTCCAAACTTAAAAAATATTTATATGGTTGGAAAGAAAATAGAATAATCTTTCTAAATATGAAATTTGTATGTGTTTTTACCCACTGGATTATTTTTTACGGCAAATTAAAACGGTATATATCTTCAAACAGCCGAAAATGCATAATAGGAAAATCCGTAATAAGACTAACATTAGAAAATCAAACTTAGTGTTCTTGGTAACATACAAAAATAAATTATTTCCTCAATTGACTGAGTGACTTAAGCTTGATATTTCCATTTATTCTTGTAATATCTCTTGATTTATTCACTACAGTGAATATAATGATAGATCCTCCAACTTTAGTGAATTTTATTTATGAAGATATGAAGAATTATCACACTGTTTTGAGAATAAGCAAATCTCTAGCATCTGTTTATATTAGATAATAGATTAGCTATGTCTATTATTTTGAGGGTAGTATAGAAATTGTACTTTGAGAGATTAGTAGCATTACCAGCATTGTCAGTGAAATCAGTGGACATTGGCAAATTTGCACCTTATTCAGTTCAACTCATAATTTCTCATGTATTTCTGGAAACACAAACCCGGTTAGTGTGTGTTTTTGTTTATATTTCTCATAATTTGAAGGTTTTTTTCCATAATTGAAACGGACGTAAAAAATAATTAAATTGTTAAAAACACATAAAAGTTAAATATTTAGAAAGATTGTTATTTTATTTTCAATGATATAAATATTTTTAAAATTGGATGAGAAATAAGCGAATTTAAACTTTGTGTGCATAAACAATGCTTAGCTGAGGAGACAGGCGTATGTTGGACAAATAAATTTGAGTTTTTTTCTTCAAAATACAAACTTTCGAATCAAATCCAGAAGCACTTAGCAATCTTTAAATTTTACAAATTATATATCAAAATAATTCTGAAACTTACTAATATCACGGACAGAGTGCTTTTTTTTTTTTTTTTCTTCTCTTATACTTTTTAAACAAATAGCCTTGAACTTAGCCCTCTCATATTTTTATTCCACAGGTCCTAGAAACAAAAAAAAAAAAGACCCTGTTTGTACTTCCAGGTGTCTTCTAATTGAGTGCAAAATTTCAAGAATATTGATAAAGATTAGCCACTTAGATTTTCCAAAGAAATGTAGAGTGTAAAATGTATTCTCGGAAAAAAATTCCTATCACGCATTTTTGATTGTTTGAAGCAAAATACGTTTTTAACTCGCTGTAAAAAATTATTCAATTAATAAAAACACATACAAATTACATATTTAGAGGGATTATTTTATTCTCTTTCCAACCATATAAATATTTTTTAAGATTGAACCATAAATATACGAGATTGTTATTTTAAATCAATAAAGTTCCGATTTGTGACATCCGTTGACCAGGTGTTTTTACATCCGAAAGTCACGTAAACTAGAGTTTTTTCTTCAAAATCCAAAGTTTTGGAGCAAATCCCGAAGCACTTAGCAATCTTTAAATTTTACAAATTATATATCAAAATAATTCTGAAACTTTCTAATATCACGGACATAGTGCTTTTTTTTGCTTCTCTTATATTTTTTAAACAAATAGCCTTGAACTTTGCCCTCTTATATTTTTATTTCCATGGGTCTTAGAAACAAAAAAAAAAGACCCTGTTTGTACTTCCAAGTGTCTTCTATTTGAGTGCAAAATTTCAAGAATATTGATAAAGATTAGCCACTTTGATTTTGAAAAACAAAACAGTGTGTAAAATTTATCCTAAAAGAAACCGGTCATATTTTTGTTTTCAGCTGTTCCACCAAAAATACTGTTTTAACTCGCTGTAAAAAATAATTCAACTTATGAAAACCAATAAAAGTTACATATTTAGAAAGATTATTCTATTCTCTTTCCAACCATATAATTTTTTTTAAAGATTGGTTAAGAAATACTCGAGAAATTGCAAATTGAACTGATTAAGGTCGCAAATTTGAAAATGTCAGCGTTTTTCAGCTAAATGCTTGTAATGCTACTTTTATGACTTCCAACACCATCTACTACCAACTACACATTCATTGCCCTTTCTAGTGAGGAAGATGCAAATGTCAGTGTATCAGATTTTTTCAACTTTACTCCTAGTGGCCATAACCCAATATATCATACCATTTTGGAATCGGGCCAACTTCATGAGCAAAGTAAGAACATTCCAGGCTAAATCCAAACTCACAATCCTGAAATTTTGGATTCAGAAGTTTTAATTACTGCTATTTTCGGTCTTTTTTTTTTTTTTTTTTTTTTTTTTTTTTTTTACAATAATAACTGTAACTGATGAAATAGAAATTATAGTTTGTATGGAAAATAAGAGTCTATGTACATCAAATTGTCTTTAGATTAAATGGCAGGAGAAGAATTATCATTGTTTTGATGAAAACTGTTGTTTTAGCATTTCCAGCACTTTAGCTGATTTTGGTGGACATTGATAAATTTGGACCTTAATCAGTTTAACTCAAAATTTCTCGCATATTTCTGGTCCAATCTTTAAAATAATTATACGGTTGGGAAGAAAAGAAAATAATCTTTCTAAATATGTAATTTGAATGTGCTTCTATCTATTGAATTATTTTTTATAGCAAGTTAAAATGATATTTTCTTTGAACAGCTAAAAATGCAAAAACAATTTTCTTTTTCAAGACTAAATTTTACGTGTTACTTGATTTTGCAAAATCAAAGTGGCCAATCTTTATCAGTATTTTTGAAATTGTACACTCGATTAGAAGACACTTTAAACTACAATCAGGAAGTTATTTTATTTTCTGACCCATGGAAACAAAGATATAAGCGACCAAATTTGATGGACATTCCTTCAAAAAGTATAAAGTAAGCAACAAAAAAAAGGAGCACTATATCATTAATAGGAGATAGTCTAAGAATTATTTTGATAATGCTTTAACATCAGCATTTTTTGTCAAACTTTCAATTTTGGAATTATTAAAAGAAATAAGAATGAAGCAAATCAAAAACAAGTTTACTAATTTTATCAGTAAATGGAACAAGCATCAGCTTGAAAAGAAAGAAATAGATGATCAGTTTTTTTTGTTTTTTTTCTGGTATGCGATTTGATCTAAATGTCAATGTGATCTACATTTTCTTAAAACTGATACAGGTGTTTCCCTTGTTCTTGATGAATATAACTTTTCTTGTTATAAATTACAATATAGAAGATGGATGACATAAATCAATTTGTCGCCATTTTTTTTCCCTCTTTCTTATGAACAAAGATTCAAAATGTAAAGCTTTTTCATGAACAACATATTGTATGAAAATAATCTTATCAATCCTTGATTAAAGATAATAGAATTCTGTCTAAATTATCAAGTAGTGATATATTGTTATATTTTCTGAATGTTTTGCAAATCATTACTCTTCATTTTGTTTCTTTTTCAGGTCCACAGAAAATGGAGGTTGGTGATCAAAATTGGGAGAATTAGTTTCCTGAAAAGATGTGCTTTTTCATCTCCCAATGCCAGAGGACATTTTTTTATTGACTTGTGATTTAGACAAAATATATTCAACTTTTGTAGTTGGTTTGTTTGGCTACCAAAGTTTGTGCATCATGATTTACAGATAAAAGAACAAAATTAAAAATTACAGATTTTTTACAAACTTCAGGTGAAATTTAATCATCTTAAAAATTTAAACACAAATTATTTTTTTTTAATTAAATTTGAATATTTATTCATACTAGCTAATAAAAATATTCTTTAACTGCTGAGATATCTTATGGGTTTGAATCCTTAAAGTTAAAAAAAAAAAGTTTTAACAATTTCCCCTGAATTTTGTATGGTAAGAGAAAGAAATATTTATTGAAAGTATGATTTATTTTGTATAATTCCTTTCATATTGAAAATTTTAAGGAAGTGGTAATTAAAGATTTTAATATCTGACTTGAATTTCTTGGGTAATTTTCTTTAACTTCAGGAATAACTTTGATATTTAGAAATCTAAATCGAAGTGGGGAATAATTGTTGTAAACCACAGAATTTGTTATATCAACATTTTTATGTTGATTGCTTTTTACTTTCTAAACTATCAAGTGTCAGTTTTGGTATTTAGAAAAGCAAAGATGATAGAATCTGTCAGTGAATTGTAATGAATCTACTGTTGAAAGAACACAGCTATAACAGAAAGAATATATGTATATATAGAGTATGTATTCTTATTTTCATAGAATTTTAGAATTAAGAATATTTAATTATTTTACACTGTGTAAATGTGAAAAATAAATATTTATTTTTTGAAAACTTTTTTGTTTGTTCTAACTCCATTTAATATTCCAACTGAAAAAGAAAATGAGGGATGGAGGCTTTGAACTTGAAAAAAAAAAAGGTGTTTTGAAGGTTTGGCTCCAAAGGAATTAGAAATGCTAAACCCTTTCAATTTCAAAATAAAAGAATTTTATGTAACTTATGAGACTATCAACTTTCTTATAAAAATATTACTAATTTTATCAGTTGCTTTTTGAAAATTTATTTTGTTTTTGTTGAAGTCTAAATAATAGAAAAGTCAGGGTTCCCACGCGTCCTGGAAAACCTGGAAAAATTTTTTTTTGTTTTCCAGTACTGGAAAACCTTGAAACGATGGGGGTATTTTTTCAAAATCCTGGAAAATTTTCATTTTTTTGTCCTGGAAAAATTGAATTATCTGAGACAATTAATGTTATTGTTACCATTAACAAATATAACTAGTAAAATAACAAGGACGCTTTTTTATTTTTTTGTTTTGTTTTTGCTCAATGAACCTACCCAACATTTCCCAAACTGGTCATAAATATTCATTAAACAGTAAAAATGCTTCTGATTGGCTATTTTGAAGTTTCGCTTTCATCATGTAGCAATATTTTGATTTATTTTTATACGACACTAAATAAGATAAGAATTTGTCATCAGACTAAAGATAATAAGGTATTCGTTAAAGAAAGGTTAAAAAATAAATTACGTTTTACAAAAATCCCCCTCTACCTCGTAAAATTTAGAACATTTAAAAAAAATTTTCAGTACTTGTATAGAATAGCACACACGCAAAATTTTGACTCAAAATGAACAATTAAAAAAAATATATATATTATTTATTATATATTAAGAATTAAATAAAATTAATGTTCATTCAAAAAAAGTTTGTTAAACATTTTTGGAAACACTGGAAAGTAAAAAAAATTTCCTAAGACAAAAGTTGATAACTATTTTAGTCTCGGTAGTTTGTGGGGGTTGGGATCAAGCGACTGTCAACAATTGGCAGTGTTACTGTCTTTAGTCATGTTGACGGGGTGGGGTTGGGAAACACACCTTCCTAGCAAGTCTTCAAACATAATTTTCAAGGACATCAAATGTCAATTTCAACTCGGTTAAAGTAAGTGTTCTTTTTACGGTGATAATACTCCCCACCCAGGTAAAAAAGAACAATTTCCTTGTATATTCCTACCATAAAATAAACTGAACCCTCATTTTATATTCTTTATTTATTTTAATATTCACTTCAATGTGTATATTCTAAAAGTTTTTATTTTGTGAGAATGGTTAGTTTTAAAGTGGGGGTTCATTTTTACACTTCAACTTTTTACTCGTAAATTCATACCATAAAATGCCCAAGCTTAATTTTATGGTAGGAATTTACGAGTAAAAAGTTGAAGTTTACCCTTTGTTATTTCTTTTCTTTTTGGCTTTGGTACTCTAAAATAAAAACGTCAGATTTTAATCATCGTCGACGAAAAAACAAAATTACGGTCATAAAAAGAGGATCCAATTTATGCCTAAATTGTAAAACAAGCCTTTAAAACTAACCATTCTCACAAAATAAAAACTTTTAGAATATACACATTGAAGTGAATATTAAAATAAAGAAAATATATTTAGTATTGTAAAATAACGGGTGCAAAAAAAATTAAACATTTATTGCAAAAACACGGACATAAAATGAGGGTTCAATTTATTTTAAAGGAATATACGAGGAAATTGTTCTTTTTTTACCCCCACCCACTCCTGGAAATATTGGTCAGGTACTATTCGCAAAGTTCCATCCTGGTCTCCTGCGGTGATAGATCAAAAAACAAACCCACCTATGAATGAAGTCCCTAGCTGAAGCGGTGCCTGCTGTATATGAAAAAATAATTTGTTGATTGAAGACCTTTTTATCGACAAATTATTTTTTTAGTGTTTTGAAGGTGTTAAAAGTAAGCCATATTTTTGAAAATATTTTTAAAAAACCCACAAAAAACAGCGCTTTTTCCCAAAAAGTTAATGTGATATATAAAATATCACATTAACTCCAGTCTTTTTTCGACAAGTAAATGTAAATATTTTAACCTTTTTTAAAAATATGGCTTACTTTTAACGTCTTCAAACTAAAAAAAAAAAATTTTTTTTTAAATCCATAAAAACGCCTTCAATTGACAAATTATTTTTTCATATACAGCAGGCACCACTTCAGCTAGGGACTTCATTCATAGGTGGGTTTGTTTTTTCACCTATCACCGCCTAGCGTTTTTTTAAGGCAGGAGGCCGGGACGGAACTCTGTGAATAGTACTATTGGTCATTTTAACGTTTTGTCATCCCGGATTCCTGCCCTAATTTACGCTGTTTTTAATTGCTGGCATAAGATATAATTGTAGCCAAATATATATATTTTCCGAGTGATGTTTTTCACATTTTATCAGCAAATTAATGGAGATATTTTACAATGCCCTACCCCAACCCCACTTTTCATTGCCAAATCAATTTAGATATTTTACCGCCTCCCAGGTTTTTTTTTTTTTTTTTTTTCCATGAATTTTTACAAAACAAATTCAAATTTCAAATATGTGCTTGCTGTATTTTTTCACTTTTTATCGGCAAAATATATGTAGATATTCTACAATTATGCCCCCCCCCCCAACCAGCTTTATATTGGCACATCAATTTAGATATTTTATAACCCGCTCTTAGCCCTGTTGTCTGGGTCTTTAGAATACACTGACTGCAATTGGGCCACCTGTTGGCCATAGTGTGGTGACCCATGATGCTTAAGGATGGAATCTTTGTGGATGAGCAGTCCATGACATGCAACACTCTGCTTAGACTAAGGATACTTATTTTTTTGTCTGCTTTTCATTTTAAAAACTAATTAAAATTAAATTGATTATGGTCAAATTTTGGTCTCAGTCGAAAAGTAGTAACATAATGAGCATCAGTACAAAAAGCAAAATAATGTTATACATGTAAATTATTTTTAATACATTTAAAACTATTTTTTCGGTCAATTTTGATCAAATATGACTTAATATGGCCACTGGAGTTGCCGTAAAATCCGTGTTTACAAAATGAATTTAACACTAGATTGAAAAAAAAAAATTACCAAAAATCTGGGAATTATCTGATTTTAATGAAATTTTCAGTATTGATTTATCAATGAATGGATTTTATAATGCATCAGTTATTTTATTTTAAAACTTTTTGATTTAATTAGGTATTTCTGCTATGATAAATTAATATATAAAATTCATTTAAGATATGAGTCTCATGATGTTAAGTTTAAAATGTCATATTATTATATTCTAAAAACATATTTTTTTAATAACTACTTTACTTTAGTATCAATCTCTAATAATTTTTTGTCACAAACTCTATTGAAAATTAGCGCGCCCCCTTTAAACAGAGCAAATATTGATGTATACTTTTTTTCTTTTATAAGATAAATAATGAAATAAAGATTAAATAATTATTGAAATGAGTAAAAAAAATAAAAAATTTTAAATATCCAAAAATTATTTTTTAGTTTTGATTTTGATTTTATTTTCTGATTTTCGATACTTATTTTCTACCTGAGTAGCATCCTTATTTTTTGGAAAGGGGGGGGGGTATATTTGTATTGTAAAAACATGGACTTTTTAACAAATTGGGTATACCTAGCTTAGACCATTACTTAGTTTAGATGGGCGGTCGGAGAGAGCCCCTCTGATCAATCTATAATCAACCCTTCTTATAATATGTGCTAAGTGGTGGTGGCTGAAGGTCCCAGGAATGACGTTAAACTCTATCTGATGGTGAGGTTCCAGTTCTGGAGGTCTGGGGAATGTGGAGCACCCCTTCATCACCATTGCTTCCTGGTCCACTCTTTACCGGAGTGGTAGTACCTGTTATGGTCCCATCTATGGGTTGAATATAAAAATGTATATATAAAAAAAATTGATTATCCATTAAGAATTATTTTATTTCAAAAGTTTGTCAGCATTAAATGACCCACTGAGGTTGATATGCTGTAAAACAAAATCAAACAACCCTTCTGTTTAAAACATTTTGTTTTTATGAATTTGTACAAAACACAATCCCCTCCCCCCATCTGCCTAATATGACAACATAAATAAACATGAACTATATTTTTGAGATGAGGTTTGATAGGAATAATTTTGATTTTTCGGATTGTTGTCCTCATCTTTATTGTATGTATATACATATAATGTTTTAGCTGTTATATCCTCCAGCCTTCCTCAGGTGTTCCCTTTGTATCCAAATATAGAAATGATCCAACCTGGGAAATTATTTTTAACAGTTTGACAGTTGATCAAACAGGTGTTGAAGAACCTTCAAAGATCTCATTCAAAAACAATGACCATTGTTTTTGCATGTCTATCATTCTGACATGTGTCACGAGAAGAATCATGATCATTTAGAAAAAGTTTATTGGCGTTTCCTGTGCAACTTAAGGCATAAAATTTGCCATCAGTCTTTTTCGATATTTTTATTTTCAAAGTAATTAACTTTAAAAACAATTTGATTTAGTCTTTTTAATAATTGGTTCCCATATTGTGTTCATCTCTATACTAGGTCACTACTGTCAAACATATGCTTCTTTGAGATGTTTTCTTTTCCAATGTGCTTCACTATCTAATATTTTAACTTTGAAATATAACTTTAATATATAATAGTATATAAAATATAATATAGATATAAAGTGAAGGGGCATTGGGAAATATCTCCATATATTTGTCGATAAAAAGTGAGAAACACAGTACAGTAAATATTTGAAATTTGAGTTTATTGAAATTTGTACAAATTCAATAAAAAAAAAATTATTTTAAACATGGAGGGAGAGGGGTAAAATATCTAAATTGATTTGCCAATTTGAAAACAGCAATGGTAATCATGGCTAAGCAAAAACAGGGGGCCTGACAATTTTATAGTATATTTTGTCCATAAAATCTGTTTGCACTTTAATCAATTTATAAGTTTAAAGTGCACACTGACTTTATGGACACCCTCTATAATTAATTGATAGATGTAGGCATCATCTATAATGAACTCAAGATACTTCATTAACCCAGCATCATAGAAAAGTAAGAATAAAACTGGCTTAATGTGTCAATATTAGACATAATAGTAAATTATAAAATTGCCGCGAATAAGTGCTGTCCTGGAAAATTTTAAAAATGTCCTGGAAACGTCCTGGAAAATGGTTTCCTAAAATGAGTGGGAACCCTGAAAGTATATCACTCAGAAGCAATATTCTGTTGAGTTGATTTTTTTTTTCCACATAAAAATTCAAATGATATCAAAAATTAATTTATTTTAAAATAATTTAAAATCCCCAGTGAAACAACTTTTCCAAAATATCAACTAAAGCTTCTTTTTTTTCCTTCTTTTTAGTTATAATGATAATTAGAGTTTTATCACCATTTACTGTGGTGATATTGCAGAACATCTGCTCCCCTGTGGTTGTAGACTTTAGTCCTGTGCAGGAAACTTAGATTACATCTGGTCAGATAATTAATCAGTGACAAAACCAGTCTCTTCATCAAGATTATCTGGTAATTAAGTGGCTAGTCACTCAGCAAGAGTCAAAAAGGTGGAAGAACCCTCTTGCAGGGACAACAGCCATGAATATTACAATTTACTATTCTTAGTCATCAAAGATGCTCGGCACTGGGTCCTAACCAAACCTTTGTTTATGCATTACGTGAATACTGATGTGCAGCTGTCTTCATGCATTAAATCTCCTCATGCATGGCCACTAGAGTTGGGTGGTTCGACAATTTTGATTTCGGTATCGATTTGTTTTTGGGTTTTTTTTCCTTTATACGTTGACTTTGCAGATTATTTGTGTTTCCAAATATGAAATTTGCAAGATGTTCGCTTCTGTCATGTAAAATAAATGCTGTTATTTTGGATGCTTGAAGTTCTGTCAACTGGTGCGTGAGTGTTAATATTTGGTTTTAAGTAAGGGTATTAAAAAAAATTTATAGTCATGCGTAAAAACCAGTGCAGCCAAAAACTATGAATTAAATGAACAGTACATAAAAAGAAGTAGGAATTATTCACCTAAAGTAAGTTTTTAGTCTAAAGGTAATTTTGGTATCAAGTATTCCTATTTAATACAAATAATTTTAAACTTCTATTCGATTCCTAGATGAGACCCTATCTAAAACTTTCTGTTTATTGTTATGCACATATTTGCAGCTGTTGCTAAATCACTTGTAATGAGTTAGTCAAACTTAAATAGCATAAAAAAAATCACTTGTTCTAAACACATACTCTATATTGATAGACTAACCTGGACACGTAGTGCTTCATAATTTACTTTGTCAATTGATTCGAAGAAGCTTTAAAATTACCATAAAATTGAGTAAACCATACAGTTATGCATGTTTAATATTGCTCAGCAAGAAAATAAATAATTTTGTTTATTTTAGAGGAAGTTGACGTCCACCTAAATTATGAGTAACTGGGTTGTAAATCATTTTGCCTCCTACATAAAACTAGAACCATCTCCATAAGCCATTTAGTACTTGTAATTTATAGGTCAAATAGATCTGTTTGAAAATTATTCATACTAGCAAAAGTATGTGCCTCTTAGGTGCAAGTATTTAAGTTTTAATGTAATAAAATATATTAAATTAGAAAGATTAATGAAACTAAATAAGAACAAATATAAAAATGTTACTTATTTCAATTTTATCTTGATATATATAATTAGGATTGCTTTTAATAAGTTTGAGAATTTCATTATAGTATTAGAAATCATGTATAGCAAATGATTATTTATTAAAATCCTTATGCAAATTATTCAGACCATAAGCTTTGTAAATTTTTAGTTCTTAGATATATAACTCATATTTCAGGATTTTAAATGCATCAATAATATGGGCAGTTTTGCGGCAAATCTAACTCCACTAGACATTAATAGAGACTTTGTTAATAAATAAGATGCCATGATTAAATGACTATTTCATCATCGTTGAAAATATAACTTAAATAACTAAGGAAATTGTGACATCAGTGGTGACGTTTTGGTTACAGACAAAAAGTTACATAATCTCCATTATAATAAGAGATGAGATAGAAATGCTTGAATCCATATAACTGCAAATAAAGATTATTATTAAATAAGAATAGTTACATGAAATTATATAATTGTGTATGAATACTTAAAACCATATAATTGCATGCAAGTTATTTGTATTAAGAATAACTGCTTGCCTACAAATTATTATTGGTTACTTGAAACCATATAACATTTTACTTCAGTATTGAATAACCAAATAAGGGTTGACATACTCTTTAACCAACCATTTATGCCGATGACCTTGGGAAAGGCATCAATCCAACTATAGGCAAATAGTAGGGCAGACTGGGAACTTTTTCCTTGGCACGGCAACTGGTCTTGGAGAAGGAAAACTGAATTGAAACCATCTTTGCTTAGAAATTGACATGTGTTGCCTGTAGCAGTGGGGTTAAATAAATACATATTTACTCTTGCACAAGGTTATAAGGGAGGAAGTTCCAGTGAAAACAAAATGCATTGCAGTTCGTTGGTTTTACATGTCAACTCTTGTTGGCTTATTTAATGCCAAAATAGATTTTTGCAAGTAATTACATTTCTTCTAAATGTTAAGACCTTTAAACATGTCTGTTTGTTTTTGAGGTTCAATTGCAACTTTCAAATATAAAAAAAAAAGATTTATTTTGCTTTTCAACCATGTAATCACCCATGTACAAAGATCCTATTTTATTCATTACACACTTGATAAATAAATAACTTTTTTTTACCAAAATTTATTAAATAAATAATGACTTTTTAGTTGATTTTAACAACACAAATTTTCATATTTCTTGTTCCTGTTTTCTCCGACAGTCATTTTTTTGTTTTTTGTCCATTCTGATAGCCAAATTTTTATCTGGTGAAAGGAAGATTCTAAGTAGACTAAAAATAAACCTGGTTTTTGTACTTTACTAAAATTTTGTTTTTAGTGTATTTGAATTCGTTTTCTATATTATTCTCATAATTTTACATTACATCTGGCATTATAAAGTCAAACTATAAATTTTATTTTGTGCTTTATTTTAATAGGAATTAAATATTGGGTCTCATTTTTATTATCAAGTCCAAATATAAATTTGGTTTGAAAAGTAAATGGTGTCTACCACACTGTTGGTACTTGTGAAAGTGCTCTTAACCACACAAAAAAAAAGATTGGGGACTCCTGCTATCAAGTATGGGTTTTTTCTATGAGCAATTCAAAGAAAAGAAGCACCTATAATAGTACCATGGTTAGTGTACCATCTAGACTAGATGGTAATTCATAATCAGTGTATATGACTAGACTAAATCATATACACTGATTATGAATCTACAGGTGAGATTGAATTTAATAGCTTGTCAACCTATTCAGGGTTATTTTATGCCTACAGGTTAGGGAATAGCATTCACTGTACATTTACATTTTTGGGAAGTTGTTTAAGAGTTGTTTTGTTTTTTTGTACCTAGTCCTATCGAATACAAAAAATGTTAAGATCTATTTGTTACATAATTTGTGGGTATCCTACGAATTATGTCTGTAAGTGTAGTTAGATTTTGAATTAAAATTTGTTGAAATTCAAAATCAGAGGGGATTATAGGTAATGACCTTTAAATGATCCCAGTCTTTTTTTGCCGTTAGTCAACAGGACTAGACGTAACATTCATCTGTCCCAAGATGCCAACTTCTCACTGCGCAGTTGAAAACCCTTTTAAAATTTGGGTTTTTTAATAAAGAATAAAGGAAAAAAAGTCTTGCTTAATCATTACAACCAAGAACTGAGCAAACAACCCAGCCCAGAAGAAGTCATCCCTGAAGAAAATGAAGTGAGTATATAATATATTTTATCCATAGATAGGATCCTAACAGGTACTACCATTCAGGGGCAGAGTGGACCCTGGAGTAATGGCAATGAAAAGGGCACTCCAGAATCTCCAGAAAAGGAGCCTCATCATAAGATGCGGTTTAGTGTCATACCCAGGACATCCCTTTTTTTGTTGGGTCATACTCCTCTGCAGAGGATACAGTCAGTGCATTCTGAGCCCTGCTGACAAGGTGAGGTTTTAAACATAATTATACATTAATAGTGTATTAGGATGTGTCATGTAACTTGTTTATCACAATACCCAATTTATTTAAAGAAATGCTAGAGAATGTTTCTGAGGTTTATAAACATGTTTCCAAAATATATTATTGTTTTATTGATTACAAAATTGATTCGTTGTCACTATCAGCATTTTGATAGAGCTTAAAAGACTTGAATTTATATAAATTGTATAATTAATCTCAGAACAAAAAATAGTGTCCCTGATTTCAAATACATAATCACAGTCTAACTTGAACCTCCTCATCATCAGGTCACGCTGACAGCACAGATACCCATGATTCACTCTCACCACATGTCCCTATTGGTCATCACCCCTGGCAGGTCTTCTGTACAGCATCCAGAATCTACATAGAGTTGATTGATGTAGGTTTTTACTGGTGGCCAACACTAGTGTGTCCATGTGTAGGTGTCCGCAGGGTGACGTTACTTATGGTTTGTCCTTTCTTCTCCAGCAATATCTTGTTCATCTTAATTGGATGGTTTAAATCAATATCCATTGGCTACATGCATCATTTTGTTATGTTTAAAAAAAATCTTTTAAATTAGTTTCCAAATTAAAGATAATAATCTATATATATATATATATATATATATATGGGAGAATATATATATATATAAAAGAAAGATTATGTATTTGTTCAATGACAGAGTGCATGTCCTTTTATAAAGGAAAATTGGTGTTCAATAAAATCTATGCTAAATAAAAAATATAAGGGTATAAATGAATCATATAAAAAAAAAATCAATTGAAAAATGATTTTTTTAAAAAAATAAACCAAATTAATAAAGAATAAAACATAATCAAATAAAATACAAACAATAATAAGAATAATAAGAATAAGAATAAACAACTTAAAAACAAGAATATATAAAGAATAAAAGATGATGAAACAAATATATAAAAATGATTTTTATTAATTTATACTAGCAAAATAAAAACGCCCACCAGGCAATGTAAAAATAATTTTTTGAAAAATATTTCTTGAGATGGGTGGGAATTAAAAATTCATTAAACTGAATTTTATTCAGTTCAATTCTTTAAAAATTCTTTCTGATAAATAAAATTTATTTTAAAAATGTTTGTACAATCAATGAATAAATGTAATACATGTTGTTAATTAATTTTCTTAGAGATTTAATAAATTTCATATTTATTGAAGTAAGCATTAAATTAATTTTTAAAGAATGAAATAAAATTTATATAAATTAAAAAGCGATTTTAATAATTTAATACTATATCAAAATCAAACTTATTGTATTGTTTAAGTAATTAACATACTACTAATTATTAATTACTTTGCTAAAATTAATTTAAATAAATATATTGCAGATGAAAAATAACATCAGTAATAAAGAATAACAACTGTATGCATTTTTTATATTAAAAATAAATATAATAAATAACAAAAATAATATATGTTGTTAATTCATTTTCTTAGAGATTTAATAAATTTCATATTCATCAAAGTAAGAATTAAATTAACTATAGTTTTTGCATTTTTAAAAAAAAAATGTAAACATCTGGTAGAGTCATTGACTATAAATTAAATACTCATTGATAAAGTAAGTAAAGTTGTCGGGGCGGCCTAATGTCGGTATCAGCCATGCAGCGAGGGAGTCTATCCCCTTTTCACTAGCGCTAGACCAATGAGATTATTTTTTAGCGTCTGAGGTGGAGCGCCACACCTACCATCAGCTCCTTACTTTACCGCACAGATCCCTGTGCTACTCATAACGCTGAGTTGGCGGGGGCGGGCATCGAACTAGGAACCTTGTGGTTTCTAGCCGAACGCTCTACCGACTGAGCTAACCCATCCCCTTTTCACTAGCGCTAGACTAAGGAGATTATTTTTTAGCGTCTGAGGTAGAGTGCCACACCTACCATCAGCTCCTTACTTTACCGCACAGATCCCTGTGCTACTCATAACGCTGAGTGGCGGGGGCGGGCATCGAACTAGGAACCTTGTGGTTTCTAGCCGAACGCTCTACCGACTAAACTTACATAATTCCTGAAATGACTGACGTAAGCAGTGATATAGTTTCAGTTACAGACAAATAGAGTCCGAATCTCCATTATATATAGAGATATAAATATAGATAGATTTATTTTTAACTTTTTATATCCGGGCAATGCTGGGTAGCTCTGCTAGTGTTAAATAAGAATGTCTGGTTATTTCCTATAAGTCTAACATAAACAAAGGGGAAACAATTTGACTGATAAATTATTTATTTATTTTCCCATTAAACTAAACCCTAACTCTAACCCTGTCTTCTTTTTTCCTAGTAGATCAATAAATAAAAAAATAATTTATCAGTCAAGAGTGGTTCCCCTTAATTTATGTTAGACTTATAGGAAATAACCAAATGTCTTTTTATACAAAGAATAGTAGTAGTAGTAGTAGCTCTGTCATCCACAATATATGAGTGCTTAATAGTTCAGTTAAAGATGTGAACTGATAGACTGGTTACACAAGTGATTTGTTTATAGTTGTAAAAGATTGTGTAGCACCAACCACAATTTTTGGATGAGCTAATAAAATAAAAAGAAACTTGTTACAAAATAAAATGATTCACGTTACTTTATAAAGAAAACAACATTGTTATATTCCACTGGAGTTAACAGTCCACAACACCATTGAGGCCATCTTATTCATAACAATACTTTGATGTTATTGGGAGATAAATATATATCTCATGTGCAAAAGAAAGATTTCAACAAGCTCTATTCAATGATATAACGGGTTTAAACTAACAGTAAAAACTTACTTACAAAATAGGCCTCATGTGGTGTCACAGATTGTGAGGAAGTAAGTTACTTGACAAGTAAGGGAAACATACCAAAAAGTGAGTGGACAGTAAAATGCTCCTCAAGACATTCTCAATTCCACCAAGCAGTTCATCTCCATGATTGTTTTTTTTTTGTTTTTGTTTTTTTGGTGGGGGGATGTGCACTGTTTTGGGGCCTTCCTTTTAATGTTTTTATTTGCACACCAGCTCCCTGAAAATTTGCTAAATATACATTTATATATATAGATAAAAGAGATCTAGCAATTTATCTACTGGCCATGGTTATTTTCTTTTTTTCTTCAGTAACAGCTGGTGCTGAATTAGCTTAGAGCACAATGTGTAGAGAAATCAGTCAGAAATAAACAAACACATGGCTTTCAAAGGGGAAAAAGTTAAACTGTCATGTTTTTTTCTTTGGAAAAATAAATGTCAACATTGTCACTGTCTAGTGTTGCTCTTAGGTCAGACAATGTATCAACCAAATGTGAAAAAAACTCTTGACTTGATAGGAAAATTGGTGGAGACCAGCAAAGACTAAAGTTCAATAAAATCCACAACCTATTTTTGTCCTACAGTGGATTAAAAAACTTTTTACCCCTCATTTTCCATAAGAAAAGCTAAATAAAAATATAACAAGGGTATAAATCAATGATATCTAAAAAAAATTTTTTTAAATTAATAAAGGATAAAATATAATAAAAAGCAAATAAGAGACAAAAATACAAACAAGAAGAAATAAGTTAAAAACAAGAATATATAAAGAATAAAAGATACCCACCATTCTAAAAGATTACTATTTATGGTGATAGGTAATTTATTTATGTATCTTTTGATTTCTTTCTCAAACTTCTTATGCCTCGATTAAGTAAGTTCAACTTTTGTAAAAAAAAAAAATACCACCGCTCCAAAGACATCTGTTGTAAAGTAAAAGTAAAGTCAGCAGTTGTCTATTGGCAGTATCAGCCAGACGGTGAGGGAGTCTATCCCCTTTTTCACTAGCATTATACCATGGAGATTGTTTTTGCCTCTAAGGTGGATAACCATGCCTACCATCAGCTCCCCACTTTATCGCACAGATCCAAGCTGTGGTACTCATGCGTTGAGTTGGCAAAGGACAATATCAAACCCAGAACCTTGTGATTCCTAGGTGCATGCTCTATTGACTGACCTAAACTGTCCCTGATAAATAAATACATTAGATTGATTGATTTTAAAAGCATGTCAGTCCATCTAGGGTTATTTTATGCCTAGAGGTTGGATAGGGATGTCCAAAATAGGTGCACATATTTTTTACTTTCATTTTTAAAATGGTTTTTAAATATTTAAATAGATTCTTTCATGAAAAAACAAAAACAAACAGCTTCAATTGCTAGATAAAAGCATAAAATTAATCACAATTTTTTAAAAAATGCATATTTTTCCATTCAAACCAGTTATAAGTTGTTTTTTTTTAATTTTTCAATTTAAAAAAAAAAAGGGCACATTTTGAAAAACATTGGCCATTTTTAATCACCAGTTCCAAAAAAATTGATCTCCAACTTTAAAAATGTCCCCAAAATCAATTAATCTACATAGAAACTATTTATGAACAAAATTATTTCATTTAATTGTCAATCACATGAAATCAACAACAAAAAATGTTTACTTTTAAATACAAGGAAAATACATCAATTCTATGACATATATGGGATTTTTGGCTTGGAAAAAGTAAACAAGCAAAAGAAATCCATTTCAGTGTTAGTGAACAACAAGTGGACAAAAATTTAGTAATCACTATATGTTCAATCTTTTAGTCTTTAACGGATCTATAACTTAAAAAATAATCGCGTAATCATTTTATTAAAATAATTTTCTATACAATTTTTGTTTAAATAAAATGAAGATAGATTTTATATTTTTACTTTTTAATGAATAAATTTTATAACATTTTATTATTTTATTATTTTAAAATTCAATAAAAATTAATCCCTTTTTTTAAAAAATGTCTAACACTTCTTTTAAATTTAAAAATAGAATTTTAAAATTTTCATTAAATTGCAATAAAAATTTTCCACCTTTGTTACTTTTTGTTTCATCCAGGAATGTAACTCCATATATTTTATTTATTTAAACATGCATTTAAATAAGAACTAAATGAAAGAGTTACATTTATTGATACAATACTGAGTTTTAAATGACAAAGTTGTTTGAGATGCACTTAAAATCTGTTGAAAAAAAAAACGAATTTAATAATAAAATAAATCAAAATTTTATGCAATTTAACCCGAGCAATAAATTACACATCTTTCTTCAGGGTATTTCCTGAAAGAAAGAATAGTGTATATCAAAGGGAAATAATTCCCTCAAAAATTATATCTATAATGGAACACCATATATTTAGAAATGTCTAATGCTTATATTTTTTGCTTTATTAAAAAATATTCAAAATTATTATTTTTTAAAAACAGGCTCTGATTTTTTTCTAAAATAACATTTTGTGAATTGTGAAAACTCATTATTTTTTCATTGAGAAAATATATATGAATTATAGGGGTTTATATAATTGAAAATTGGATTTTTTTTTAAAATAGTGATGAAATTGTATAAACTAAATGTAATAATCTTTCAAAAATTTATTTTCAACATTTTAAGTATTTTTTAAAAACATTTCTAAATATAGGAGTTTATTTTAATAAAATAAATATCTAAACTGATTTTTCTTATATATATATATATTTTTTTCAATTTAAATTTTTGACTTTAGGTTGATTTTTTAAAAATCTATGTGGGTAATACATAACTTAACTGATTTATATTGTTAAATCATCTCTCTTTATAGTAATTATTTCTTAAAAAGAAGAGCCTATTTTTTTTTTTTTATTATTTTGAAAATAATGAAAAAAATTAAGAATAATTCTAATATTTCTCACACAAAACCTATTTAAAAAGATAATTTAAAAGATAAATGAATAAGTATTGAAAATTTCATTAAAATTGGACAATTATTAACTGATAAATACATTTTGTATACCTTTGATTTTAGATTATTTTTGGACAAAAATTTGAATTTCTAATTGTATTTATTACGTCCCCTTTTTTGAAGTTAGAATTTAACGTAAACATTAATTTAAAACACGATTTCAGAAATTCAGATATGAAAAAAATATTTAAATATATTGGAGTATTCTTTAATTTTATTTCTTTCAAATGATACAAGATTTTTTTTCCGATAAAATAACTTTTAGAAACGTTTTGTAACTTTGCCTGTCATGTGTACATTTTTTGTGCAAAATTGATTGGATCTTCCTAGGTTAGAGAACTGCGTTCATTGTACATTTATATTTATATTAGTGTGTAGTTGTTTCTTAGTTGCTTTTTTGCACATGGTTGTATCAAATACAAATAATTTTTAAACAGATCTATTTTTTCATCTACAGAAATCAATATCAATATACACATAGGAAAGGCATGGACTGTTATTGACTAGGTTAACAACCATAGGGCAATTGGATCTCTGATAAGATATTCCGGGAATTCTTCCAAGCTGTAGCTGTATCAGTATACTGTATAGCTGCACCATTTGGACTGAAACATTTGGAGAACAAGCATGCTGCATTCTGTTTTGAACAAATCCTGGAAACAGCACTCCACAAAACAACAGCTATACGGCCACTTACCTCCTATCACACAAACCATACAAGTAAGATGGACAAGTCATGCTGGAAACTGATGGAGAAGTACAGATGCACTCATAAGTGACATTCTCCTGCGGACTCCTACACATGGACATACCAGTGTTGGCCAACCAGCAAAAACGTACATACAACAGCTATATGTAGACACTGGATGCCATGTAGAGGTTTTCCAGGAGTTATGATCAATAGAGATGGATAGAGAAAGAGAGTCAAAGGAATCCGTGAGGTCAGCATGACTTGATAACGATTAGTGACATATGCTGTATACTGTAGAAAATCCTGACATTCAAGAACAATTCTGAGCACAAATGTATTATCAACTTATGCAATCTACATTGTATACTTTTAACACAGTATCAACATTTTTGGTGTCAAGTGATTCATTTATAAGTCTTCTTTTTTTTTTTGTTATAAAGATTAATAGCTGTACATCATCTTGAAGGTCAGTACTAGATGAGAACTACACAACAATGTTGGGTGCTGTCTTGAACAAATCCAGGAAACAGCGCCCCCCCCCCAAAAAAAAAGCAGCTGTACAGCCACTTACCTCCTATCATACAGACCATCAGAGTAAGACAAACAAGACATGCTAGACACTGCTTGAGATGCAAGGACAAACTCAAAGTGATGTTCTCCTGTGAACATTTACACGTAGACACACCAGTGTAGGTCAACCTGCAAAAACCTACATCAATCAGTTCTGTGCAGATTCTGGATGCCATGTGGAAGACCTGCCAGGAGCTATGACCAATATGGATGAGTGACAAGAGAAAGTAATGAGAATCCCATGTTGTTAGTGTGACCTGATGATGATGATTTATAGAATAATGCTGATTATCCTGAGTTATACTGATGACTCATCAGTATAACCTTGTAGAAATATGAGTATTCCTTTTTTATGCATATATTTATTTTGGTTTCTGAATTATGATAAAAATGGTGTAAAGAATTTAATATTTACATATTGAACAGACATGGAGGCACAAGCGGCATAACAATTATTGTCGAAGGAAATGGACTTGATATGCTGAGTTCAAATCCCGAATAAAAAGATAGGGAGGAAAAAAGGTCTACACACATGCAAGTATTTTGGGGAGGTGTGCTTTGTGCAACAGTTATCATCATAGGAAATGGAATTGGCAACCAGAGTTCAAATCCTGGACGAACCTGTTTATGTTTCACTTTGAGCTAAAGCCTTTGGGAAAGGCATGAATCCATCTATTCTACCCCCAAGCTATGGGTAAATAGTAGGCAAGACAGAGTTTTTTTAGCCTTGGTAAGGCAACCAGTGCTGCCCATGATGGAGTGGTTGGAAACAAATAATTAATAAAACTTACTTTCCAGCAAAAGAAGAATTTCAAATTTTATTTTTTCTTATAGATATATCCTTCATCTAAAATGCAAGTGTGTGATATCTATTTCTCTTAATGCAAGCATGTGATAAAAAATAAAATGGTAGACTAGATTGGTGATTAGTTTGCAAAATTGAGAACTTTTTGTCCCTTCTTTTAGCAACCATTCTAAAAGAAGGAAAACTCAGAAAAAATTCAAACCAGCTGTACACCACTTAAAAAAATATCCTGCTTGTGGTGGAGGGGTTGGGTAAAATACATACATGCAAGTAAATGATCAAAGAAATAAGTTCCTATTATGTTTCACTGTCAATAAAAAATTTTTTTTAAATAGAGTTAAATTGTAGATTCTTAAATCTGCAAAAAGAACAAAAATAAAGGCAGCAAATGTTTAGAAAAGAAACAACAACAAAGATGGATTTTGGAAAATATGTAATTACAAGATTTTATTTCTTTCAGTTTCTGGTCTTATTTTCCAGTTGTTTGCTGAAAAAGGCAGCAGACACTAAAAAGGATGAGTTGGCGTAATGGAGACAAGATGGACAAATAACATCAGAATCATCGATAACAGCTAAATGCATGATGCTGGCAGCAGGAAATGCATATGAAATAGTTCCTCTAAAAAGAAAAAGAAAAGAAAAAGGAAAAAAAAAAAAAAAAAGGCCCTAAAATAGCTCTTCTGTTGGAGGGACAAACAACAGACATCTCCCAGGACTGTACAGTGAAAGAAAAAAAAAAGGAAAAAAATTGTTTAAAAAAAAAAAAAAAAAAAAAAAAAAAGGCTGTGTTGGGCAATGTTGTGGTGGTGTCGCCTGGAAGAGGTGGAAATGCTAAAAATTCAAAATAGCAGTGATGGGTGGCATGTTAGATGTTTTTTTTTAAATCGTTTTTTTTTTAATCTTATCTTTAAAGATTTGTCTTGAATAAGGAAGGAGGGGGGTGAAAAAATAGAGATAATTTAAAAATAAAGAAACTAAACTGATGTGATTTGTAGAGATATAATGAACAATGGTCTGTGCATTGCATTGTGTTTGTAAGTATGCATGTGTTTGTTGGTGGGAGATGATTTATTTATCTTTTTAAAGGTGGAAAGGAGAGAATGTGTTGTATGAAAAGTAATGTGAGAGGAGAATGTGAATAAGAGTAAAGCGTTTATGAAAGGGAAGAGACATTTGCTTTGTTATTTTTTTTTTTTTATAAAGGTAACATTAGAAAGAACTTGTCTGAGTAACGTGTTAACAGAAAGCAGGAAAACAACAACAACAACCAAGGGAAGAAGGGGGGAAAAAGATCTTAAGAACATAGATATAGAAGATGAAACCAACAAGGGGGAGAAAAATTTTTTTAAAAATAAGGTCCACACACATGCAAGTAAATGTTCGATGAGAAGTTCCCATCACGTTTCACTATCACAAAAAACTGGAGGAAAAAAAAAGAAAAAAGAAAAATGTTTAAGATGGGTGACAGGGATAAAAAGAAAATTATATATCTATCTTTAAAATTAAATAAAGCCCATAAAAGTTAGCTGTGTGCTTTATTCACTGACAAGAGTCACTTTTTTTTCTGTTTTTTCTTAATTTTTTAAAATTTCATTTATGTAGAAAAACTTCTGCATGATTTTTTTTTTTTTTAAATTTATGGGTCAGTTTAAAATAATGTAGTTTTCTAACACAACTATAAACCACAGCATGAAAATTTATAAAGATGTAATCATGTTTATTTTTGGAAGGGATGGGGAGGGACAAGGCAGATGGAGGAGGAAAAATTCATTTAAAAAGAGGATATGGTTTTAAAAAAAAAAAAAAAGGAAAGAAAAACCCTCAGAAAACAAAAATTCTGGAGAAAAAAAACAAAAAACGCCAGTGTCAAGTGATAGAATACAGGTAATATTGTTAATTCTTATATACACTACAGTTGAGTAGTGATTACTCATAATAATAATAATTAATAATAATAATAATAATAATAATCATCATAATAATAATCAAGTGATGTGATAATATTGAAGGGCTGGTTAACAGGCTACTTAAACCATGTCCCTGTTAGCTCCACTCTGGCATGATATAAGTTAAGCAACCTGCTGCTTATGTACACATTACCAATAAAAGAGGCACCTATTAAACAAGGCGCTGCTAATATACTTTCTGTTTCTTTTCTTTCTTTTTTTCCCCCCCAATGTTTTTGTATCAGGTAATTCCAAATACACTATGTACAATTTGAGTTAGAGTGCTCTATCTGTCTTTGCACAGAACTGTCGTCCACTGGTTTAGCAAATATGAGCACTTCTATAATGATTTTAAAAAGACACTGCTCACTGAATATCCATTCATGCCACTTGTGCTAGGCCCACTCCTGATAACCAAAAGGCTGAGCACACCTCTTTCAAGGCGTGCCAGCCTTTTGTGGTTTTCTTAGAGAACAAGGCTTATATACCTTATATAAGGGAAGTGCAAGATAATTTCTATTTACATAAAAGTAGCCATAAAAGTAAGACATATCCAAAGATAATATATGTATGTATTCATTACATACATATATACATCCACACACACATTCATACATAACTAGAGAGAGAGAGGGGGAGGGATAGAGTGAGTGATATAATATATATCTTGGTTTAAAACTATGAACCTTCCATGATAAAATAAACAAAAATTTCTTTTTGTTACTTAAACAAAAAGAAAAAAGATATCAATTTGATAGCTTGTTCTGTCACTGCAAACATTTTTATTCAAAGGAGATGGTCCACTATGAAAGCAGCAGTCTCTATTCAAGTAAGATATGTAGTGCAAAGTAAAAAGAAACTAACCAATAATTAAAGTATTTTGGTATTTGTGTGTGTTGATATTTATAGCACTGGGTATAGTGGATTTTACAAGTAGATGAATGGACTGACCACAGTGGGCATGAGATGAGAAAGACTTGCCCAATGTCCTAGATAACTGCACCTCCTACGCTCAAGCCATCACATTTAAAAACATACATGGCTGGTTAATAAAGCGAACAGCTTTATTAGATGTGCCCCACCACCCACATGTGTATATAAGATATATATATACACATGCACACATCTACACGGTGAATAAATAGCTCAAAAAACATTTATAGATAGAACTGGTAATGATTAAATCAATTCATGTATGATTGTGACTTGTCCAGTATCGAGTCAATAATTTCAGAAATTTTAAACTGATACATCAGTGAGAATATGAAGAGGTGGAGTGGGGGGTGTTTGCACCTCAGGCAATATTCAGCAAACAGTTCAAAATGTGAGAACATTGACAATAATAGATTATTATTAATATCAATATATTACTATTATCAAAAAGTCAATTGAAATAAATCAATAATCGATAAAACTGGTAGAACTGCCTTTAAATAGACAGAACCGATTTGTAATACACAATTTGCTAAGATGTGTAAAAATGGCATTCATAAGTGCAAATATATAAGATTGTCTTTTGGAGAGAAACTCAAATAAATGAAACACTTACCCCATGTATACATACGTGTATGTGTAGATTTTTACATATGTATATGATATAATGCATTTAAAAAAAATATATCAATAAATAAAAATTAGATAGAGCATTGAAATAATTTGTTAAATTTCTTTTTAAAAAAAAATGAATAAAACAGGTAAAGACCAGTAGCTACTGAAACCATATTTCGTTCGTTTTTAATATACTAAATATATAGATTTCCATCCCAAAATAAGATAACAATTGTAAGTTAGAGCCCCCACTGATTTTGCAAACATTTCAAGACAGACTTCCTCATAGAGAGATAGACACTCACGTACAACATGTATATAAAACATGTTGTATAGGAAAAGATAAAGGAGAGGAAATATATATATCACTCTCACACACACACAAGTATTATGCATAATCTTCAAAGTAACACATTAAAGAGATGAGTACAGCATCTCCATCAGAAGAAGTCTAATCGCCTGATGTTGCCTACAAAATACTGAACAGTAAAAAGATAGGGAAAAGCAAGAGACAGAAATAATAATATAGACACACCAGCAAATGTTTTGTCCAGCTATTATTATTTATAATGGCCAAACAATAGATCTGACCATAAATGGTAATAAAGGAATATTATATTAACACTAACAGCAGCTGGAACTATCTTCCTGGGCTAAGGCGAGAATTTGAGGGAGAAAAAAAAAAAAAAAAAAAAAACTTGATTGAAAATGCATATTTTTTTGTAATCAATTATATATATTTTGATACATAGCAGCTATTTATATATACAGACACCCACACACAACTGTATATTTACATATATACATGCATGAATATATATATATATATATATATATATATATATATATATATATATACAAACAGACACTCGCACACATTAATGCAAGCATGTTTTGTATAGTTATAGGTATATGTGTACAAATGTATATTGTCACCATTTTATCACCTCCATTTCATTAAAATGTCTAGCTTTATAAATGTATGTTTTCCCTACTTCTTACCATTACTATTTTGAGGTAAAACAAAATATCTTTTTTATAAAATTTTGGTGTTTAGGTTTTGTTTATTTTTCCCCACACCCCAACCCAAACAGATGAGTAAAAAAAAAAAAAAAAAAAAAAAAAAGGGAAAAGAAAAATTGATGAGATGATCATCCAATGATTTTTGATGTTTTCTCACTTGATGAGGCATGACAAGTGAAATAACATAGGAATAATTTGAAGGGAAATGAAGAGGAAAGAAAAAAAAAAAAAGTTTTTTTATGAAACCATGGCAACAAACAAACATCAATAAAGTGATGTTACATTGTCGACTTCATTATATTTATGTTTCTAGCTTCTTTTTTCTTTTCTTTTCTTTTTTTCTTTTAAACTTAGAAAAAGAAAGAAATAAATTTTCTTTTTCAAAGTGTATTGATTATGTATGTGTGTGTATATGTCAATTTTCTTGGCCGCTGATTCCAAGGTGAGGGCAAGATGACACTACAGTGTGTGTATATTTTAAAAGTTCATTGGTAACAACAGTCAACAACAAACAAATAGCAGCAGCAGCAGCAGTAGTAGTAATAGCAGCCTTATGACAGCAACAATGCAAGGTGTACTAAAGTGGAGAAAAATTTATAAGGGAGAAGGGGAGACTTAAGAGAAGTGTTCCTGTCCATCACTGCTGCCACTGCCACCACCACCCTCACCCCCACCACCACTACCACCACCACCAAACTGTTGGTCAGTTCTTATTATTTTCAAAACCTAGTCAGGCTAAGTCCATCGCAAACTGACTGCAACAGTTTATTTAATTTTTTTTTTTTTTTTCAAGAATGCTGTCTTTCAACAATTTACAGGTAAAAAGTTCAATTAGAAACTGTTCAGTGCCAATGTCCGCACACACTATTTCTTCTCCACTTTAACAAGTAGCTGAGAGCAATCGGGCCAGCACCACTTACTCTTTTCAACAGGCCACCCAGGCAACCTGTGATGATGACCTTTGGTGGCTGCTGCTGTAGTTAGGTTACCCAGCCAAGATCTGGCAACACATTTTCAGGCTTGATAGTGTTAATAATCCATAATCCTAACATGTCTGGGTGAGGCACGTTCAAAAGTTGAACTGTGGTTTCTTACGTGGTCGCTTGCCTGCTCCTTCTTCCAACAAGTAAGTAACATCTACTTTCTGTTTGCCAGGAATATTGGCCAACAGCTTCTGTAATATCTTGTCCAGCCGTTCTCGTTTCTGAAACAATAAGACAACAAATGTAAACACTGTCACAACAACAATAACATTTATTTAATTTTTTAAAAACTTATTTGAAAATTAGTGAGCATGTGTGCTTACTTATTAAAATTTTTTTTTTTTTTTTAATATACCAAGATATCTTTACTAAAGTTTGTGTATCAACTATGTATTGTTCAAAAATAGCAAATAAAGTATTTCAATAAAGTTGAAAGCTTTGCAGGAAAAAAAAAATTACAATTATAATCTCACATATAAGTTTGGCTATTTACATTGTCTTTAATGCTTTCAAATTTTAAACTGTTATTTTTTTGCCATGAAATTAATCATTTAAAAAAAAAATTTCTTATATCATGCTAATCTGTTTAATCTTTCCACTAAGACAAATTAAAATCAATCCAAGATGAAACTATAAACATGCACCTGCATTTATATTGTTGATACTATGCCACTTCAACTAAACTACTTATTTTAAGTACAATTACTATTGTAGATTAAATAAAAAATACATAAAATAAAACTGATCATTGATTTATGTATCTATCTATTTATATTATATATTCTGTTAAAACAATCAACGACATAGTAAATATATATACACATCAAATATCAACAGGGCTTGGTTTTTGAGCAAAAATAATGAAGATTTGATCTATATTATCGAATACATTTAAAAATTAAATAGCATTATAAAATAACGTTAAAATTCTACTCAGTCATTTTCTTGCTAAAAAGTAAACAAATGGATAAACTCAATCAATTTTTTTCTTTTGATTTTTTTCATATTAAATCTACATTTTTACTGATTCAAAGTTGTAGTAAATATTTCATTGTACAGGAGAAACAAATTTAATCTATTTTTTATTATACAATTTTTATGGACAGTTTAAGAATCAATCAGTTTAACTTTCAACATCGAAATAATTATGATGAGTTGATATTTAACTTTTAAACAAATACAAAATTCTTTCAAATAAGATAAGTTTGGATTTTTACATTTTTTTTTTTTGCATTTAATATTTTAAATAGGAAACATTCATTTTCCACAGAGGTTTCATGCCTGTGCACTTTTATTTAAAAATTAAAATTTACATAGTTATATCGAGTTCTCCAGCATCTGTCGTTTGAAAATATAAACAAACCCTTTTTTATTTTTATGTTAGCTATTGTTTATAAAATAATCGCATTAATTTATTTATTTTAATATTAGAAATACAAATAAAATCATGATACTAATGCAGAATAGCGTGCAAGAGATAGTACCATTAGATTATGTATAAAATGCATTACATTTAACAGAAATACATGAAAACTTTGAGACACTTGAGTAAGTGGGTTAAAATTAGTGTTGCATAATCTATGTGGTAGCATAGATTATTGAAAAACATCTGTAGAATAGGGCTTTCAAATTGGAACATAGGAGGGTAAGTTTCCGTGTAAAAACACCAGACCATTGTTAAAAGGCGGAAATCTCGCACATCACGTGATTTGACTTAGTTAAGTCAGTTCCAGCCAAAAATGTGATGCAGTGCAGACGTATGACTGTGGGGCTGGGCTCAGTCCGCACAGTGAAGGAAAAGAAGCCCTTAGTTAGGAAATAAAAGCTTTGATCAAAGTAATACAAGTCTTGCTAGTTATTACATGACTTAAAAGAAGCCCTTAGAAAATGAAGCAGCAATAAATTAGAAGACCAGACAAAGTAGAAAGAAGTAAAGATCCAACATGGCGTCTCAACGAAGATAGAAGGAAGAAGAACAACTAAGTCATGAATCTATCTATCTGTCTCTCTCTAATGTCTCTACTCTCTCTATCACAAGAACACTATTGTTTGTATGCCCGCAAATAGCATTGTAACATTAGGCTCCTTTGGGAGTTTTCGTAATCTAATGTTATTTATTCATAAAATGCGATCTAATGATATTATCTATTGCGCGCTATTCTGTATTTGTACCAAAATCAGTACTGTAATTTGATATTTAACTTTTAAACACATTCAAAATTCTATTTTTAAAGTATGTTTCAATTTTTTTATTTAGTTTTCTTTTCTTTTCTTTTCGTAATGGTTTCAAGTCAGTGCACTTTTTGATTTAAAAAATAATGTACTATACTTAATAAGTAAAAGTATAGTATATTATTTTCATTAAATTATTATATATTATATCATACTATAATAATTTATAATATATTGTATTATACTATAATAATTTGATATTCGATCGACTTTGCTTTAAATTAATAATGTTATTTTTTAAAATATTATTCTACTTTAATTCGATTATTTTATTTTATTTATTTATTTATTTTTTTTGTTTTGAAATATTAATTTGAAATTTAGCAAATTGCATCATTTATATTTTATTTTTTTAAATATAGTTAATCATTGAATTAAAATTTCTTACTATATCATCATGTGATGTCATTTCCTCTACTCTGGTGAAAAATAATTCCCTGACCTCCCTCCAGCCCGGATTAAAATAAGATCTTTTTTACGTGGTGATTTTTATGGGTCATCCTGCAAGGATTGAACTCCCTATTCAAAGTAGTAATAGATCTGCAAACGATTATTAAACCATGTTTTTTTTCTGAAATGAATAACCTCATTTTTGAGGTGAAAAATTAGTATTAAAAAGTCTTTCATTACATGAGTATACATGGTAACTGTTATGAAAATCTGAAAGTTGGTAAAATAACCAGAGAGAGAAAGAGAGAAAACTAGTATTTCACATACCTTTTGCTGCTTTACATGGACAAGAGGTATATCCTCTTCAGAGTCACTGCCAGATAATCTTGTTTTGCCTGGGGTCTTAACATCAGACTTCTGCTGCTCTCCAGCAAAACCATTAGTAGAAGCAGTGGACCCAACAGCAGATGTAGCAGTAGTAGCAGTAGTAGCAGCAGTAGTAGCAGTAGATTTGTTTGACTCTGAATTTTTCTTTGACGTCTGTTTGTTATTATTTCCATCATCATTTGAATGGGAAGTCCGTTCTCCGGGACAGCGGCGTTTGTAGATCTCTGGGACTTCATGGGGCTTGAAAAAAGAACAGTAGAATATTAACTTAGCAAACTGGACAAAATAAATAGTCAGCTTTGAAAATACAATATTTTATCAGATATTTCTAAAAAATAATTAAGATTTTTAAATACTTACTGAATATGTTCTCTTGGGAACCAGTCGCTTTTCAAATTTGTCAAAACAGTAGGTTTTTGTGAGAACAGGATACCTGCAAGTTATAATAAACGAGTGAAAAATTATTTTATTATAAAACAGCAACAACAAATATAACCATTAATAGTAATATATCCCCATCCCATCACTCTTTTTTTTTAGTCCACGGTAGGACTGAAACCTTTTCCAAGATCTGTAAGAACATAAGGAATATATAAATATATGAAAAGCAATATATAAAGACAATTTAAGATTAAGAGTCTACTTTTCCTATAAATGCATCTCTGAACATTATCTCAACAAATATACCAATATAGAGAGAAATACAAGCACCACTCTGGTGTTCATTAAAAAGACAATGTTCATAATATTAACTCTGTAATACATTAGTTGCCACTCCTATTTGATTTTTAATAAATTATATTGCTGGCAAAAAGCTGATTTTTATGAAACCAGGTAAGTTTCACACATGAACTTCTTTATACGGATACACAAACACACACAAAGGTGAGCAGGCAATAGACCTTTTCCAAATGGGGTGAGTAGTGTAATCACTGAAAAGGGCTGCTAAGATACACAAAGGACCACCTAAGAAGTTCCTGTTTGGCAAAGTGTGCATTGCCATTAAGATAAGCCTGGTGCCACTAAGCATGCAGATTTATCACTGTTCCCAACTCATTAAGTCTGCACATGTTACCACTTATCCGTTATAGAATTTAAAAGAGACTATTTAATATATATATATATATATATATATATATATATAAGTAAAGTAGGTGGAGTGGCTTATTGTCAGTATCAGCTGGACAGCAAGGGAGTCTATCCCCTTTTCGCTAGTGCTAGACCAGGGAGATTGTTTTTGTGTCTGAGGTGGGGTGCCACACCCACCATCAAGATAACGTGGACAGAGTCAACAGCGCCTAGTTACTGACAGTTTCTTGCCTATGCAATCTTAACAAGGTGCTGTTGACTCCATGTCCATGCTACCTTAATTATCAGGAGTACCTGGTCCATAGTAAAATGATTTTAAGAACACCAGTGAGAAAAGAGGAAGTGAGGAAAACAATTCAGCAAATTTTCATCAAATTAAAAAAAATCGCTAAGAATTCATATATTACAATGTCTGTTTATTTTAGGAAATGTTTTCTTCTTTTTTTACATTCTAAATATTAGAGACATCCCATCGCAATGTAAGGGTTAGCAAGCTAGTTTCACAGATCCATTACTACTGAATAGCAAGTTTGATTCTCGCTGGATGCCCCAAACTTTTGTCACATCCTAACAATTCAAGTAAATAAGGAATGCATGACATTGTGGTGTAACGGCCAGCAAGCTAGATCCATAACTACTGGATATGGAGTTTGACCCATGCTGTATGCCCCATACCTGTGACCTTGTGCCATATCCTACCTGCAGTGAACGCGTTTAGTAAATAATGATGGTGTTCCGTCGTTGTGTAATAGTTATATTTTGATTTTTGCTGTATGCTCTTTACTTGCAACTTTGTGTCACATCCTACATGTGATGAACGGGTTTGAAAAGAATGTTCTATCGGGCGTAATTGTGAGCAAAATAGTTTTGCTGATCCATTACTACTGAATAATGAATTTGATCCTAGCTGGATTCCCCATACTTGCGACCTTGTGGCACATCTTCCACGTGGCAAATGGATTGGATGAAGGATAAGGGTGTCCCATCGTGGTGTAATTGTTAGCAAGCTAGTCTCGCAAATGCATTGCTACTGAATAGTGTGGTCAATCCTTGCTGGATGCCTTATACTTGTGACTTTGTGTCGCATCCTACCTGTGGAGAACAGGTCGCGTAAATACCTACATTTAAAATATCATTTTTTAAAATCTTATCATAAACCCATAAGTGGTTTGAACCAATTTTATTTTTCTCAAAGTCTAGTTCTTCCTTACCTGTTAAGTTACGATGTTAGAAAATGTATTAGTTTAATTTAATTTTTTTACCATCAAATTTTTTTTTTTTGGGGGGGGGGGTGAAATAGTACTTCAAATAAAGATGCACATTGGTTTGAAAGATTTTCATTATTTTTTTTTTAGTTACCAAAAAATTAAGCTTTTTTTTCTTAGAATTTGTTTGTTTGTTTTACAGCATATCAACCACGGTGGGTCATTTAATGCCGACGAAACCTTGAAAGATTCATAGCGATAGTTTCGAAGAAAAAATTTTTAAACTCAATTTTTTTTGCAAATAAATTTTCTATTTAATCCACAGATAGTATTCTAACAGGTACTACCACTCCAGTTCATAGTGGACTGGGGAGCAATGGTGATGAAGGGGTGCTCCACATTCCCCAGACCTCCAGAACTGGAACCTCACCATCAGATAGAGTTTAACGTCATTCCCAGGACATGAAGACCCTCAGCCACTGCCTTCTAGCACATATATGATGAAAAGGGTTGGGGCTTGCCATAAGAACAATAGGGTTGGAACAATCATATAGGTGCTACAGCTTGACATGACCAGCCGATTGATCGGTGGGGGCCTTTCCGACTGGCAGTCTAGCCTAAGTAAGGGTCAAAGTGGGGTTGTTGCATGTCATGGTCATGGACTGCTCATCCACAAGGATTCCACCCTTAAGCATCACAGGTCGCCACCCATGGCCAACAGGTGTGTGTATGTAAGTGGGGGGGGGTCTTACCCCTCTGCAGAGGTGCAGTTGGTGTATTCTAAAGCCCCAGCTGATAATTACAATTAGTACTGAATTTTTTAAAAATATATATTTTTATTAGAATGTGGAATTGGAATATTTAAACATCATGGGACATTTTTATCTATTTATGAAGAACTGTGGCAAGTTTTGCAAATCGATTAATTTTAATTATTAAATTCTATCATTTCATCAGTAAAAATCAAAAACTAAATTTGTACTTGTCTTCATTTTAAACATGTTAAATTATATTTCAGATTTTATTTCTCAATGACATTTTCTGAAGTATAAGTCAACTCATAAGATAAGATCCATTTCTACTGAGTAGTGAATTTAGTCCTCGCTGGATACCCAAAACTTGCAACCTAGTATCACATCCTACCCATAGTGAATGGGTTGGGTAAATACTTAGTTCGATAATTTTGTCAGCTGAAAGTTTATCAATAAATTTCTTGTCAAATTAGCTAGTGCTAAACGTTAATATATTTGGTTCTAAAAAATAAGTCCTTATATTACAAAAACTTAAATTCATTTCTTCAGTTGAGTTAGTGAAAAAATGTAGTCGTTTTTACAAAGAAGCTAAGAATTAATTACTGACACCTTTAATTTACACTATATTATTTCACTACCTTTTAACCAAATTTCACCATAGATAAAACATTAAGTCTCTTTACCTTGTGCGTGATATTTTGGAAAAATGATGTGCAGTTTTGTCCACTCTACTTTCACATATATACACATCTTGTTCTTTCACTCCTTTTGGCCGTCCTTTGCAGAATGTATTTAAATCAAGTACACAGCAAGTGCCTATTATGGCTTCTAGAGGAATAATATCATACAGTGGTATACGGAAGACCTAGAAAGAAACACAAAGAGAAAAATGAAAATCATGTTTGTAAATGATATTAATGCTGAAAGGAAAATACAATTATTTTAACTTTCAAAATGTTCATAACTGCAGAATTATGCAAATTTTAATTATGCATTTTTGATGAAGAATTTATCATCAATAATAAATCCAAAGATTAACAAATCTACCTTTTATAAAATGGAATATTGAACAATAACCTATAATAACCAGTTTAATATTTCAGTAATATAAATGAATAAAACATACATAAAAAATTCAAACTTAGACTTAAACGTCTCAGAAAAATATATGAAAATATACTAAATTTTAAATGGTAGTAAATTATTAACATTTTTATTTCAGTAAATAGGTAATAAATATATAAAAACAGACTGAACTGATTTAGTTACCTCATTTGCAAAGAATTTCCGGTAAGGTTCATGGAATGTCTCATGTGGTCGCACATAATGATGGCCATATGCAAATTTATCTTCTCTGAAAGAAAGAAAAACATATTCAAAAGTTAAAACTTTGTATTTCTTTTTAAAAATTACACTTGTACTCAAAAAAAATAAACCAGATCATTCAAAGTTGTAACGTGTCTGTTTCTGTTATATGTAAGACTCATATCCACTCAGTCAGATAGACATTGAAAAAGAAAAGGAAATAAACCACTCCACAATTTGGAAGAGAGTAAACAGTATCCCTTGGGTGGATGAGTGCAGACTTTGATAGGCTGAACATCTATATGTTAGAAGCAATGAATAAAATTCATGACAATTTTTCTTTTTTTCAATTTAAAAAAAGAAAAGGAAAGTGAAATGTTACATTCATTATTGTTTGCTTTGTCAAAAGTCAACAAAAAATAAATGAAGAAAACCCTAAAAAAAGAAAAAGCAAGTTAATTTGATATAATTCATCTAGTTTGATATCGGTTGCTGCAGTGACTGGAAGGCAAGGAATATGGCAATGATAGAAGGAAAATTATTTTGTCTGATACCCCATAATAGAGCCAAAGTGATGTAGATCTCTCTGCCCCAATAAACAACTGGTTTGAACAGTGCATCAGAACTCCTTTTGAGGTTTTTAGATAAAAAGGGCCATAAATCTTCACCAACCACTTCAGCAATAATCCTGAGCCCCAAGTGACAACTATTGTTACATAATTCGTGGGTTGCCTATGAATTATGACTGTAAGTGTAGTAAAATTTGAATGATGGTATTGTTACCATTATAAACATTATAAAAAAATATTGACAGCAGTTCCTTTTGTTGACCTAGCCACTGATTTCTCATTGGCTGAAGGCAAGTGTGAAAAGGGAACTGACTTAGAGTTAGTTAGATTTTGGTGGTTAGCTGAAGGAAGCAGATGTGAAGGTTTCCAAGTATGCCATCTTCTCACCGTGGTTAAACCCTTTTGGGCTTCAATTTTAATAAAGACATCTTTGAAAAATAAATCAAGTCTTGCTTTATTATTAAAAACAAAGAAATGAGCACAGACAAGCAGGCCCAGCAGAACAGAAGCCATATCGACCAGAGGAAGAAATCAACCCAAGGATGGCCAAAATAGACCCACTTAAAAACTCCACTCACTCTCTCACCATTTACATACAACATGGGTATATAACACTATTTTTACCTATTATTTCCTATATTTTCTCAATTGGCTATTTATATTTATAATTTATTAGAGCTTCTTTTATGAGCCATAAAACCTGACATGTTTCAACACCTACTATTCTGATTAGAATCCCATTATTCAAGCCCCACCTTCCCCAAAATCCTTTATCTGTATCAGTCTCTTGTTGCTAGGCTATTTTCTAGAGATGACCCTTTATCAAAATTTTACTTATGTCTCTCTCTCTCACTTTTTAAAAAATTTCTATTTTTATTCTAACTATTGTTAATCCTTTTACTGGTATGACAACTGGATAGCTACTACAACTTACTAACAAAATCCTACCATAGTGATGTTTTTTTTCCTGTGGATGAGTAAGGTATTACAATTATGGATTAAATATGTATAAAAACTGCCTAAAGCTATTATTTTTTAGTTGTAGTTCAAGTACTTTCAACCATTGTCGGTCACAATGTCGATCTATATTCAAAATATGTTATTTGGTATCAGGAACAACTAAATAAAAAACTGAATAAACAATCCTTGCTTATTATATTCAATGAAACATGTCTAAAGGAGAATTTTATGCCTAAATATACATTATTTAAATTAGTACAAGATCTTTCATGTCAATTAAGTCAAAATCATCTTAAATTGGTTCTCAATGAAATGGGTTATAAAAAAAAAAGAATATTTATTCCAATTTGAAAGTAAAAGTTAACAAGTAATAAAAATTATTGTCTCTTAATAAATATTTAACTTTAAAAGATTTTAAGACATTTTGTGTATTATTCATTTTTAGTACAATAAATTTGTAATAACACTAGATCTGAGCATTTCAAATATTTCACATTGGTGAAACACTTTTCAAAAAATAACATTTTTGGCAACAAATTACTTATTAGCCAAGCTAAGGTCAGCCTTTTTTACAAGCAACTATTGTAACCGTAACCACCACCGACACCACTACTACTACGATGATGATGATAATAATAATAATAATAACCATTTGTTTGCACAGTTATAGGGTTTCAAGTATTCCTTTCCTATCTAATAGTAATAATTTGCACACAGTTGTAGTTTCAAGTATTTCTATCTAATAGCAATAATTTGCACATAGATGTATAGTTTCAAGTATTTTTATCTAATAGTAATAATTTGCAGTTTAGTGTCATATCTATGACATCTTTTGTGTGTGTGTGTTGGGAGGGGGGGTGACCCATCTCCAGGAAATACAGTCAGTGTATTTCACACACTGTCAACAGAGCAGAAGAAAGAATGGGTACATAGAGATTATTGGTGACACACTTAAGTGCCATGGCAAGAAAAGCTCTGCACTAGACCAAATCGCAGCTAAGTTTTCTTATTTAACTTCTGTATTTCCTACTAACAAAATAAGTCATAAATAATCTACACTGAGTATGTGAATGCATACCAGAACTGCTATTTCCAACAGCACTCTAAATATATTTTTTAATTTGGTAAAGAGTAAACAATATAGTTTGCTGATCTTACATTTTTATTGAACATGTTTTTTATAGTTTAAGTGGTTCTCAACCGGAGGCTGAGGAGGGGGGCGTTTGAAAACCACTGGTTTAAATAACCATACTCACTTTTCACTTTTCCATAGCCGCTCCACCCTGAAAATATCTAATTTATCAGGGCTAATGTTGGAGAGAAGACGATAAGATGTTCGAACAGGTGTTCCATCAGAGCTTCTTTTCAGTAGATTGTCTCGCATCACATAGACACAATCTCCAACATGGATTTGCATATCATCTCGCATCAAAGTCATGTAATATGTATTACGAGGAGAGGCATCACTAGGCTGAGGCACCATGAGAATCTCCTACAAAAAAAAAAAACACAAAATGTTTTGTGAAAGTTTTAATCTGTTGTCAATAGAATAGAAGATAGAATATATAAAACATGAATTCAGTCAATAAAAGAAATATTATGAAAACAAAAAAATGATAATTTTCTTATTGCTTTATATCATACATTTTTATTTGATTTGGCTACAATATGGTAAAACTTGAGATTTATAAAACAAACATTCAAAGTTTAAATGATCTAAATACAAGAAACAGAAAAAAATATCAAAATAAGGAAATATAAGATCATTATATTTAAAGTTTTCATATTTTTAAATATACTTGAAAGAATATTACCACCAATCAAATGATATTAACTATACATATTTTTAACTTAAAACAAATGTTATAAAATACTTTGGTGTAGAAAATAGAATATTTTCACAGAAAGATTCCTTTTAAATTGTAATAAAGACTTCTGTCTCAAATCTTACCTTGGGATAGTATCGTGGATCACATTGTTCACATAGGTAATTGGCCACATTACCTTTAACACCCATACAATCACAATGTTGCCAAATCTTAAAAATACAAGTTTTATTCCCATTTTTACATGAAATTTAAAATTTAATACTATTCAAATAAATATATACAAACACAAAAAATCCATCAAAATTTTTTCTGCAACTTAGTTTTCTATGTAAGGAAATAGCAAGTGTGAATCTTTTTGAATTTCAGTAGAAATATTATTTTATATGGCCAAAACAGTTAGTGACAAAAAGCTTGTCAATCAATTTTAAAACAACAGATAAAAACATGTTTTATCAGAGGGATAATGGTTGATCTTGATAATATTTTTGTGTTTATTCTAATCCTAAAAAAAAACAAAAAAACAAAAAAAAAACAATAAAACTAAACATAATTCTTGTTTGTTAATCAAATATTAATTACCTAAAGACATTTTTAATTACCTTCATTCTTTACAGCAAGCAGAATGTGTAAACTGTTTAAAAGCTTAAATTCATAGATTTTATGAACAAGAACACATAAAGTAGCATAAACCTAACATATATTCTCAATTTATAGTTTATAAACAAACACATACACAAAGTAAATTATTTGATGGTCAATGACAACTGTTTCTTTAAAAACTTTCGTCCCTATAGACATGGCCATGAATTATATTGTCTAGTATTCTGAATTAAAACATTTGACCAGAAGTCCAATGTTTTAACATAAATATCCTTCATAATAGGAATATATAAATTAGAAATCAAATTTCTAAACTTCTAAAACTACAGATGTAAAACATTTTTGATGAAATACTTACAAAGCATTTTTCACATTGAATCATAAGGCCTTCATCACGGTAAATGTTGCATATGCAGCGTATAATTTCTTCTTCTGGCTCACCTTCTTTTTCTGAAAATAAACATGGTTAGGTGAAAATCTTTGTATCCAACAATTTATATCCAGAAAAAGCAATAAAATTTACATAATCTAAGATCTTGACTATTAAGTAATGACTGAAAAAGTTGCCATTCATCATAATGAAATATTTTGAGCAATGATATAACTTATCAGAATAACTGAATTAAAAAGATGCATTTTAATGCTATTTATATTAGAATTAATGCATTTTTCAACATATAAGATGAATGATCCCTATAATTGAAAATATTATTTAAACATTATCATATAGAAAGTAATATCTATGAGGGAAAAATATGATTTGTTTGGTTTGGTTTGGTTGTTTTGTTTTACAGTATTTCAAACTTTTTCAGGTCATTCAATGCTGAATCAAGTCATTTTTGATAAACAAAGGACTCAGTCAGGTTGCTTAAAGTACCTGCTGTTGTTTAAGTGGTCACCCAATTAAGTATTGAACAGGCCCATCACTGCTTAACTTTGGTGATCTAGCAGGAACTGGTGCTTTTGGCAAGACTTGACCATAATATGATTTATATCATAAAACATACTAAGGCAAACAATTTCTAGCATGAGATATTCAAAATATCATTGTGCAGTGGTTGAGCCGAGTTTGAAATTTCAAAAAGTTAAAGTAAAAAGAAAAAGAAAAAAAAAAGTTAAAGTAAAAAGAAAGAAAAAAGAAACTTCTAATTTATACAATTAGAGCAAGGAAAAATGAACAATATTAAACAAGAGTAGAAATAATCAGACATCTATGTTCTTCCAACTCTTCCGTGTTTTTTAAGTTTATTTAAAAATATATAAACTTTAAATTTATATTTCCTTATGTTAATATTTTCTTGTTTCCTGTATTTAGATCATATATTCATATTATTATTATACCAAACTTTGTGTGTGTGTGAGGGCATCTCATCATGGTGTAATGGTAAGCAAGCTAGTCACGCAAATCCATTATTACTGAATAGTTAGTTTGATCCTTGTTGGATTTTCCATACTTGCAATCTTGTGTCACTTCTAACCCGTAACAAATGAGTTTGGTAAATACCAAATGTGTGTGTGTGTGTGTGCATGTCTATTGAAGTATCATGGTCAAATAGAAAAACCCAGGGACCTGATTTTTTTTGTGTGGATAGTGATTATATAAATTTGACCTCAGTTGTCAGCAGATGGCAAAATATGCCATTTCTGACCAAAATGTTTTTGATCTCATAAATGATGGGACAGGCAATGACAGATCTTTTTTTTCTTTTTTTTCACCTGGTCAGTTATGTTGAATGTTCATAAGTAGAGAAAAAGAAACAAAAGAACAAGACATATTATGTAAAAATAGGCTCTCAGAAACTTTTATTAAAATATTTTGTTTTTTATCATTTTCTCCCTGATTATCACTGGGTATATCTAAGTAAGTAAATGCTAATAAAAATCAAGTAAATACCAAATGCTAATGATTTAATTTGAATGCAACAAACAACCAAATAATTTATTGATACCAACCACAAATCCACACAAGAAATTAGCCATTTATTCTTGTTTCATAAACTGCTTACTAGAAGTAATAGACACAACTTTATCTTTAAACCATTACATAAGTCACTATTTAACAACTGTTTACATATTTAGCACACATTTAAAATTATGATTAATAGTTATATTTCTAAACTCAACAGATTGATAAGATTAAAAAATGAATTTCAAAATAATATGAAAACAATTTGGCTCGACCCATATCAAAGCACTTCTGATGTGAAATAAAAAATAAAATTAAGTCACTAAATCATGTATTGTATCAATAATAAAATAAATAATAAAAAAAGTATCAAGGGAGATAAACATGTACAATCAATACAGATTCACCAACCATAGACTACATACACAGAAAATTAAATCATTTTACTCATTCTGTACCTTCAAGACAGATTTTAGATCAATTTAAAAATAAATAACCTTTATAAACCTTCACTTCTTTTGGCTAAGGTCTAATATAAAAAGAATAAAAACTACCGTTTAGTATTTACATTAAAATCAAAATTTTATTTTATATCTTTTAAATTCTACAAATAGGCAGCTATATTTTAGATATATAACCATTTTTATAAGTTTTTCTTGTAAATTTAAAAATATTTTAGATATAAGTTTATTTGATAGAAATTCTAATCACTGTTATTCACAATAAATACACATTTATAAAAAAACATTTTTAAATGTTAGTCAAATGGATATAATATAAATAACCTGATACTTAGAAAAAATAAATAAATAAAAGAATTCAACCACTTACGTCTTTTATTGCGTGCTTCAACTATTTCAGTTGATTCTGTCTCATTCTGTGAATTGTTATCAGTATTTGTGCCCATGATTTCCTGGAGCTTTGGTAACATCCCATGCCGAGTTGTGTTGTATACTTTTCGTAAACACTGAACTTGTTTGCCCTTTTCAGTTTTACGTTTGAAGTATTTCTGTAAAATTAGGATTTTTATAAGTTAGTTATATCAATAACAAGTTTACAAAATTAACAATGGCTAATTTATAATTTGTGCTTTATACATGTATACTAATAACAGAAAAAAAAATCTCAATGTATCTATTGGTACATTAAAAAGTCAATAGAAGAAAATTACCATTTACATAGAGTAGCAACAATAATTTTTTTTAAATAACACTCAAAATAATAGTCAGAGTCCTGGACTGAAGGCAGAGACAGAGGGGGTAATAATAGCAGCACAGAACCAGAGCCTACCAGATATAAACTATGAGGCAAATATTATAAAAATTGCTCAAACTCAATATGTAAATTGTGAAAACAAAAAAACTTTTAACAATTGACCACTTAGTATCCGGTTGTCCATTCCTAACACTAATAGAATATAAAGAAAGGCATGACAAAATAGGATATTATATTCATCGGAAAATATGTAAATACAATGGAATATTGAAATCTAAAAAATGGCCAAAGAATCTAATATTCTCTGGGACTTTGCTATCCAAACTATTCTGTGTACTTGACATGAGACTTTGATGAGTTGTGGTGCACCTGAGCACTGTACACAATAAATTTCATTATTATTATTATTATAATAAAAAAATAAAGAGCAATAGACCAGATATAGTGGTTATGGGCTATAATAGAAAAACATGCCTTCTAATTGATATGTCGATGCCTACAGATGATAGCATAACAGTCAAACAGTATAATAAAAAAAAAAGTAAATACAAAGACCTGGAAATAGAAATTGAAAAAACATGACACAATAAAATTACCATTGTGCCATTAATAGTAAGAGCCCTGGGTATGACCAAAAAGGGACAGAAAAGCACCGTAACAAGATACAGGGCCAGCCTACATTCAGTAATGTAAAAAAAAAAAAAACAACAACATTTAAATTCTGTAATGAATCTGAATTTTGATTAAATACAAAAAAAATATTAACACAAATGACATTAAAAAAATATTGTACCTTATAAAATAGAATTATTCACAAATTTCTTACATCAAGTTGGAAGTAGATTATAGCTTTATTTTTTGTTTAGTTTGTTTATTAACAAGATAGAAGGAGTCCCTGTGACATAATGGCTAAAGTTCAATCTCCAGTTACGCTATTACATTCACTTTCGGACTAATACCCTTGGGAAAGGTACGGATTCCCTCATCCCTCCAGCTATGGGTTAAATAGCACCACTACTGTACTTCTACAAGGATGGCCTTGGCATTAAATAACCCACAATGGTTGATATGCCATTAAAGAAAGAAACCGAAACCAATTAACAAGATATATTTAAGAAATGGGATTTTATTAAATTTTGCATTGAAAAGACAAATATTAATGTCAAAGATATTTACTTTTGATTAAGAGTTGATGTAAACATGTTACATAATCATTAGTAACCTAATGATTATGACAATAGTGTAGAAATCATATTAGTGCAGTTGATGGCCTTGAGAGTGAGTGACAGCGTTTGACCTCACTCTGACCTTGCGTTCTGGAGATGATTGTGAGAAACGGAAGGCAATAGAAGGCCCCCTTCCGGTTTAAGGAGTAAGCAATTCAGTTAGAGAGTTAGAACTTAGAAGCTAAGCTACCAAGATGTGAGTCTTACTGCGTGATTGTCTGGTCTGAGGAATCTACGAATAAAGTAACATCAAAAGTAAATCGAAGAAAGAAACCAGACCCGGAAACCCAAGAAGACCAGACCTTAGAAGATATGCCGGCCAGAAGAATAGACGACCAGAATAAGAAGTAAGAGAAGTATATAACATATAGATATTTAGTGCCGGTAAAGAAGGGTATGCAACAAACAAAGACAACAAATAACCTGACTAACCCCACCCACACAGATGTCTTAGCAAAAGAATAAATCAACAACAGAATTTTGCTTTCATTAAACTAATATAAACAAATTCTTCTGCTATCCTAAATAATTCTATGGACTGAAATTAAAATAAAATTCTATACATAGAAAAAATAGGTATACTGTAGACTACTGTGTATACTGTGTGTACATGTATAACATGCATCGCCAAAGATGAAAATATCAAGAAAAAATAGTTTTCTTGTATACCATGCAGCACTTTCCATCTGAGATGAAAGGTAGCCAGATATAATGAAAAATGAGAGAAATAGAGAAACTTTTAGATGAACAAAGTGTGCAGTATAAATAGCAATCTATGGTAATATCAATTTGACTGGAATGGGGAGGTCACATTTTTCTGATGTAGATAAAATTTAAAAAGAAATGATTTACCTCAGAATTACGGAATAATTTTAAGATGTCATTCTCAAAACATTCCATGCTCTTGTACTGGCCTGTGTTAATGTTGCTATCAATGGAATTAATATCAATGGGATCATCAACAACTTCATAATATTCAGGATTCTTCTTTTTGGAAGGCAGAGTGAACAACTGAGCAGCAAGGAAGCTACCATCATCACCTAAAAATATAAACACATTACAATATAAATAGTAGCAACATTAAAAAAAAAGGTAATTTCTTTTTCAAAGATTAGATAAAAGTAATGATAAGTGAATAAAATTGAAATTATATTCAAGTCAATAACTCATTTCCTTAATAGACAGATTATTTGCAATGATTTACAGTTGAATATTACAGATTATTAAAATATCAGGATGACTGATTCCATACTAAAGTTCAAAAATGTTCTGTAAAATTAGAACAAGACTTAGACCTTGTGGGGCACGGGGCACTTCTAGTTAAGGGCCCCTTAAGTGGCTTCAACATAGAAATTAAATTAGGTACATGAGAAAAAAAAAATTAAAAACTGAAGTAAAATTAATTAATTTTTTTATACAAAAAAATTAACATATAATTTGGTTCCGAAGAAAACGTGTTACATAATTTGTGGGGTGCCTACAAATTATGACTGTAATGTACTAAGATTTAAATAACAATATGGTAAATGGAAAGTTACCACTATAACCATTATAAGAAGTGATTGACCTGGCCACCGATTTCTGATTGGCTTGAGGAAAAGCGTGTGAAAGGGAACTGACTTAGTTGAGTTAAATTTTGGTGGTTAGCTGGAGGAAGCAGACGCAAGAGTTGTCTGTTCCCAAATATGCCATACACATACAGTTTTAATAAAGACGTCTTTGAAAACTAAACAAAGTCTTGCTTCATTATTAAAAACAAAGAAATGAGCACAGACAATCAAGCCCAGCACAAAAGAAGCCATATCAACCAGAGGAGGAAAGCAACCCCAAAAGATGATGGCCACTCGCCGATGAAATAGAATCTCCCAAGAACACTCTCTCTTACCATTTATATACCCGATACAAAAGGGGTATATAACAAATCTTTGATTTGATTTTTCTCAATTATATTGACTGTAAGAATAACGTTTACAATATTTTTAAGTTTGTATAATATGACAAAGTGATATAATTTTTTTCAGCTTGTAGCAAATCACCATTATTTTTTCAATAATAAAACTAATTTTATAATTATTACAGGTTTTATAAAGGAAATCTGGGTGTCCCTCTAGTAGAGGCCCTGGGACAATTGCCCCCTTTGCTGCCTTATAGACCAGGCCCTGTATTATTACTCATGACTTATTATACTGGTTGTTCATTATCCTTTTTCTAGAAGTTACATGCAATTCATAGCATTCATTATATGAATTGATTACCATTTTGTTCTGGTTAAAAGGGTAACATGAAGTCAAACTTTTTAGAGCCTGTTTACCAAAACTTAAAAAAAAATAATAATGAAATTTATTGTATACAATGCTTAGGTGCACCACAACTCATCAAAGTCTCGTGTCAAGTACACAGAATAATGTATTAGTGTCAGGAACATGAACAGTTTACAGTATTAATATGCATGTATGTGTGCGCGTGTGTGCAGAGGGGCATCAGATATAGTGTCGGTGGACTACAGGAAGCATGGAGGCTTTGAAAGATTCAGTGTTTCGGCAGCCTACAACAGACGCAGGCAGCTTATTCCATGCCTCCGCAATTCTGAGCGTGAATAAATGTTTCTGAAAGTCACGTGAGCAGTGCTGTTTTCAGACTTTGTAGGCATGCCCACGTGTGTTAGAAAGATGGAGATCAAAAAGGTGCTCAAGGTTGCTGTTGTTAAGATGATTAATGACCTTATGAGCGTTTACCAGGTCAGTTGCCAGACGCCGAAGTTTCAACAAATCCATTCCCAGAGCAGCGAGACGTTCAGAGTATGGTAGATGCCTGATGGAGGGTATTCGTTTGGTTGCACGTCTCATCCTCCAATGATATATGCATTGGAAAAAAAGTCTAAAAAAGTTTAGCTGCAGGTTAACCTTATTGCACTTTTAACCTGAACTAACTGTCAAATGCCAAGGAATTTCTATACATGTCCTGACTAGGTTTTAAGACTTAGTTCAAGTATGAGTAACAATCCATAACAAAAATAGGGTCAACATGATCCAATTCACTAGTCCTTAGTAATAATTTTAAGTGTATAATTCATTTTAAAAATGTTTTAAGAATGAGTTGGCTTACCTTTGTGTTCTCTAACAGCACACATGATTTCTCTGCACACCTGAGCTAACTTAGCCATCTTTGTCAGCTCACTGTTTTCATCAGCCATTGCTAACCGACTAGAATATAAAACAAAATGGAATTTATATAACGCACAGAAGAAAAAAAATTTACACTAAATTTAAAGAATTTTATTTTTAGATTATCAATTAATCACAAAAGTTAACAAATTTGTCTTTGCTTGTTTTTTTTTACTCAGTCCAAAGATTGTAAACAGCAATAAAAAAATTTAAAAATCATCATATTCCAAAATGCATCTTTAAAATTAGAAATATTTCATATTTTAAAATCTATTCTACAAAAGGTAGGTCTCTTATAATTTGAAATTTAATATATTTTGTTTTAATACAACTGTTTTATGTACATATAGTACTCTGGATATGAGTGTATAAAAAATACTGAGATTTCTATAAATAACAAAATTATCTTTAGTAACTCAAATAGTACAATAAACTAGTTCAACTATAAAGGAATAAGTGATAATTCAACTTACCGAGTTTTGACTGAACGTTCAGTTTTTAGTGCAGTGAATTTGGTGAGGAACATATCTAAAATGTATATAACAAGAACAATTGATAAAAAAAAAACAACAACAAAAACAGTATTGCTAAGACACATACATACTAAGAGATAGACTATTAAATCATTAAATATTCTAGTTGAAAATATCTGCCCTCTGAAAAAGTATTCCCAGTTATTTCTTTTAAATGTTAAAAAGTACATCAAAATTATGTTCACTTTAATATTAAACTTTAACGTTAAATATTGTTTTAAATTGCTTAAATTTAATATTCTTTCAATTATATGAATACTAAAACAAAACTGAATCTATATTAAAATATATGCAGTGAACGTTAAAAAAATTGAATAATTTTCACTGTTTAAACACACCTTTGCTAAGTGTTAGCTTATAAATGAGATTATATAAACTTATACAGTAAAGTGTAGAATAGAATCCAATAGAATAAAAAAAAAAAAAGAAATATAGTTTGGAAAATCAAATTGACATGTTTCTTTCTCATACTTATACATATATAAATAATTCTATGTACACATATGTGAAGGCGGGCAGAAAAATTCATATGATGATGTCATATGCAGTTTAGTATCATACTCAGGACACCCATTTTTGGAATATAGTTTAAAACTTTCCCCAGTCTGATATCTTTTCCATGGAACACTTTTCCTGGGGTAAAATAGAATTTTCTGGGAAGAAATTAGATTCAATCACTTAAAACAATTTTCGATTATGATAGAGATTTGATCTACAAAAAATGTTTAAACTTTTATGAATTTATACTTCTTTCATTAGATGATCTACATTCATAAAATACAATAGTAAATATAGATATCAAAATGGTTATTCTTGCCAACATCTTTTAAATTAGTACTTTTATAACCTAACTTTTCTTATAAATCATCAAGAATTAAATGTTAACAATTTAATATCAGAAGAATTAAAACATGCATATATAAACAAGTGCTTTTTTCATGAGTTTTAAGCTTGAAATTTCCAATCTTGTAAATGCTTGTTTACCTGTACTTGATAAATTAGTCTCCCGGATAAAATCACAGTCTTTTTCTTTCTCATTTTCTAGTCTCTGTCCTTTCTGGCGGATCTGCCGGATTTTATCAATGTTTCGCACCAGGAATATGCGATGTTTACGAGCAAATCCTCTTTCTCTATTGGACATGGGCTTGATCACAGATTGACTAGGCACCTTGGAAGAAGTGGAGCTTGTCGGATCTTGAGGATTCTTAGACTGGAAAAAAGGAAATTAGAAAAATTAAATCTACCATGATAAAACAAATGATTATATTTAAAGCAATTATAATATTCATTTTGCCTTTTTGAGAGTTCATAATATGACTCAGCTTACAAACACACATACAGAGGAGAGTAAAAGAATAGCATGTCAACATATATATACATACATATAGCTCTTTTTATAAGTGATGTTTTTAAAGCTAAATTTTCCTACTGTTAATTCTTTTAGACTTGTGAGTCGATATTGTAACCAAACTTAGAATTGCAATTTTATGTACATTGCACAATTGTGTATTTAATAAACAAGGACTGATTGATAAGTAAGGTCTCCTACCATGTGACATCACTAATAGTGGAAATAAAAAATTTTGAATATGTATTCAGTAGTATATACAGTCCTGTTCAAATGGGTGGTTAAGTGTTTGCTCTGTGATGCCATTGAATAATAGCATTTGCTAGTCATGAGTAGTACATCAGTGTTAAATATAAAGCAGTAATCGGTGATAAAATCTTTGGAATTTGTTGCACACTCTTCATAGAGCTCTCATTTGGCACCTCAAGATTTCTAATAGTTTCTGAAATTGAAAGAAGACTTGAAAAGTCAACATTTTTGATCCAATGCTGAAGTTAAAGTTACTGTATACAACTGGATCAAAAGTAAACCAGAAAATTTCTTCATAGATAGATAGGAGATATTTGGAAATGTGTAGCACTAAATGGTGACTATGCTGAAAAGTAAACTTGTATTTTTGAAGAGAAATAAAGTTACTTCATTTTGCTACCAGTTTCATTATTATATCTGGTATAAAACTTATCTTTATAGCATTGGAAATCTTATTTATCAATAAACACTCATAAATAACTTTTAAAACAATTTCATTATTATATTCAGTCTAAAAATTGTTTTATATGATTTTAGACCTAATTTACCAATCAATCCTTAATATTATTTTATAGCCATATATATATTAATAGTAATAGAACAAATATTTTCTTTTGTTTTAGTTTTTGATTTTTTAGTTTGTTTCCAAATTATTAGCCCTGAATATTGTAGGAACCATTGGTCCAGTTGAAAACACTAATTGAGAAAAATAAAATATTCCAGGTTGGATGAGTGAAAGGCTAAAATGAATAGATACATACATACAACTATGTATATAAATCAAGAAAAAATACAATCTCACATACCCATATAAACACATACTCCTGATTAAACTTAAATTTATTAAAAAGAAGAGATAACAGAAATGTTATATCATTTAGAATAAGACATATTCAATTTTATATGTATATCTTTAAACCAAATTTCACATTTTTGTTTGTTTGTAAGCATGAGATTCACAAATTATGCTGCTTTTGCATAGGGCCAGCTTAGCTCAGTCGGTAGAGCGTCTTATTAGTAATCAAAGATTAATCATACAAAAAATACAATAACCATGTTACCATTACAATGGAATTTCTCATTACTCAGTACAAAAAATGACATTACAAAAAGCTTCATTTACATGTGTGTATTTAGAAAAACAGGTTCCAGGTTCGGTAGTGGCCCTCGCCAACTCAGCATATAAGTAGCATAGGGATCGGTGCAGTAAAGTGAGGAGCTGATAGTAAGTGTAGCGCTCCACCTCAGACGTCAAAACAATCTCCTTGGACTAGCGCTAGTGGAAAGGGGATAGATTCCCTTGCTGCCTGGCTGATACTGACTTTAGGCCTCTCCGACGACTTTAAAGACAGTGTTTGTTTTTCTAAATACAAACACACATGTAAATGAAGCTTTTTGTAATGTCATTTTTTGTACTGAGTAATGAGAAATTCCATTGTAATGGTAACATGGTTATTGTATTTTTTGTATGATTAATCTTTGATTCAAATTTTGTCAATTTGAAGCTAAATAATTATTGTTTAGCAAACTTTTAAAAAATGCTGTTGACAGGGCAGCGAGATTTGAATTTTGAAAAAAGGAGAAAATATAAATATAATAAAGTCTGGAGTCAAGTAAAAAATGACCAGGATGAGTTTAACACTTACTTTATCTTTGACTTTTTTCAAACGTGATTTGGACTTCCGTTTATCTTTAGGAGGACGGCCAACTGGTCTTGTTACCCCAGATTTCTCTTTATTCATTCCATTCAGTCGCTGAGTCCTACCACCAATTACTCCACGGCATTTTTCACTTCCACAGCGACAGATTTGCTGATGACCAAAATGAAAATCATAATTAATCAATGATTAACAAAAAAAACTTTTTAAAAAAACAACATTATTCTTGGTTGAGACAATGAAAAGAAAAAGTTGTATTGCAATAAGAAAAATTACGATTATCAGCCTTTAGGTATTTACCCAACTTGTTCACCACAGGTAGGATATGACACAATGTTGCAAGTATAGAGCATCCAGCAAGGATCAAACATGCTATTCATTAATTAATAATGGATCTGTGAGACTAGCTTGCTAACAATTACACCACAATGGGACACCCTCAGGATGATTAGATGCAAAGAATTTGGTAGAAGTATTAAACTGATTCATAAGCCATGAAAGTCAAAGTTCACTATTTCTAATCATATTCTTGAAGTAGAGTATAAATAGAAAATAATGAAAAAAAAAAAATGTTCTAAATAAGAGCCAACAATTAAATTCTATTGATATTCTTTATTGCAAATGGACATATATAAATTTGTATTTATAGGAAGAACAATACAGATCAGTGGATTCAAAATGTTATGATCTAGAGCAGGGGTCTCAAGTTCTATGACACAAAAGGATCATTATGCCATGGAGAATAGGCATAGCAAGCCAAAAGCGAGATGAGAGGTGGGGTCTGCAATTTCCAACAGTTATCAGGCAAATTAGCTAGCTTCAACACAGATTGTAACTGTTCATCTATAAGCAAAATGCAGATTCATTAATTTTCATTGTTGAGAATAACTGTTCACAAATGTGTATGCTTCCAAACATGGTCAGAATTTACATAGATGAAGTAAACAATTGAATGGCCATAGATAAGTAGTCCACAGGCAGCACATAATCCAGGATCCATGTGTTTGAAACAATTGATTTATAACAATTCATTACTTTGCAACTTTTTGCAAACGGAATTGATTTCTTCTCACATTAAGACTTAAAAATAGAGACCATCAAAAATATTTTTAGAGAAATAAATAAAAATTCAATATTTACCTGAGAATCAATATTATACGCATGAAAGTTATAATCATAGGTAATTTCCGTATAGGGATGAATATCCTTTAAGGCAAACAGTCCCATCCGATAATAACCATTGACATTCCTGTAAAATATAACATAACAAATACAAATTTTCAATAAGAAAGAGAATAGAGCAAGGGATTTTTTTAATAATAGAATAAATCTCTGCAATGTAAATGAACAACATATATAAAATGCAATGTGCACCTTTCTTCAAGAAAAATAAGGGAGTTAATTTAAATCTTTATTTAAATAATTTAAGCCTAACTGGTAACTGGCTGGTCTTGTAAACTGGTTTAGTCATGAGATGCTACTCATGTAGCATGTTTTGGGCAGGAATACCCTGGTGGAGACCTTTCCTGGTCTATAACTGGTTTGAATTCAGAGTTTTTTCCTCCGAGACTGGTTGTCATACCAAGTTTAAAGAGCCCAGTCAGCCTTACTATTTACCTATAGTCAGAAGAAGAATAGTTGGATTCCTACCTTTCCCAAGGGTATTAGTGCTATGTGAAATGCAAACAATTGTTTTGTAACGAAAACAAAACAAAAAAAAGTTACATAATTTTGGACGTCAATAAAATCCAGATAAAATTTAACAGGAGTATATCTTTTTAGGCACTAAAATTAAAATATTCATTTAATTATAATAAAACTTTGTAGAACTATATAAAAATTGGTGTATTTGAAAAAAAACAAAAAAAACATTGTCGCCTTACAGACGTAGGGACTTAAACATAATGAAATTTGAATAATATTTCCTATAATGTATCATAAAACTTATAATTTTCAAACCAGAACAATATAAATTACTACATCTCAACGAAATCTGGGGTTACTTTAAATAAAGTTAATACTATCAATAGTACATAAATAACACTAATTATATGCTGTGGAAAATGAAAGTTTATAGTTTAAAAGAGATTTAACCTTTTTGTACTATTATTAAGAGAGAGCCAGATAATTTGCTATCCAAAGAAATAACTTACCATTTCTGCATCTCACAGTTAGGATCACACGAATGATTGACGAATCGTCCAATGTTTCCCATTCGATAACCATCAATCATAGCGCCACCATCTAGATTGAGGCAGTAATGATGTCGTTCTTGAGAATAGTTCTCCGTCATTCGGCGGCGAAATTCATTTTCGCTCACCACCTCACCAAGATACTCTAGAATGAATTGCCCTGTAAATAAAAATCAATATATATATACATATATATATATTTAATGTATAAGTATATTTAAACTGTAAAAAAGAAGATATTTAGGCATTCTAATATATGTTCTTAGGATATTCACTTTTTGATATATTCTTATTAAAACATATTTCCATTGAATGTTAATTTCATCACCATATTAGAAATAACTTTAAATAAGTAAGAAATATAAATTTTAAGTTAGGCTTATTAATGATAGATATTCTAACAAAATCTAAAAGGAAGACAAACAAGCAATTGAATTATTTTTTAGAAAACCTGTATTATATATAATGGTATGTATCTCCAATAAGTTTTGAAAGAAAAAGGGTAATCTGAACATTAGCTACATAAATGAGAGTAACCTCCCCTTGTTTATTTCACTTTGAGGAAGCTATATGTTTTGGTGGCCATTTTCATTTCACCGTAATCAATACAACTGCATGTTTTAACACAAAAATATCATAAATTGTGTTCTTAATAACAATTAAGTTAATTTCAAATAATGCGCAAGCACAATTAAGGACACATTTTATGATATTTTCATGTTAAAACATGCAGTTGTATTGATTCAAACAAATTCATATTTTCAGTGTAGATTTATGGTGAAATGAAAATGGCCAACCAAAATATATGGCTTCCTCAAAGTGAAAGAAACAAGGGCAGGTTACTCTCGTTTATGTAGCTAATGCTTAGATTACCAGAAAAAGTATAATGTAACACAATGAATTGTGCAATATGCATTTGTATATTGGATGTAAGTGAAAAAGTAAGATAAGGGCCATAGGGATAGGTATATGTATGCATATGTGTGTGAGCATCCTTGCATATATATATACATATATGTATGTATGTAGGAGTGAGCTGGACATTAGATGGTAATGGTGTAGGTATGTACATGTGTTATGTGTGTGTGTGTGTGTGTGTGTGTATTTATATGTATGTGTGTAATATATAAGGGACAGCCTGTGGCAGTTAAAGGAAGTTCATAAAAGTTATTAAAAATTATCTAAAGAAAGAAAGAAAGAAAAAACAATTGGAGTCAGTGTGGTCTTTAAAACAAAGAAAAAAAAAGATGTAGGAAATCTCGGGGGTCAAAAAGTTAAATGGGATTTGAGAATGGGACAGGGCAGCAAGATTTGAATTTTGAAAAAAGTGAGTTAGATTTTTGAGCAGAGAGAGGACAGTTATGTTTTGACAGCAGAGAGGAGCAGTTAGTTAGGTGACCAGGGTGTCACCCCTACTCCTGGTCCAGCCAGACAGCAGTATGAGAACAAGTGAGAACTTAGCAGAGAGTAGCAAAATAAATGACCAAAGACAGCAAAAGTCTAAGAGGAGAATGAATGAGAGCAAGAAGAAATGAGTTAAATGTAACACCTTCCTTGACCAAAGAATGATTCACCTTAGTTTTGTCTTTGTGTTCTCTCTCTTGTGTTTGAGTTTATTTTTTATTCTTGTGATGGGTCTCTTACTGGGTGCAGTTCAAACTGAGGACACAACAATGGAGTCGATCAAGGTGGCATGACGTTAAGACCGGAATCGAGACAAAGAGATACACCAGGTTGGACTAATATCAATCGGATGATCATGATAGGATTTAAGATGACCAACACCCTGACTGGGGGACTCACCAATACCCCCCCCTCCACGGTTATAAAAACAAATGACAATATTTGGTGAAGTTCAAAATTTACACACATTGACTCTGAAGTATTTTTCTAATAAATGTTACTTTCAATATTAAGATATTTAAAAAAAAAAAAATTTTTTAAATTAATTAAAAATAAATATTTTTGCTAATAAAAAAATAAGAAGTAAAAAAAAAAAAAAATAAATAAATTGTTTGGGAAAATTGATGAAGAATTAAAAAGTGGCGAAAACATATTTTTTCCCACTTACCTGACATTAGATGATGCGAAGAGCGAACACCATAGCCCCGATCTGTTGTTAAGAACATCTCTAAGCAAGGAGCCCAAAGATGTTTCTGAAAACGATTATTCATGCAGCTGTCTCCACATGGACAAAGACCAGGAGAACACTCTGTGTAAATCATTCTAAAAAAAAAGAAAAAAAAAAGATTATATTGACAAATAATAAAAGAACATTTAATAGTTCAGGTTAAGTTCTTATAGTACTGTAATTATTTGTGTATAACATCACACACCTTAACATTTGGACTACAACATTCTGGAAAAACAATTCTTGTGTATAATATGCATTGACTTTTTAGAATTTGTAGCAGATATTTTATACACTTTTAAGCATTCTATAATCCAAATATGCAGGACCATGTCATAGGCCTTTTTGTAGTTGATCCATGCCATTGCGAGATTTTTGTGCCTAGTTTTAACCTCTTTAAGAATGTGATGATCAATATAAAGTAAGTCATCTGTTCCTCTTTTTCTCTTGCAGCATCCTTTCTGTTCTTCTGGAAATAGTTTGCACCAATTCAGTTAGTAATATATTTATTCTTTGATTAGTGTAGTCAGAATTTTGCACATATTGGGTAGACAAGTTATCAGCCTATAATTGCTAGGGATGATTCCTTATCATTATTATAAGTATCATTATTACTACTACTACTACTACAAAAAAAACAATAAAATAAAATAAAATAAAAAGAAAGTTTTCAATTTTTAGCCCATTACTTTCCACATTGCTTTTCTAAGCTGCTTTTCATTTTTAAGCAATCACAAGAGATTTTATAATTTAAAAACAATTTAATGCTTAGATTATTATCCATCTTTACTGTGTTTGTTTTTACAATGGAAGTTGCCTGCTTCAAGTTATTTGAAAATTAACCAAACTTGTATTTTCTCTAAGAATATATGTCATATGAAAATAGATCTTATAAACTTTTAATACAGTAGCATTTTAGAAAAAAATTTTTTATTCTAAACATGACATTTTAGTTTTCATATAAAACATGAAAATATTTATGAATACTTTAAAAACCATTATCTTGTAATAAGTCATACAGAACACATTTCCTTGTTTTAAAAAATATATAGGACAATCACCCGATTCTAAAAGTCATCTTCTTTCAACTCACAAAAATGTACTTTAATTAAATCAATGAGGAGATTTTTATATTATTCTAAAAGCATATGTAACATTCAATTATATATACATATTTTCTTAATTTGACATGAATAGAAATAATTAGTTTGTGAATGCAAAGATATGTTAATCTGTATCAAAAATAAAATTAATTTCTGCAATGATCCCATACCCATTGGTCTTTCAAGTTAACCTCTAATTTAATGTTTCTTGGATTCCTACATGTAGGTGATAATAAATGTATAAAAAGTCAACACCAGAGATAGTTTTAATTTTATAATTTAAGAATGAATGTGAGTCGATGAGAAAGTATTGATTGGTTACTGGTGCTGGTTTTAATTGTTTATCCTGTTTATTGAAAAAGAATATAGATGAAAGTTTTTAGAGTTTTAGGTCAGTTCACATATTGTTCTTATTAACCTTTACATATATTTCTAGCAAAAATTATTTAAGTAGAAAGAACAACTCCATTTAAAAAACAGAATCAGTTCATTTGTATTGAGCATTTAAACAGGGTATATTTAAAGTGGCATTTTAGAGAGGTTTTATAGTCTAAATAATGGGTACTTCAGGAAACTAGTAGATAAGCTTTTAAGAAAGGTCATTTTTATCTAACTCTGCCATGGTACTTTAAAACTGAACAATGATCAAGATAAAGTGTTATCAGACTCTGATAAACTTTAAGTTGAACAAATGGGTATATAAGTATATAACACTAATAAAAAATAATATGTACATTGTATAAAGTATTTTTCTTCTAAATTTTTTTATTTTCAAAAAGATATTAATGTATCTTTAAGAAGCTTCAAATATTTCTATTATAAAAAAAAAAGTGAAAAATTGAAAGTTACAGTATTTGTTCTCAATTGATGATAACCTAAACTGGTTTACATAGATTAATTTGTAGATTTTATCATTCCAATGCAATACTTTGTGATTTTATATAAAGTTTAAAAGCACAGCAAAAACATGTTCCCTTCTACCAACAAAAATAATTAGCATTGATGAAAATCAATATTACTGATATCTTGTAGATTTGTTGATCTTCTTAATACTATTTAGAAAATGGTTTTAATATTTTATGTAAAATATTCTCATTTAATATTAACTATCACTTAGACTGATCAAAAATGTTTTCAGTTGCAAATTATTTGAAATTATTTTACATTCTTGTTTTTAGTAATTTCATTATTATCATTATTTTGGAATGTATTACTTGCATATGGTAAGTATTTACCCAACCCGTTTAACACAAGGTCGCAAATACAGGGCATCCAGCAAGAATCAAACTCACTATTCAGTAGTGATGGATCTGCGAGACTAGCTTGCTAACTATTACAACACAATGGGATGCTCCTTGTATATGGTAAGTATGGCCAATTTTATTTCTTTGACTTTCTTAATTGTTTTAAGCCTTATCTAAAAGTTATTGTTGATCAGTTGAATAAACAAAAGCTCAAATCAGTAATTATTATAGACAAAGACAAATAGTTATATATCTAATGTGTATAGATTAATATTTTCTTATATTTAAAACAGCTAATAAAATAATTTTTCCAGATAGTGTCTAGTAGTAGGCCATATAATGACTGCTTCTGTATCATATAACATTTTTGCCTTATCACTTAATAGTTGTTGAATGTTAGATAAGAGTTTTATGGTTTTTAATTATATCACACAATACCGTGAAAATCTCACTAAAATTCAACAGCAATTAGTGTTAATATGAAAATTATATATAGCACTAATTGCTAAAAAAAAAAAGACTCCAGAGAAGCTATCTTTATTAAAATGAAACAACCCTGCATTAAACAAAATATCTTTCCCTCTAGAAGTTGGAATCTTGAAATACAAATAACACTTGGCAACAATCTAGATTCTAGACTTTTGCAATTATATGAAAGCTAACAGATCATTTTTCAAACATTAAAATTAGCATTACAGTTGAAAGCTGTTTATTAACATGCAATAAAAACGGTCATTTAAAAATTCACAATATTCTTCAATGACCTCACAATTTTCTGGATTTTAAACCCTACATGAGAATTCTTCCAAGTTTTAGCTGTGTCAGTACTACTGTATGGTTGAAACACTTGGAGAAGATCCTAGAAAGGAGTAAACAAGGATGCTACATGCTGTTTTGAACAAATCCTGGAAGCAGCACTCTACAAAACAGCAGCTGTATGGCCACAAATCATCAAAGACAAGCTGGAAAAGTAAGGAAAAAATCATAAAACGTTTTCCTATGAACTCCTACACATGGACACACCAGTGTCGGCTGACCAGCAAAAACATTCATCAGCTTTGTATACTGCCAAGAAAACTTGCCAAGAGTGATGGCTGATAAGGACAGATGGCAAGAGAAAATCAAAGGAATCTGTGCTGTTGGTATGCCTTGATGACAAATTACAGAGTAACTGTAAAGTACTCAAACTACAACTAAAAAAGGTTTGGACAATTTCTATAGTGTTGATCTATATTTGAAGCATCTTAGGGCCAGTTTAGGTCAGTCGATAGAGTATCTGCCTAGAAATCACAAGACTCCGGGTTTAATACCAGCCCTTGCCAACACAGTGTATAAGTAGCACAGCTTGGATCTGTGCGGTAAAGTGGTGAGGTGATGGGAAGTGTGGCGCTCCACCTCAGACGTAAAAAACAATCTCCCTGGTTTAGCGCTAGTGAAATGCAAATAAACTCTCTCACTGTCTAGCTGATACCAACAATAGGTCACTTGTTTTACTAACAAAACAGGAAAATATAAAAAATTGAAGAAACAATCCTTGTCTGTTATATTTACTGAAACATGTCTAAAAGAAAATTTGCTGCCAAATATACATTTCAAAAACATAAATAGATACCTGAATTGAACATACGAGGGAAGACTAAAAAGTTCATATGAAAACATCATATCTGCTGCTGCTGAGGTTTTTTACCAATGGGATCCAAGCACTGCAACAGGGATGGAAAAAGTGCGTGGACCTCAAGAGGGAATATGTTGAAAAATAAACTTCATTTATTCACATTCCATGAGAATATATTGGTCAGCCTATGAACTTTTCAGACGACCCTTATAAATTGTTTAGTTTATGTTCAAATATAAATAAACATTAAAAAAAATCAATCTATATGCAAACTTTGTACACATGACAGTATTAACAAACCTATTGAGGCACTCCTCTCCACAGCCAGTTTTCCCATCAGTCAATCCTGAAGAACAGCTGCAAGGATGAGGTTCGTACGGAGACACTGGTTTGATATCCACATAAAAATCTGCATGAAACAAGTTAGAAATTAATTATGTGAAAAACAGTTCCATTTTGAAAAGATAATTATTATCATTCAATCTTATTAGAAATTACACTGAAATCACACTGTTACTTTACTACTCGTAAAGAAAAATTACCAGACAAGCAAGATTTTTTTAAACAAATTTTAAGTGGAAAATGTGGATTTTACTTGAACATAAATTGTTAATCCCTTTTCCCAATATATCCCTTTCTCCAATATATCATTGGTAAATAATTTATTGATTACAGTAGAATGAAAGAATAATTTCACCCTTACAGATCTGATGTTAAATAGTTCTAATCCAGGTACATAGTCAACTGAGTAACCAAATATGACAAGTTAGAAAAAAATTATTAACACACAATAAAAATGGTCATTAACTTAATTAAATCTTATGTTAGTCAATTCAATTTTTATCAGTTTTCTTTTTAAAACTCTGTAAATCTTTTATCATTTATACTGTAATGTTAACTGTAGATTCTACAGTTAAAATTAAGATTGATACAAAAGTTGCAAGCATTTTGTTTTATTAAATCTTTTACTGTATATGGTATCATTATTCAGCAATTAAAGTATTTTCCTTGTTTTCTTGGACCTTATGCCACCTTTGAGGTAAGATGTATATTCCACAATAAAAGAATATTGTTCTTGAGTTTATGAGCTCTTTGAGAAATTGCTAAAACCACTGACCAAAGACGTGTTGCCTGGAATAAAACCAGTGACAGTCTGAAGGTGACAGATCTGGGGAATATGCAACATATATAAATACTTGGCATCTCAGTTCTATAATCATTTGCAGTGTTACATTTGCAACACAAGGTCAAGTGTTGTCATGCAACAAAATTCATAGTAAACTTGCCCAGAAAAAGGTCATTGAAACAAGACAATTGCTTACTGTAGCATTGTGTAGTAATAGTTTGTCCAGCAATTCATAATTAATAATTCTCTTTGAATTACACCAAACATTGTGAACTCTATTCTCTAAATTTTAGTTAGAGATATTAAAGCCACAATTTTATGCATTTTGGATTCTCATAACAAATCCACTTTCCTTTATCAATAACTAGCTTGTCTAAAGAGGATGATTTCTGTATTGAGCAAGAAAAGAAAGACCGGAAAATACATTCTACATAGGTCAGTATTTGCTAAGCAACTTGATTTGGTTTGGTTTGGTTTGGTTTATTCAATAGTATATCAGCCCCTTACAAGTTATTTAATGATGAAATTTGATTTGTTTGTAAATATTTCATTATAATCATAACTACTTATTTTTTCATCATTCAATTGCAATCTTTTTTAATTGCACTTTTTTCTTTTTCGTCTATAATAATAATTTGTTTGCACAGTTATATGGCTTCAAGAATTTCTATCTAATACAAATAATGTGCACACAGTTATATGGTTTCAAGTATTCCTACCTGATACAAATAATTTTCAAACAGATCTATTTGACCAATAAATGGGACCGTAACAGGTCAGTATGGACCTGGGAGTAATGGCCATTAAGAGGTACTCCAGTCCCTAGAGCTCCAGAACTGGAGCATCACCACTGGATGCAGTTTAATATAATATCCAGGACACCCCTTTTAGTGGGGAGTCTTACCCCTTAGCAGAGGATACACCCAGTGTATTCTAAGCTCTACTGACAGGGTAACTGACCAACATAGAACCTATTTCTTAGCTTTCCAAATTTTCCCTAGAGCATGTAAACAATATACTATAGTTAATTATATAAGCAATTAAAGAAGTGTAAATTTCTAAGATATTCCTAACATTATGCAGAAGCTAGCAGTGGAAACTTATACATCAAAATACTTGCAATATCCCAGTAGCAAAAATATTGAAAAGATTTTTTAAATCCTTTTTTTTTTTAATTACCAAACAACTGTGCTACTAAAAATAATAAATAATTGTTTTTGGATCTGTAACTGATTTTTCCAGATCAAATAAAACAAAATGGAAAATACTTACTGTTTCTAACTTTTCGATAATTTAAATGATCATCTTTTCTAACCAACTGAAAAACACAAAGAGTCAGCAATGATGAATATTATAAATCAGTTAAAAAATATAAAAACTTAATTACTGCTTATGTGTTTTTTTATATTGTCAATATAAATATATCTGATTCATATAGTAAAAAACAAAAAGAAGTTTTTATTAATATAAAAGAATTAGTTCAATCAATAGTTGTTTAAAGGTTGTGCTCAATGCAATGAATAAAAATAAACAGTTGTTTTTATGAATTCTTTCGATTTAAAAAATCATTTTATAAAAAAGCTATATGTAAACAATCTTAATATACAATGTATGATGGAGATATTCATTTTTCTAATTTTTTCAATGATAGTTGTAGAAATACTGTTTTAATTTAATCAATTAACACTATTCAAAGAATAATTTGGCCAAATGAACTTCTCCTTATTTTTTATGCTTACATAATTCAACCAGTCCATTCTCCAACCTTCTTCAGGCATAATGTTCAATTAAGGAAAAAGATTCTAGTTCTAGTTTCTTTCTTCAATAGTCCAAAGCAAGCATAATATCATACAGCATTTTTTTTTAATATCAAAAGTAATGCTTGTAAACTGTTATTTCTAGCTATGTGTACAATACATCTTGTTTCTCAATTTCTTTTGACATGCAATTGTTCTCTTTTCTTTTCACAGAAATTCATTTCACATTCCTTATTTTTGTTAAATAGCTCATCATTATATTTAAAACAAAATGTTCACCAGTGTATTAATCAATTTTTGGATGGCATAATATCTGAAATGTATTGTGTCAAAAATTCATAACACTTTATTTAGAATTCCAGAGCATTATCCTTACAATATTATAAATGGTTCATGTGTCTCTGTTTTGAAAATGAATAATATAAAATACATTAATTTATTGTATATCTCCTTGGGTCAGTTGTATAAAACATGTCATCAGTGCACTTAGTAGTGTAACACTGGGACACAATTTCTTTAAAAGTGCATGTTTATAGACCAGCAAAAACAGAAAAATCTTCTTTTTTATTTCTAACTTCAGAGAGGCATTGTACTATCCCGAATTTTACTTGTTTATATAGTAAAACTAATAATTTTTACAAGTACTACCAAATTGTTGATCTAAACAAATAACACACTTATAAAGAAATGTATCAGTATAAAGTGTGAAGAAGAGAGTTAGAAAAAACAAAGTATTCTTATAAATAAATAAATAAATAAATAAATAGAGAGAGAGAGAGAGAGAGAGAGAGAGAGAGAGAGAGAGAGAGAGAGAGAGAGAGAGAGAGAGGGAGAGAGAGAGAGAGAGAGAGAGAGAGAGAGAGAGAGAGAGAGAGAGAGAGAACAGAAAACAGAAAAATGTGTCTATTTCAAGTGTTCTTTAATCAACCAATAGACACTTTGAAAGAAGGTGATATTAACACTTGAAGTCTCTTTGCTCCTGTGGTGCTCTCTAAATACCAACCCCCTCTGAAGTTGGTTATGTCACAGGTGCTAAAAAGATGATAATATTGAGAGTTGACACTGAGTAAAGATATTATGTGTGTGGTTATCATGTACATGCTGTTACTTATCGTTGCCTCTTAATATCATATGTTGGCAAGTGATAAGTTACCTGATTGTTCTTGTACATCCACCAAATATCATATGGAAGTTGGAAGTCTGACACTTCTGCACGCAAATCTTTTCCCTCGTGAAGCGGAACCGGTAATCCAGATTCCACATTACCATTCTGTTTAGAGGTTTTGTCTCTAGTCTTTAGACCTGACCTTCGACTCAACCTACAATTATAAAATCAAGCAAAGCACTTGTATAGAAAATTCAAAATCCATGTTCTTCACTATTATTTGAAAAAGATTTCTTTTTTAAATATGAAAATAATAGAAACTATATAAAACATCGTTAGAAACAGAGCATTAAATTAGAAATTATTGCATGTACAATTCAATCATATGTGATTTAACAGATAAAGTATATTACTGTATATTTAAACATTTTTTAATTAAATATATATGTATATATAATTCTCTTATTAAAAAAATAAACTCATTAAATGAAAAGCTGAAGAAAAACACTGTCACAAAAAATACTTTAAATAGATACTTACTCGTAATTCCTACAATATTCATAGTATATACCAACTTTCAGATACTTCTTTTTATTTAACTGTGAAGGTATATCAGAATGACAATCATCAAAACCATCATGAGATCTTTTAGAGGCACTGAGAAAAAAAAACAAAAATAAACAATAGTGAATATCACAATCAAAATACAGAAAATAAGAATAAAATTAACATTTAAAATAGATGAAACAAAATTCAAGATATCTTTAAAAATTAGCATTAAGATAAAATTTTAATTTGGAGCAACAGGTTATTAGATGTCATCTTATAAATTTCTACATTTAGGCAAGATTTTAGATGTTATGCTATAGAGTTACATTTATTACTTTTCCTTTGAAAATCTTGGATATGTTTAATATTACTATCATCACTGTTTAGTAGGTCAATGACTCAATAAAGTGAAGAGTACCTAATCTTCTTCTTCTTCTAGAAGTAGTAGTAGGTATTTACCCAACCCATTCACCATGGGTACGATGCGATACAAGGTCATAAGAATGGGACCTCCAACTAGGATTGAACTTGCTATTCAATAGTAATGGATCTGTGAGACTACTTTGCTAACCATTACATCACAACAGGACAAATTAGTACTAATAGTATGATGATGATGATGAAAAATTTACTATTCAATAAATGAAAAAATATTTTTCTGAAAATATTATGCTGAATTAAGGATGACTTTTATAGGGATTGGCCCCTATATTTTTACAGCATGTGGAATTGACTAAATTAAAATAATTAAGTTTTCTTAAATAACTAGTTTTACAATGGTATGTCATGAGATTAGAATTAGGTAAACAAAAGAGAATCGAATGAATATTAGTTTAGAAATATTTTAGGAACAATAGAAACAATTGTTTAAATTTATCCGATAATTTATGTCACCATAATTCCACAGATACCAAAATCATTCGATATTGCATCATTGCAAATCACCTGATATTTGATGAATACTTTAGCTTAATGATCACATAGACAATGACAAAAAGAAAATTATAAAAAGGCCCATAGAGCTGAAAAACAACAGACAGATAGTGGAAGCTTACGCTCTTCCGGACTCAACAGATTTGGGGTGAATGTCCTCTAACTCGACAGTAGGAGCAAAAGTTCACCCCCAACATCGACACAATGGGGAGAAGTCACTGCCCGAAGACACAAAATGATATATCAGGTTGGTCTCGTATTTTCGTTTCCAATTTACTCTCTCTCTCGCTCAACAAAAACAAATTTCAATCACAAGTTTCAATCACAGACAAAACTACGACAATGTTGACACAGCCAGTCGCACAAATATAAACAATACATGTCACACTTGTCACACACAACTACGTACAGACACATACAGTCAGCAACATCACTAAAAGAACAATGGAATATACCAACTGTAAATTAATGAATATAAAGTTTGTTTCCTTTATCAATTTTGTCTTCTTTTGATTTCTATGGAAACTTCATTTCCATAGTCTTATACATTTAAATTGTGGGGATCAAAACTCGGATCTTCTTCAACTCCTCAACTACACACTCACCAAAAAACCACGGTCCCTACACTTTTCAGAAAAATGCTTTGAAGTATTCTGAGTTAAAAGACCAGAATACTTCACACGAAAAAATCTAATTTGTAAATGTAAATAAATAGAATTAACATTAATGAAGAAATCTTGATTTTGCTGGAAATAATTCTAAATATGACTGTCAGTAAAGTTTATAAAAGAAAGTTGTGATTTTAATTCTAAATATGGAAACTGTTATAAACAATTAATAAATGTTAGTATTCATAATCAATGGATGTCATTTTTATACTAAACTCAAGACTATTATTTTCTATTATCATTTTGTATGTCTATTTAAACGTGAAAATAGATATGTAAATGTTAATACAAAGAGAAAAAAAAAAAGAACTGAATAATATTTTGACCTCCTTCATCACCTATATACAAAAGTTACCAGTGAAAACCCTTTACAAAGTTATTGTATTTGTGCCCATTATTCCTATAATCAAATCTTTTACTTTCGTTCTATTCATATATATATATATATATATATATATATATATATATATATATATATGAGGGCCATTCAATAAATAAGATGAATATTGCCTAAGGAGTTGGCAATAGGAAACACTGCATCTTTTTCAAGAAAATCAATAGTGATGTCCAAAAGACTGTCAAGCATGATCTTCTTTATTGACTGCTGTGCCTGGAACTTTTTCTTTACCAGAGAGTCAGAGTTCCATTCTATGGACTATCTTTTCAACTGAGGTTGATAGTGTCAAACCTGTGTTTACCATATTTGTAAACATTTTTTGACTAAAATATGCTTTTGCATGCAACTCACACATTCTTTTCACATGGCTTGTACTTCTCGACCACCAAAGATGTGATGATAGACCTCTGTCCAATCCAGGAGCACTGTTTAATTTGTCAACATTTTGAATTGCTTCAAAACAAATATTTTTGTGAGATTAGAATACTTTTTGTTATAAACCAATTCCAAACAATGCAGAGTTTATATTTATGGAAAAGAAATCTAGGGGTGAAAAAAATTATTTTGCTTTTTCCGAAAAAATTCCCCCTATTCATTGAATGATCCTATGTATGTATGTGTATATGTGTATATATATATATATATATATATATACTAGCAAAAGTACCCGATCCATGACCAAACTAAAAACAAATTCAAGAACACCAGGGAGTGAGTGAGTAAGAGAGAGAATAAGAGGAAAATAATTTATGGAATTAAAAACATCACCGATAATTTGTATATTACAATATTTATTTTTTGAATTATTTTTTTTTTTTTAAACATTTAAAATATTATTCTAAAAATGTAATCCTTAACTTTTGTGTGTTTGGAACATAAATCTATTTTTCTAAAAACTGTTTTGTACATATGACAAAAACTAATATTCATTTCTTAATTGCTGATTGCGTTAAAGTGATAAAAAATATCAATTTAATTTATTTTATTTTTTACCCCTAAAAAGTAACAATTAAAAGGATCGATGTATTAAACTTGTGTCCTTATTTATTTAACTCTATCAGCTGAGGCTGTAAAAATACAATAACAGCACCTCTGCTGTTTAGTAATTTTCTGTACTTTGTAGCATTCCCAGTTGATTTTTTTTATTTGAGGTTATTGTTGTTTAATCACATTAGTTATATAGAGCTGTGTAAATGGAGTTCAGAACCGTTTGAATTATGCAAATATCCCCAGTGGTTCAAAAGTTATGAGAATTTAAAGCCCCGAAATTGGGGGTTCAAATGTGGACATGATTTTGTTTCAAAAATATGTCAAATCACGGACCATTAAAAAAAAAAGAAATTCAGTGATTTCTTCACCGTTTCTTTATTTTTGGAGCAATTTTGATAAAATTTGGTATTCTTATGTAAAAGTGTATGTTCTTTCTGATTATGTACTCAAATTATATGTATCTATGCTTTAACCCATTATTTAGAGAATAAGAGATACAGATAGCAGCGATTTTGGGTTTTTAAAAAGTTTAACACCCAATTATTCAACATTTTCATTATAATACTGCATGTATATACATGTATAGTATTAATTCAAATAAATAACATCACTTTGAAGAAAAATAAAACATTTATTGCAAAAACACAGACATAAAATGAGGGTTCAGTTTATTTTATGGTAGGAATTTACAAGGAAAAAGTTAAGGATTACTGACTTTAAAACATAGCTAAAAAAAGTTCAGAAAAAAAATAGTAATTTCATTGTTGTGGAAATTTCCATAAAATACGATAATTATCAAATTTTTTACGTGTGAATCTTAAAATTCTCATGCCAAAAATTAATGTTAAATAAATATTGGGTAAAACTTGCAAATCATACTCAAAATCCCATGATATTACAGCTAAATTCTCATCAAAATCCCATTATATTACAGGGTGACACAGAAAAAAAAAAAAAAAAACAGAACCCAAATTATTTATTATTTTATGATTAAACTAATCCTAAATCCCCTAGTTAAAATTAATAGTTTTCTTACAAAATTCGTGGGTTCTGTTTTTCCTGGGTCATAGTTTGTTTTGAAATGTACAATGCACGATTGAAAAGTACATTGTACGTTTACGAATTTTGCACAGGTTGATTTTTCAAACGTAAATATATGTATACACATATATAATATTAATTTAAATATGTAACATCACTTTGAATTTAAAAATACATTTCTAAATGCTTATGTTGAATTACATAAAAGAAATAGATTATCTATTTACATGTTTTCACACAAACTGTGTGTGCTTTTGTTTACATTTCTCGTAATTTCAAGTTTTTTTTTCTCCAAAATTGAAATGGACGTAAAAAATAATTCAATTGTTAAAAATACGTAAAAGTTAAATATTTAGAAAGATTCTTATTTTATTTTCAACGGTATAAATATTTTAAAAATTGGACGAGAAATAAGCGATAAATTTAAACTTTATTATCTGCATAACATAAACAATGCGTCGCTGTTTAACGTAAACTTTACGTTACGCGCTATAGTATGCCTGTCGGACAAATAAATTTGAGTTTTTTTCTTCAAAATACAAATTTTCGAATCAAATCCCGAAGCACTTAGTAATATTTACATTTTACAAATTATATATCAAAATAATTCTGAAACTTTCTAATTTTACAAACAAAGTGCTTCTTTTTCGCTAATTATACTCATTTTGAACAAATAGTCTTGGAGTTTGGACTATTGTAATTTTACTTCCACAGGTCCTAGAAACAAAACAAAAAAAGCTCCCTTTTGTACTTCCAGGGGTCTTCTAATTGAGTGCAAAATTTCAAGAATATTGATAAAGATTAGCCACTTAGATTTTCCAAAGAAATGTAGAGTGTAAAATGTATTCTTGGAAAAAAATTCCTATCACGCATTTTCGGTTGTTTGAAGCAAAATACGTTTTTAACTCGCTGTAAAAAATTATTCAATTAATAAAAACACATACAAATTACATATTTAAAGAGAGTATTTTATTTTCTTTCTAACCATATAAATATTTTTAACATTGAACCATAAATATACGAGAAATTGTAATTTTAAATCAATAAGGTCCGATTTGTGACGTTAGTTGACAGGGTGTTTTTACATCCGAAAGTCACATAAATTTGAGTTTTTTCAGATGCATTTGATTACAATAAAATAAATGATCATAATTATTTTGTGTAATATAACTTTTATCATTCATTTTATTCCTATTATCACTAATTTTTTCATCTATAAAATAGTTTGGAAATCCATTATTAAAAAGAGTTGTTTTAATATTTTTTAATTCATTATAAAATATTTTATTAGTTGAGATTAATTTTGCACGATTTAATTGATTTTTTTATAATAGCTATTTCATAATATCTATATAGGGGCATTTGCTTTTATAATTTAAAATACAAGAATTTATACACTTAGAAAGAAAATTAACCAATGAACTGTTGGAAAAAAAGACTTTGAGATCGACTCAAACAGAGAAAAAAAAAACTATATCAATGTATATGTATATATGCATGTGTGTACGTGTATACATATAAAGGTGAGAACACAAAAGGACACAATAACTTTTTTTTTGCTGTTATTTTTAAATGTCATAAAAAATTAAAAAAATTTTTTTTGCATGAATTAATAAATCCTTTGAATTTGTCATTTACCAACGAAAGGTAAAGGACAGAAAGATTAAGGGAGGAAATATAACACTATAATGTTATAGATTGACTGGCGATATTAAATTAGATACTTAAGAATAATTAAGATATTTTACTAAAAGTTAAAGTTATAATCCTTTGTAAGGAAGTGTAAAACAAAAAGAAGAAAACAACGAATAATAATAATATTACAAATTGCACCTGGTGACACATAATCTTTATACTGGGTTCCTTCAAAAGTTCAAATCAAAAGTTTGCGCCAACAAAGTACAAAATATTACTCAGCAAAGGAAGTTGAAAAGGTTAATCTTAAATTTTGATTTGATAAATAAAACAATAACTTAATTTGGATCAGGTCACACCAGTGCTAACTCTAATGAAAAATGCTGTGGAAAATCACAAGCAAGTCTGGCACAAGACACAATAATAAAAATATTATCGAATGGTTCACCAATCATAGAAAACTGGGGTGGATTTTTTGCTGCCCTCCCCAAGATGTGCAAAACTGATTTTGATTGGCCGTCCAATCAGATGCGACCTGGGAGGGGGCTTTTGTACTCCTCCCCAATGTTTTCACTGTAATTCCATTGGTCTGGTGTTTCTATTGGCTGGCCAATCGTAGCCGTATGTTCACGGGGCTGGAACCCATAAAAGAAGACCTGAAAAGGAAACAGATCAGACCGAAAGCTGGTTCCATAGCTACGTCTCAGAGCCCGTGCCACCGTCTTTGCCGCTACTTCCTGCTACCTTGCTACTCAAAGTCCTGACTTGACCATATCAGAACCCAGAAGTAATTAGCTGTATATCGCCAGTCAATCCACAAAACTTCAACATCGTCTTCGACATTGACACCCTTTGTTGTTGTATATGATTTTGATCACTGTATAATTAATAAAGGTATTGTTGTATTGTTAATAAGCGTTTCGTAGTCATTGCGATTGTTGACTCGTTGGCAGCATTGGTGAATTTGGTCATTTTCAGAGACAGCCAGAGCCAAGAAAAGCCAAACCAGCTCTTCTTCAACTTTCCTGTGGGTCAAACAGAACAGCATGGGCACAGGAGGTCGGAACGAGCAGGTCCACCAGTCTATAAGTGACCCGCAGCGCAAAACGCACTTATAGGACCACATTTGGTATCCGTGTCCCAGGATACTATCACATTTGGCCCCGTGACAGTACGGGTTCACATTTTAGTCTGAGACTAGTTGTCATATTTAGTTAGTGGCTTAATTTAAAATGATAAAAATTAATTATATGTGCAAATGCAGTTAGGAACAATATATGAAATTTGATTAACTAAAGGCTCTATTTTTCTAGTTAAATTCATAAAAATTTTCTTGTAATTAAATTCTAAATAGTGACTGTTTCTTAAATGGTATCTGTACAATTGGAAAAGTAGTTATTTATTAAGCTTAGCTTAATTTTGCATAAAGCTAGCAATATAAGGCACCCAGTGAGAATCAAACTCACCAATAATGATCAGCTAGCCTAGCCCACCAACCCTTACAACACAACAGGTACCTGCCAAGAGGAAAATTTGAGAGATTCTTATCTATACTGGAAAATTATGTCTGATGATAATTATAGTGTTCATAGGAAGTTTTTTTTTTAACTGAAGAGAAATAAACAAAAAAATGTTCCTTTTATATAATACTAGCTAAAGTACCCGGTCCATGACCGGACTAAAAAATAAAAAAAAGAGAAAAAAGTGGTGACTTAATTTGGCGGACCTGAACTTTTGGAACCCCACGCCCTCTAAAATTTTCGTTTTTAATTTTTTTTTTTCAACGGATTATTATCGATTGCAAACCAATCTATCCGATTGTAAAAAAAAAACTAAAAAAAGTTATTTATTTTTCGAGTTTTCAGGGGTGCTCATTTCCCCGTATAAGTTTATAGTAAATCGAACCCCCATATCGAAACCGCTCTATCTTAACAGTTGGGCTGAATTTGCACTAAGGTATCAAAATTAAGGTGACACAGAAAAAGCAGAACCCACAAATTTTTTAATAAAACTGTTAAATTCAAGTAGGGGGGTTAGGATTTGGGGTTATGGTTAGGGTTAGGGGTTGGTGTTGGGGTTGGTGTTTAAGGTAAGTTTAATGGGAAAATAAATAAATAATTTGGGTTCTGTTTTTTCTGGGCCACCCTAACTTTGACACATTTGCGCCAGTTTCCTTTCGAGCAGTTCCGATATGGGGGTTCGATTTACTATAAACTTATACGGGGAAATGAGCACCCCTGAAAACTCAAAAAATAAAAGAACTTTCAAGAATTTTTTAAAAAATCTGATTGATTGGTGTGTAATCGATAATAATCCATTGAAGGAAAAATAAATATTTAAATAAAATTTTCTTTTTAGCGGTTCCGATAAGGGGGTTCAATTTACGATAAACTTATACGGGAAACTGAGCACCCCTGAAAACTCGAAAAATAAATAACTTTTTTGAATTTTTTTTACAGTCTGATAGATTGGTGTGCAATCGATAATAATCCATTGAAAGAAGAAAAAAAATTAAAAACAAAAATTTTAGAGGGGTGTTCCAAAAGTTCAGGTCCGCCCTTAATTTTAAAAAAAATCTGCCTATTTATTTATCATTAGAATTATGATAAATTAAAGAACACATTTTCTCATTCAAGTTACGTACATTAAAATCATTTTTATTTTATGTTTAAGGTAAGAACATATCATACACTGTTTTGTTTATATACGAAATGTTAACTACATCGTATTTTTATTATAATTTTTGTTTTATTTTTATTACAATACGAATACAACTATGTTTACTTAGTTACGAAATAAGTAGTTATAATTTAACTTCCTATTTTTGTAAAAGGCTTTTCTTTCTAAAATTCTTTTGTTTTTAATTTTTTCGTATATATACAAAGTTGAGTTATATTATATTTATTAAATAAACGAAATAAAATTTATTAAACAATAATAAGCGCTTATTATTTATTTAATAAATAATAAGCGCTTATTATTGTTTTTTTACTTCGCTCTTTCTTACCAAATAAATATTTGTAAGATACATTATTTCATTTCATTTCTAACTAAATTAATATTTTAAAGACAGGAATAAAAAGATTGCGATATGAATAAGATTTGATTTTTCGTTAAAACATACTTTTGCTGTCCGAAGCAAAATAATTTTTTTCTAACTCGCTACAAAAAATAATTCAATTGATAAAGACTCGTACAAATTATAAATTGAGCAAGATTATTTTCTCTTTTCACGAAAAGTTTCACTGAAACTCCAGTTTGAAAATAATAATAGTATTTGGGGACAATTTTAAATTCAGTTTTTAATTGCTTGATAAGTTAGAAATAGATTGTAATTTATTTCTTTGAATTTTTTCTACATGACAATTCAAATCTAGTTCTTAACGATAAAGAGAATGCAATATCTATTTTTGCTTACATTTTAAAACGTCTTCATTAGTTCTCTAAACTATTAAGACTTTTTTTTAAAACCATTAGTATTAATTACAAAACAACTCGTTTTATCATTTTTTTTTTATTTACATTTATACAACCCTATACTGGTGACTGATTTTTATTGACATTTAAAATCTTATTTTAAAAAAATGTAACCGTAAACTTGTGTTTTGAAACAATTTTCATTTTTCTACAATTTTTTGTGCATGACAACAATTTAAATTAAGTGTGTGTACATTGTACAATAAAAGTTAGTTTCAAAAACATACGATAAATATAATAAATATTTAGAAAGATTATAAAAAACGAATTTATTTTACGTTAAAATTTAGTTTGTCGCTAACATTTTCATTGTTTGTTTCTTTGTTTCTTTATTTCTTTCTTTCTGCTGCTAAAACAGCTAGGCGAGTCGCTAACATTTTCGTTGTTTCTTTCTTTCTTTCTTTCTGCTGATAAAAAGTCAGGCGAGCCTCCGCTGATAGACCAAGTATTAGCAGCAGCAGCAGCTATGCTATGGCTTTCGAAAAATCGTTTGATTTTTGTTTGATTAATCGATTAAATCCCTTAATCAGTAAAAATCAATAACCAAATTTGGAATTTTTCTTAGTTAGAACGATATCAATGTGTATGCAAGATTTTGAATCTGAGTGACCTCCCGTTTTTTTGTTATACGTCGACACGTACATACCAAAATCTCTGTTTTATATATTAGATACAGATACTTAATTTCAAAATTAGTGTTTTAATTTCAAGTAAAATTAAATCTATTTAAAATTAATGTTTTACTTTTAAATTATGACATTGTATTGGATAAAAAGGATTAAAAGTTGATTAATAGAACAATCTAATTTGGGTTTTTGAGGTTTTTTTTTATAATGGAATACATTTGTCCAGTATTTAGGGTGTCTCAACATGGTGTAATGGTTAGCATGATAGTCACACAGATCCATTATTACTGAATAGTGTGTTTGATCCTTGCTGGATGCCCCATACTTGTGACCTCATGTCACATCCTACCTGTGGCCAACTGGTTGGGTAAATACCTACCTTTGTCCAGTATTTATTGATTTTCAGTTAAGATAACCAAGAATAATAGTTTAATTTCCCTTTCTATTTTTTATCCTAATTATTATACTAGGGTGACATCAAAAGAATCCAGAAACATGTGCTTAATATGCAGAAAATATCAATGTTATCTATGAAATAACAATTTCATGTTCTCTATCCTATGTTGTCCAATAGATAATAAAGTGTGAAGATGGATGATAATACCTGTTTGGTAAATACATTTACTTAAATGGAAGAAAAAATGTTTATAAAATTCAATGTAATTCTACCTTCTTGTTATCAAAAGTAATATTTCTACTTGTAAATCTATGTACAAATGGTATCTTTGAAGAAATATATTTTAATTTCCACTACAAAAGAAAATGATTTGTGAGTGCAGTATTTAATATCAAGATTTTATATACTTGAAGAGATATTCATTGAAATAGTAAATGAATATTATTTACTAAGGAAATGATCAAATATACATTTATTTTCATTATGTAATTCAGTTGTGCCTGTTATTTTGATGAAAATGAAGTGTCTTTATATTGTCACATCGGAAATTCAAAATAAACTCAAAACAATTCCAAGAGAATATCAGAGCATTAAACATTCAGTGTTATTCCTTTTTTTTAAAGCAAAACAAACTTTGAACAAAAGTTCATGAGAAGTTTATTTACATATTCAAAGTTCAACTTCACAGTATACTACTAGCCATTAATGAAAGATTTATCTGCTTGTCAAAATATTTTGAACATTGAATAAATCTACTAGAGCTTTTCAATTCATTCATATATTTATTTTGTAAACATAACATAGAATTCTTTTTGTACTGGTGTAACATATGAACATACATTATAAATCATAGTGTATAGAATTTTTAAAATTCCATATCTTGTGATTTATAAGTTACATTCATGTTACTAACTGTTAAATATAATTTACATTCATGTTACTAACTGTTAAATATAATTTACATTCATGTTACTAACTGTTAAATATAATTTACATTCATGTTACTAACTGTTAAATATATACTAAAGTTAAGCAATATTCAATCTCATCATTCTTTGAACAACCTAAAAACTTCAATTCAACCATAAACAAAAAAAAAAATTATTTGATCTTCCAAATTGGTTGTTCCACATACAAAAATAACTGCAACATGTGAAAAAATGATTAAATAAATTTAGAAAAAAATCTTAGTTTTGCTTAAGTGAACATCAAAATTTGTTTTGAATTGAAATAAAATGTTATACAAAGACTCATAAAGACTGTAGTATGATTATCTGCTAATTAGAGATGCTACCAAAATCATGATTGGATAACTGTTAATAAAAGATCATTTTAAAGTTCTATTTTATAACCCCCCCCCCCCAAAAAAAAAACAACTTTGCATCCATTTCTACTAGGGAAGGAGGAAAGATTTAATCAAATGATTTAGTATCAAGGAGAGTTGAACACAAGAGAAAATGACAAAGCTGATCTATTTATTCTTTTTTATATTGGTCTGACTTGTGATCTGAAGTAAAGATAATTATTGCTTTATAAAGGCCATTTGAAATGTGATCTTATAAAGAGATGAATCATTAGCAAACTGATACTGAAAATGGCAGGAGGCAGGTTAACATTATCATAATCTTGAGTAAATGTGTAAGAGTTCCATACTAAAATTAATGGCAGAACAACCAGTCAATAGTAATGTTCACACAAATTATGTGCTTGGTCAATTATGTCTGGTATTTTTAGTGTTGAATTGTCCTGATCAATTGCCTATGATTATTACTCTGAACTATCAATATAACGCCTACATTGGTAACTTAAAAAACAAGAAGAAAAAAAAACTATCAATGTACATGGAAAACAGATTTAAAACATTTTACAGGTTTTGCAACTATCAAATAAATGCCACAATCTTTACTGATGATAAATCCACTACTAGGTTTAACAGTCAAAAAGTTAATTTTCTTTTAGACATTATATTGAAAGTTTTTAATCGAATAGAACCAATGCATTTAGATTTTAGCAAGATATTTTTTTTAAATTGTCCTATTTTATTTGCCCATCTTTCTGTTTTCTTTCAGTTTTACTCTGTGGTCAGCCAGGATGGCAAAATTCACAAGATAACAAGTTCTTTTTTTCTTGTTGATTAATAGTAGGTCCGGTCTTCTGGTCAAGATTAGGTGATTCGTTTGTATCTCATAATCCCAGAGAATTTTATCTCATTCTCTAGGACAGATTCTGGTTTGTGCATATACCATTTTGTAGTATGGTCAAATTTTAATCTCTTGCACAATTCCCAGTGGATCACCTTTCCCACACAGTCATGCCTAATCTTGTACTCCCAGTGTGCTACTTTGCTGCATTCACTTATTATGTGATTAATAGTTTTGTCTCTTTTTTTTTTTTTCATCTTTTAATTTTTAGTTGCTATATTATTGAAATTAATATTGATTTTTGTCATGAATCTACAACCACAAGAGGTGGTTGTGGTGTAATGGTTATTGTCATAGAAAATGGATTCAGTAACCAAAGTTCAAATCCTTAACAAAGCTGTTTGCATTTCACATAGCACTAATACTCTAGGGAAAGGTATAAATCTCTTCCATTCCTAGCTATAGTAGGGCAGACTGGACCCTTTAACCTTGGTATGGCAACTGGCCTAGGAGAAGGAAAACTCTGAATTCAAACCAGCTATATTCCACTTAAAAAACAAAATTAAACAGTGACAAGCCTGTTCAATACTTAATTTGGTGACCAGTTAAACAACAAAAGGTACTATAAGTAACCCGAGTCCTTTGTTTATCAAAATGACTTGATTTGGCTTTAAATGATCTGAAAAGGGTGGATATGCTGTAAAACAAAACAACCAACCAACCATCAACTTAAAAAGTAACCATGTCACATCCTGCCAATGGTATAGTGGTTGAGTAAACGGCAAGATGACATGCAGATAAGAAATGATAAAGGATAAGCTCTCAGATATATCCACATCTCATTGAGAAGAACTTTTGTAATAAAGAAAGGATATTATCAATCAGTTCAAATAATTTTATTAAACATCTTTGGCAGTATCTAGGAAAATAAAACACCTGGCTCACAAAATTATATCAGGTACTACTAACAAGTAATGTTTAAATAAGGTGAACTATTAAACAAGTCAAAATCTTCCTATTTTTATGAAAGCACTGTCCAAATAATCTCATTGTACTTGCTTTGAATATTTCTCTTAGTTTTTATAAGCTAACAATAATTTACTCATACATATTTTACAATTTCTTTTCATTTAATCCATTCATAAAAATTTTGTTCTACAAGTGAATTCTTTCTAGAGACATGCTCTTTTCCAATCTTTACAGAATTCTCTTAATGAAAAAGAATTTAAATTCTCTGAAATATTGCAAAAGGTACACATCATACATGTATGTTGTCAATGTAAATAAAAAATGTCATTTTACTTTTACAGGTCTCCTTCATCATAATCAAGGTACAGGTGAACAAGAAAGCCAACCTTGTTATAACTAAGCTCTAATAACTGCAGAGTAGAGCAAGCAGATAGGTTGCAAACAATTTTTTAAAGTGACAACCCTCCCATGTATAGATAAGTGGTACCGAAAATAGATTAGCTCTATCAACATTCAACTTTTTGTGGCACCTCAGGCATCAGGGATTGACTCTGAACCAGGGCTTGACATTAACGGCGTCCCAGGGACAATAAAAATTAGATCCAGAACGATCAATACGTCATCCGGGACAGTTTGCCGGGGACGGTAAAAATTTTTCCTAAAAGTTAGTACTACATTCCAATATTGGCCGTCCAGTGATTGCCTAAATGCTGACTTCAAAATGAGGCTACGGCACCGCAGGTCTATTCTCAAAGCCATGTAATGAATAATGGTGGAGAGAGATAGTTTAAAAGGACCGAATTATGTATTACTAACCCTTCTCAGGGTAACTTAAAGTAAAAAAGTATTTTTTTTTAGCTCAAAACACACTAGGAAATGGATTTTTTGTCCAAATATCCAGAATATTCAGCTTTTCTTAATGTTTTATTACATGTTATTATGCTACTGATGACTGACAAGTATAGATGATGCTAATGAATTAAACAAAAATGTTTTGATTTCGGGACAGTCCAAACCCCATTCGGGACGGTTGATAATTTTTGTTCGGGACGGTCATGAAAAAAGTTAGTGTCGGGGCCTGCTCTGAACCTTTCAGTGCTCTGGGGTAGACACTGCCTAGGTGAATGTCCCCCACCCCATGATTATAATTTTCCTGAGTGAGAAAGACTGGAGATAAAGGAAAAGTTGTAGTATGTGCAATTCAAAGACTGATGCCAAAACAAAGCCACTATTATCATTTTTTTAATTGAATTAAATTATTTGAAAAATTTACAGAAATATTTTTCTTTTATTTAAAAATTCTGTTTTTGATTTTTTTTTTCTTAATCTAAAATATCTAAAATTCTGTTTCTTCTTAGTTTTTAGATAATAAATTCATTTGAATACCATAAATCTACAACATTTTTTATTAATGAAAATATAATATATTTTAGCAACTTAATTTAAAATATTAAACAAAACAGTATTTTAGTTTATATTGTAATTTTAAATGGTTTTATATAGAGGCATTAATTAACTCCAAAGAAAACAAAATTGAACTGATTGAAATTTTTATGTTGTTTTTTGGGTTTTTTAAACAAAACAACTTTTGTTCCTGTTTTGATTTGTCCATGTTATAAGATGGGTTAAGTAAAAAAATATGTTTTCTATTTTTAATTTTTTTTACAAAGTAACATTTTCATAAATTCAGTAATTAAGGAATAAATACCAAAAGTTTTAGTTTAACTTATTTGAACAATTGCACATATCTGTGTTGATGATAAATTACTTCTTTCTTTCTTTTTTTTTTTTTTTTTGATTTGTAGTTTTCTGGTGAAGTGGGCAACAACAACAGATGTAAAAAAATATAGGGCTCATCATCCATCTACCTTATATAACAAAATGTACTATAGCAAACTGCATTATTGGGGAATATCTGTTTTTTGTTAGTTTATGATGATTTTGCAACTAATACAAATAATATAAGCATTTTTTCTATTAAGTTTGAATAATCAATTTTTCATTACTATTCTTTAAACTGAAATACAATTTTGTTTTTTACATTTTATCAGATACAGTCATAACAATAACACAAATCAATAATCTAAAATACTGAGCCCAAATAAAAACAGTTTTGACAAATGTAATCATCATACCTGAAGAATTCACACTCTTATCATTGGACACTAATTCATAATGCATATTTTTTTGCGCACAATAATTTGAACAAAAAAACATAATATAAGATAAATATAAATGTCTATTGATGGTGTAGTAGAAAGCATGTTGATCTTGGCTTGTCAGCAATTGATAGTTTAACTTTCATTGAATGCTTAAAAAATGTGGTTTAAGTCCATGCGTCTATGTGTATGCATAATATTTACATTCCTTACAGGGAATAATATAAACACCAGCCTCTAAAGTACTTTTGTTATTTGGTTTATTGATTGATTATATTCCTAGTTGTTTTAAATGTGCTTGTGAATAGAATGCTTCTTTTTTTTTAAATATTTTTGTCAATTATGTTCATAGGCAAAATTACGTATTAAATTCAGTTTTTCCAGACAAAATCACATGATATTTGTGCTACATAATTCCTTACCAAAATTATTGGCTGAATGATTATGATTAGATAAGAAAATGGTATCAAGATTTTTTTAAAACTACAATTCATTTATGATTTAAACATAAGGAATTAAAAATGCAAGTATATTAATATAAGAAAAACATTTTCTAATCTATATTTTTAAATGTGTACTTTTTTTATTTAGAGTGGAAGTAGACAGGCTTATTTGTTTTCAAATTTGCATTGCATTTAATATAAGACCTAAACAAAATACTACTGAATATTAATAGAAACAAACACATTTAACAGTCATTTTATTTTATACCATATATCATGAGTAAAAGTAAATGTATATATATATATATATATATATATATATATATATATATATATATATATAATGGAGAATAAATGTAAAAAGTTTTAGCGTATAAAGGTGCTCAATGCTAAAATACCAGAGCAGGTTATATATATATACAGATGCTGATAGGTACGCGTCCTACTTCCGTGACGCATAAAAATCTAAAAGGAAGCAGTAAAATCCTATCCTTGCATCCAAGTGTTTTTCTTTTTTCTTCCTTCACCATTTCAAGCTAACTGTAAATACATTTCAATAGTTTCTTAGAAAAGAATTACACAGGATAGGTTACAAGGCAGGAGTTAGACAGCTTTAGTTGGGACCCATAAATTTTTCCGGTGACTCATTCAAAATCAAATATGTGTGTCAAAGAAGCCATTAAATCAAAAAGCTATCTGCATCACTATATATATATATATATATATATATATATATATATATAATAATTTAGTTTGATTTATTTGTTTAATGGTATATCAACCACTCATGGTTTATTTAATGGTGAAATTTGATAGAAAAATAGTTATATGTTTTCAAGTATTCCTATCTGATACTAATAAATTATACATACTTATATGATTTCAAGTACCTATTCCTATTTAATGATAATCATTTGTTTGCACACTGTTATATATAGTACTAGCTAAAGTACCCGGTCCATGACCGGACTAAAATGAAATTTGGATCACCAGGGAGTGAGAGAGAAAGTGGAAGACAGTAGTTAGAGAGGGGGTAAGAGGAAAATAATTCTTGAAACTAAAATCATTGAGAATTTGTATATTTCAGGATTTGTATTTTCTGTTTTATAGTTTAAAATTATTTCATATTATTATACAACAAATTGAAAGTATTCGTTTGTATATTTGTTTGTTATTGTTTTAAATTTTTTGTACATGACAACAATTCACATTTAGTTCTTAATTGCATGTTGAGTTTAAAAAGAAGCTGAGAATCGAAAATTTAAATTCTTCGTATTGCAATATCTATTTTTGCTAAAACCTAAGATAGTATTATAGGGACCACCAATTGATCAGTTTAGGCCATCTTGAGTAAAACGGAAATATTTTGTTATTATTTATAATTAATTGATTTTTCATAGAATTTAAAAAAACTCTTATCGTAACTTGTTTTTAGCTACGTTAATTTTCAGTTGATTTAACAGTGCAAAAATGAAAACATTGTTTTTCAATCATAATTTTCATTATTTCCGTAAGCTGAAAAAAAGTTAAAAAATCATCAGGAGTTTATTTAATGTTTTTTCTTTCAAATGGAAAAAATTTTTTCGAGAAAATATTAATTTTTCTGCAAGTTTCATAGTGTTAAATATAGGGGGGGGGGGGGTTAAATTTTACAGGGTAAAATTGGTGGTACCTAGTATTTTAAAAACATTGTTTAAAAACGTTTTGGTGGACCTGATTATCTGGACTCCCCCCCCCCATCTATTTTTTTTCCCTTCAGTTGATTATTATCGATTACACACCAATCTATCAGATTGAAAAAAAATTCTTAAAAGTTCTTTATTATTTGAGTATTCACGGGTGCTCATTTCCTCGTATAAGTTTATAGTAAATTGATCCCCCATATCGGAACCGCTTGAACGGAACCCAAATTATTTATTTATTTTCCCATTAAACTAACCCCCCCCTAACCCTAACTGCTACCCCCCCCCCCTTAATATAAATTTTGTAATAAAACTTAATTTTAACTAATTACAAAACATCTATTTTCATAAAAGTTCAAATGTCACCTATGAAATCTCTATTTAAACATGCCAATTTTTCAGAACTGAAAAGTTGCACTATAAACTCAGCGATGTTTATTGACTTCACAATAAAGAGTAAAATCATAAAACTTAAAATTTAATTTGTAAGGCAAATTCTGAGGAATATTTTAAATTGTATTTTGAATAATAATTTAAATGTTGGTTGTTAGTTGTTTTGTTTTATCAACTTTTCGGGTAATTTACTAACGAATCATGTCATTTTGATAAACAAAGCGCTTACAATTTTTCGTACTTACATATAATTTTTTTTTTTTAAATGTTCCAATAACTGGATATTGTCAGATAAACTTGAAATAAATTTCGTCTTACAAATAATTGACTACTTATCTCCAGTCGGGCCTTCGACTAAAGATAAAACACCGGATTTTGTCCATATTAGTAACCTAACCTTTGTTTTTGTTTTTTTTTATCGTGGTTTGAGAAAATAATTAGTTAACGAACCAAAAGAAAAACAGTTTCTAAGGAAATTCGTCAATCTTATTGTTATTTTTAACCCTTTAAAACTCTAACAATAAAAATTAAATAAATAAATTAAAGAATTAAAAGTCATTTTATTCGAATGAAAATCTTAGTTTAATTTATACAAATATGTAACCGTACTTACGACGTAAACAGATTTTCATGATACTGTTATTTACGGATTAAAATATTTTTTTAATAATGTAACCGTAAAGCGTGCATTTTGATTTTCTACAATTTTTATGCATTACAAAAATTAAAATTAAAATGAGTGTACTGTACAATTTAAGAATATGGACAAACTCGCTGTAAAAAATAATTTAATCTATAAAAACACATACAAATTACATATTCAGAAAGACTAAGAGATTCCGAACTGCCGTATTCGTATTATCGCCTATACGTAGTATTTTTTTTTTTTTTTTAACTCGCTGTAAAAAAAAAAAAAATCTATAAAAACACATACAAATTACATATTCAGAAAGACTATTTCATCTTATTACTAAAGATATAAATATTTTAAAGATTAAAATCCTAAATAGGTAAGAGATTCCGATCTGACTGTTATAGACTGCACTGCTTGTATCGCAATAATCATAGGCAGCGTGGCTAACCGAAGCCATTTTTTAATTTTTTAACTCGCTGTAAAAAATGATTCAATTAATAAAAACTCACACAAATTACATATTTTGAAAGAGTATTTTCTTATCTTTCTAACGATATAAAAATTATTAAAGACTGGACCATAAATAGGCCATAAATTCGGAGCTGAACGGCTTAGACTGCAAAATTAATTCATTAAAATCAAAACTTCGCTGCTGTTATCGCTTTAACAATAAGCAGGCAGAGACAATATTTTATTATCAGGAGGGGCTGATATACGGACAGTTCCGCAAATTGGGTGATTTTGGATTAATTAATCGATTAAATCCCTTAATCAGTAAAAATCAATGACCAAATTTGGAATTTTTCTTAGTTAGAACGATATCAATGTGTATGCAAGATTTTGAATCTGAGTGACCTCCCGTTTTTTTGTTATACGTCGACACGTACATACCAAAATCTCTGTTTTATATATTAGATCAAGTATTCCTGTGTAACAGAAATTATAGTTAAATGGTTTCAAGTGTTTCTATGTAATACTAATAATTTTCAAAGCGGTTTATCTGATCCATAGATGGGACTCTAACAAGTACTACTACTCCAGGTCAGAGTTGTCCTGAGAGTAATGTCAATGAAGGGGTACTCCACACTCCCCAGAGCTCCATTAAGTTTAGTGTCATATCCAGGTGGAGGTTGCTTTCATGCAGTTGGCATATTCTAAGCCCCATCCACAGGATTAATACATGCACACACACACACACACACATATATATATATTTGAATATGGTTGGTGACTACTTTATAAGAGAAATGTTTTTACTACCCATATTTGATGTAGTCTAAATTTGTGGCCTATCATAAATATACATAACAATAAAGTATCTATAGATAGATCCTAAGTTCATGATTATAGATTTTATTCAAAACCAACTTTATTTGTTATTTGTTCATCTCCAAAATAAGTTACAGTAAAGCAAAATATTACATACATATTTTCTGTTTTCTTTCAACTTAGCATTCACTTTTACTGTAAAACTGTTCAAAAATTAAAATTTATCATTTAAGATAGAATTATATACTTACTAATTAAATATCAAAAATAAAATACTGAATAAATGTTACATTTCTGGATGAATATGACAAGTATATAAAGTGCATCATAATTTCAACACTTGACAAATTATCATCACAATTATTCAGTAAATATGCAAATATAAGAATAATTTTAAAATTTTATCTTTTCTAGACAAGAATTTTACTGGACTTGAGTAGTAATTGTTATAATAAGCACTGAAACAATATTGTCATTTCTCAATGGATCTTTATCAAATTTTGTAAGGAGGTAAAGTAAACCCAATCCAGAGCTTCCTCTGGGTCACTCTGAAACAATCGTTTTAGAATAATGAATCCAGATACAAATTTTTGCTATAAGGAACCTTAGTACAGAAAAGATGTAGAACATCTACACAATTAGAGAACTAAATCCTACTTAGGACTGTTCCCACAACAGTCAAACATATATAGTCATCATTTTCTATTATATATAATCACATAATATAGTAACAGATGCTGAAAAGAACAACATATTTTCAGTATATACTGTCTAAAATATCTTTATGTTTCTCTTATGGTAGCATTCCCGGTTTATTTTTTTATTTGAGGTTATTGCTATTTAATCACATTAGTTATATAGAGTTCAGAATTGTTTGAATTATGCAAATATCCCCAGTGGTTCAAAAGTTATGAGAATTTAAAGCTCCGAAATTGGGGGTACAAAAGTGGACATGATTTTGTTTAAAAAATATGTCAAATCACGGACCAATTCAAAACAAGAAATTTAGTAATTTCTTCACCATTTCTTTATTTTTGCAGCAATTTTGATAAAACTTTGCATTCTTAAGTAAAATTATATGTTCTTCCTGGTTCGGCACTCAAATTGTATGTATCTCTTGCTATAACCCATTATTTAGAGAATAAGAGGTACAGATATCAACATTTTAAAAAAAAGAAGTTTACCACAAGATTATTCAACATTTTCATTTTAATACTGCATGTATACACATATATAGTATTAATTTAAATAAATAACATCCCTTTGCGGTCAGAAATTTAACGTGTGCTGAGCATTTGTTTACATATTAAAAACGACTAAATTTTTAGTTTTTTCCCCCTAAAATTCAACCTTTGACATGAAACCCTGACGGTTAACCATCATGTAAATATCACATATTACATATCAAAATAATCCTCAGACTATTTAGTATTAAGGATATAGTGCTTTTTTTTTTTTTTGCTTAGCTTATACTTTTTGAAAGAACTTGCGTCAACTTTCGTTGGTAGTGGTTTTGCTTCCAAAGGTCAAAGAAGAAGAAAAAAACCTACACGATATAGTATAAAGTGTCTACTAATTAAGTGTTCAATTTCAAGAATATTGATAAAGATTATCCTCTTTGATTTTGCAATGCAAACTAATGACTAAATTTAGGTTTGAAAAAAAATTCATATTTTTTGTTTTCGACTTTTCAAAGCAAAATACGGTTTTAAATCACAGTAAAAAATAATTCAATGGATAAATCCATGGAAATTACATATTTAGAAAGATTATTTTATTTTATTTCCAGCCATATATTTTTAAGATTGGATCAGAAATTGCAAATTTAACTGATTAAGGTTGCAAATTTGAAAATGTCCGCCGATATCAGCTAACTGCTTGTAATGCTATCTATAGTCATCACATCTTAGAGCAAGCTGATATCTCTTCATGAGAGCACTAAACTGCAGAACAAGAATTGTCTGGTCTGGTGTTGATTAAAACATATTTATGTTAGAATTTTTTCTGTTCTATGTGTTGTATATCAATTTAGAATTACAAGAATGTAGAGAAAGTAAAAAATAAGATAGTATCTTTTAAAGAAACTAAATTAAAATTAACAATATAAATAGTCTCAAAAGTTTTACACTTTATATTTGCATTAAAACAAGGAAAAGTATTTATATATATATATATGACATACAAATGAAGTGCATGAAAACTTGCAATAAATTAAGTCATTAAAATGCAACAATTTTTTTAAAACTTATATATTTGACACCTGGTATATTGGCAAATATATCAATATATTCTAATTTATTTGGAAACAAATTCTATAAACATAGAATTGTTTTGTGCCACAAACTTGGCCCATCACCAGGGGGTGATGACCTGTCTCACCAGAGGATGTGAAATGAACTAATTTTTGTGTGCTAATTCTTACAACATACCATTTTACTTATGCTTTTTTCCTATTAGTACTCCAGCTCCCGGGACTTAATGGATGCCCAACCAATATTCAGCTAATAACTGTTTCAGATTATCCACAGGGTAATTCCATGTCAGGTCATCCATGCCCTTCAATTTTTCTGAAATTTTGACCTGGTGTGGATTATGTTAAAGTAAGACAATACCCAAATTTTGAGCTTCTAATTCCAAAAGTTGGCTAAGTTATGTCAATTTTTACTTCTCCAAATTAGAGGGGGGGGGTCACAACCTTTTGGTTTGGTTTGTTTTGTTTTACGGCATATCAACCTCAGTGGGTCATTTAATGCCGATAAAGTTTTGAAATAAATCAATTCTTAATGGATAATACAATTTTTTTATAAATACATTTTTCTATTTAACCCATAGATGGGACCCTAACTGGTACTACCACTCCAGGTCAGAGTGGACCAGGGAGCAATGGTGATGAAGGGGTGCTCCACATTCCCCAAGCCTCCAAAACTGGAACCTCACCATCAGATAGAGTTTAACGTCATTCCCAGGACATGTAGACCCACAGCCACCGCCTTCTAGCACCCATATGATAAAAAGGGGTTGGGGCTTGCCATAACGGCAATAGGGTTGGGAAAATCATATAGGTGCTAGGGCTTGACGTGACCAGCCGATTGATCGGAGGGGGCCTCTCTGACCGCCTTCACAACCTTTTGTAATCTATTTTTTTTCTGTAAAATGTAAAGCTTCCCTATTCCTAAAAATTGGTTTATAAAAGCTTTTGGCCCAAGGAATCCAAATATGCTATCAAAAAAGTCTCAAAATTTACCAATTTTAAGTTAATATTCTCTAATTTTTTCATAGCAAGATCAATAGGTGGGAAAATCCCAATGTGTCACAGCGTCAATTATTATTTTACATGTATTGAACATGATTTGTACCAAAAAGATTGCTCAGAAGCAAAGCTACAACCTCAATTAAAATTTTGCATTTTTATGTTTTATGTCTTTCTTTTCAACCATTGAATAAGATCTATATGGAGCAAAATAACTGTCAGAGTGCAATAGAAATTATGTTGCTGGTTGGATATATTTGAAATAATATAGAAATAATACATTTTATAACACTATAATAATGTTATAAAGTTAACTGGCGATATTAAATTAAGTACTTAAGAATAATTAGAATGATTTATTAAAAGTTATAGTTAATATAATTTAATTAAGTTATAATCCTTTGTAAGGAAGTGTAAAAAAACAACAAAAAAAAACAAACAAATAATAATAATAACATTAAAAATCACACCTGGTAACCTACAATCGGTATACTGGGTTCCTTCAAAGATCAAATCAAAACTTAGCGTCAACGTAGAACGAAATTAATAAAACAACGAAATTTGAAAAAGTCAATTGGAAAATTTGATTTTGATAAATAAAACAATAACTTATTTTGGATTGTCAGGCCAAATCAGTGCTAACTCTTATGGAAAATTAAAAGGAAAATTCCAACTAGTCTGGTACAAGGCCAATTACACCATAATAAAAATATTAACGAGTGGCTCACCAATCAAAGAAAAGTGGGGTGGAGTTTTTTTTTACCCTCCCTGAGATGTACAACCCAGGGCCACGATTTTGATTGGCCGTCCAATCAAACACAACCTGGGGGGGGGGGGCTTTTCTACTCCTCCCGATGTTTATGCTGAAAGGCCATTGGTCTGGCGTTTCTATTGGGTGGACCCCATAAAAGAGGGCTCCGAAGAGGGAACAGACCAGATCCAAAGCTGGTTCTATAGCTATGAGTCTTGGCCCTTGCTGCTGCTTCCCACTACCTTGCCACTCAAAGTCCTGAACTTGACTATTTCAGCCAGAAGTAATTAGCTGTATATCACCAGTCAACTCACAAACTCCGACTTCGACTACGACATCAGAAACCCTTTGTTTTTGTACATGATCTTGGTCACTGTATGGTTAATAAAGCTATTGTTATATACAATTGTTAGTAAGCATTTTTGTAGTTATTGCGATTGTTGACACGTTGACAGCATTGGTGAATTTAGTCATCTTGAGACACAGTCAGAACCAGCTCTTCTTCAACTTTCCTGTGGGTCAAACAAAACAACATGGGCACAGGAAGTCCGAACAAGCAGGTTCATCAACCTATAAGTGGCCCACAGCACAACATGCACTTATAGGACCACATTTTCCTTGTATCAATCATATTGCCTGCAAAGTTCTGACAATATACAAAGCTCAATATCAGCACCACGTTTCATTATGAAATTATAAATTGGAAGGTAACAAAAATGATAACAATATACAAATAAAATATATGTTTATCTAGTAAAAGTATCTACAGAAGTTTAAAAGTTTAAAATACAATATTGATCAGTAGTAGCCAATACAGTTGTAGTTCCTTCACACTGACATCAATAAACCAGATTAATACCAAATTGATATCTAAAAATGATTTCCCTCATTCTCTCTTACCCCTTCAGCAGCATCTCCCTAAATTCTCAGTTCATATTTTTTTTAACTGCTGCCCACCCCTTTATCTAATAATGAACTGACTAACCTTTTTCTAAGAATTGTGCTACATTAAATTTAAAAAGGTTTTCATTGAAAAAGGTCCTATTTTTCCATGTTGTGTACAATTTTTCTGTGTTCGTTTGGTTGATACTTAAGATGATTTTGGGGAGTGGTTTAAATGTTTCAATCCAACTTTTCTTATGAAGTGAGGCTTGTTTCAATGATTTGACAGATGATTTACAAGAAGCATTGTTGTGGAGAGCAGGGCTACAAGATCAGAAACATAGGACTGTGTGTAACCATCATGAGTTTCAGTATGGACAGGCATTTGAGAGGAGAATGAGTAAATGTTGTGGTATTTTTAAATCACATAAATGGAAAGTACAAGGAGATCAACTAGTTACCATTGAGATGGCATGTGAGCTCAGTGAAAAAAAATTTTGTATTATTCTTGGGCACAAGTTTTTCCTTCAATGTCTTTCTGAATACCAAGAGATGAAAGGAGAGCTGAGTGAGGAATCAGTAGATCGGCCATTCTTTCATGTGACATGATGTAACATGAAGACTTTAAAAGCTTGAAATTAGGAAGGTTCCCCAAGTTAAATTAGCATTTGTTGTTCAAATCATAAAGTACCACACCAGAAACACTTTGGGCTGCTAACAATCATTCGTGCATTTTCTTGTAAATTTTACAGACCAGAATTCTAGTGTGGCGTGACGTAATTCATAAAAACAGCTTTTTTCCAAAGCTCGGTGTACTTACAGTTTTCTGTCTGAATCGAGCAATCTGTAATCAAAACTATGTGATTCCTTCCAGAAATGAAAACACAAAGTTTATTTGGTCCACAAAAACAATTCAAAATAATGACCAGCAAGACCCCCAGAAAAGATGGAATGGATGTTACGTGACGTAATTTTGTGTGACGTGACGTAACAGAGTGCAATTTTAGGATACAGAATTTGTGATTGTCAGCATAATTGGTGGTCAAAAACCAACTCAATGTTTTTAAAGTTAGTATTCATAAAAGATTATCAAGTTCCAGACCACATAACCCAGACAACATATTACCTTATTTGCTTAGCATTTCACTGTGTGTATTGGAGCAGGACCTTGTCGAGGTTCTTGCCCAGAACGTTTGTGTATGTACTACACATAGAATTGAAATATGGAAAACACTTGAAAAGAAGTAAGACAAGTCTCATCTGTAAAAGTCACTTTTTTTCATAACAAATAGTCTACCTACATCACAAACTTTGCAAATGAGTTTGTCAGTATTTCCTGAACCATTTATGTCCTTTTCTGCCCTTAGCATCAACCTGAGATAATGAGGGCTTCACATTGGTGTAAAACAAATAGCTAAAGAAGATAGCATCCTCCTCCCTTTCTAGATCTTGAGGGCCATTCACCCCAAATGGCTTCCCCAGACACCTTACACAGATTTCATTGGCCTTTTTGTCTATGACTTTTCCTAGCCATTTTTCTTCCTCGTAGATGGCAAGAACCCACATTCCTACCTCTACATTGGCATAATCAAATTCCTCAAGGTTGCTGTCTCAGTCTGCAACTGGAGGCTGGGTGTTTGTGTGTAGAGAAGTTGGCAGTTGGCAGTTATGAGTTATCAGCATCATTTTCTCTTTTAAGAACCAAGTCAGTTGAAAGGCACAATTTTGCCACAAAAGTGAATAGTCCCAATTGACATGAATCACGTGCATTTTCAAAATGCCCCACACTTCAATGGCACCATGAAAAGGGTTATCATTTAACATGTAGCTATAGAAAAGAACTGCTTCCAATATCAATGCAAATGCAACACATGAAACAGCCAGTACAGTTTTCTAGAACACTGAAAACACTGCTAGGGTAAAGCAACAATGAATTTTTTGCTACCAGATGTGCACTGTCACAATTAAAGAACCCAAGACGCTTGTAATTAGGTACCTTTCTAGACCAATTAGTTTGAACACAAATGTCTAAAAAGAAATGTCTACCTGGAGTTTCATAATATTGTTTTCAACAATTATAACATTTCATTGGGATTGTGAATTATTAAGCTTTCAGAAAATATATAGATCATATATCTTTCATTGTAAATTAAAGTAAAAGAACATGCCTGCCAACTACTTGGTCATTTCCAGTCACTTTCAAACCATGTGGCAAAAGGAGCCATTATGGATGTGTGCACCAAGTTGGCACATACACAAATGATGGTCCTAGTTGGCCATAATACTGGGAATCCAAAGGTTCTTCTCTTTCTGTGATTTTATCATGCTACCCTTACAAGAAACCAAGGAATGGAGGTCTTAACTGTATTTATGATAATGTCAAGTTTGTGTACTTACACCATTGTTTTATATTGTTTTCTTCAATTTTTACAGAAACAAGGCTTTCATAAATATCAAAATACACTTCACCTGTTTTAAGGTAGGGGTGTTACGTCACATCACAGCATGTGTGACATGATGTAACAAAGAAGATTTGCAGAATAATTCATACTACAAAAATTTTGGGCAAATATTTGGCAATGCATTTGGGAAACAGCCTCTTTTTAACTTAGAAAATGAAGTTTCATAAAAAATAAATTTTGTGTTGAAGGTCTATGAGACTTATTGCTCAAAATCATTGTTACATATTAATTGGATCCCTATTACTTTTTAAGGTAGTATAGAAATCCTTATGGCAATCAGTACAGCTGATGGCCTTGAGAGTGAGTGACAATGCTTGACCTCACTCTCACCTTGCGTTCTGGGATGATCGTGGGAATCGGAAGTGATAGAAATCCCCTTCCAGTTTAAGGTGTAAGCAACTTAGTCAGTTGCAGAGACAGTTAGAGTAAGCGAGTTGCAGTGGTTAGTTGCAGTTAGTCAGTTGCAGAGTTAGAAGCTAGCAAGATGTGACTCTCAGCGCGCAGTTGTCTGGATCTTGGGGATCCAGAATAAAATAACATCAAAGGTAATCGAAGTCTTGTTGTTATTACTAAAAGCTAACAATGACACAAGGCTTCTGATAAGAAATGGTCCCCAGCAGAACCAGACACGGAATCCCCAGATAAGAAAGACCAGACGAGACCTGTAGAAGATATACCAGATTAGAAGATCATTAGAAGAAGATTAGAAGATTAGAAGATAGAAGACTAGACAGAGAAGAAAAGAAAAGGCACATATATCGATTTGGTGCCTTGAGACCAGTCACGCCATCAAGACGCGATCAGATTCGAACCTGGACAACGTGCCACTAGACAGAGAAGAAAAGAAAGGCAGAAAAATGAAGCAGAGAAAAAGGTAAAAGAAGAAAAAAAAAAACGTGATAGAACTTAAAAAGAAAAACGTAAGTAACGAACGCACACATACACACACATGTTTTTAGAAACAGACTATAGAAAAAGACAATAGAAAAAAAAAGAGTGAACTAATATTCAAAGATCTATCTAGATTTGTCAAAAAAAAAAAAAAAAATTGAAGTTAAGATAGAATGTTGAAAAGAAAGAAAAAAAGAAGACAAAAGGGACATTGTTTTAAGTACTTTCAGAAAGAAAAAGAAAGAAATCCGACTTAAAGACTTGACTAGAGGAAAGAAGGAGAAACATTGTTTTAAGAAAAAAAGAAGAGACAATTAATTTTTGTTCTATAAATTTTGAACTTTGCAGAAGTTTTTAGATTTGTTTAAAAAAATGCTATTGAAAAATGATGCTAATAGATTGTTTAAATTGTTTAAAATATAGAGTGAAAAAGAGAGACAGTTTGTATGCTATGAAAAAAAAGGGAGAGACGGAGTGTATATGCCAAAGAAAGAGAAAAAGAGAAAGGGATATTTTGTTTTGATATGTATAAGTTGAAATTTTGTGAGGAAAGACAGAGAGAAAGGAAAAAAAAAATTTTTTTTGCTGTATGATTGAATTTGCCATTTAGGTCATTTGCCATAGTTTTGAATTGTTTTGAAGATAGAAAAAAAAGAGAGTGTATGCTATCGAGAAAAAGAGAGAGGACACTAGGAGGATACATTCCCCCTCCAAGCAGTGAGAGAGTGGGAGATACTGAATGTATGTGCCAGAGGTAGAGAGAGAGACAACGGATGTGTCCCCCCCCCCCGAGGGTAATTGTTGCATTCAAGCCAGCAGTAATTGTTAAGAAATGCACGTGCGCCATGAACGACCATGGTGGAAGATTTTTTTTGACCGGTGGAACACGTGGTGAATTTTAGAAGAAAATTTCAGCCGCCATTTTGGAATTTTTTCTTTTTGATTTTTTTTCGTTTTTCGATTGAAGCTGTATTTTTTTTTTTGAGATTACCCATGCATTTATGTCATTTGTACTCATAATTTTATGATGGATTTAAATAATTTTGTAATTCTAGTGAGTTTTTATCCGTGCAAGGAAAAAGTTAATTTTTAAAGAAGTAATTTTGAAACTTTTAGTTGAGAATGTAATTTTTTTTTATCTTGGATCACAATGCTGTTTTTCATTCGGATTGAGGGTCTGATTTTGAGTCAATTGTTGGAGATTCGGCTAAGTTGTATGTTTTGGATCTTTTTGGACTCACGGTAATAAAGTAGTTTTTACAGAAGAACTCACCAATTCCAGAGATCCTGTTTTTGGAAAATGTCCTAATTAGGCAATTCGATGGTTTTTCGAAAGGCGTGGAAGCCTACATTTTCCTGTGTTTTTTGGAGTTTTGAATATGTCAGAATAAGAGATAAATGGTGGTGCCCTGCTCCAAGAGGTTTTTCGTGTTTACTCTGCTCAGCACGATGTATATATGTATATATTTTTTATTTTCTGGGAATACGATTGTGGTCGATTTCTTCAAATTTTTGATCTTTGATTGATGTCTTTGATTTACTCAGGTTGTGGGGTGAAGACATAAATTGTGATTTGAGAGATTAAGAATCTTTCGTAGATAAACGGATAAATGAATAAACTCCAGAAAGAGCAAGTGCCTATTTTTTTAGTTTGAATTTTAGAAGTACTAAGGTTTGTTACCCTGATTAATTGGATAATTTTAAGAAGCTGGTGAATTATTTGAATTTTGGAGGAAAAATAAAAATGGCGTATAATTGTAAAATCCTTTGGGGTTGATTTTGAGAAAAGAACCAACTTACCCCCCCCCCCTCCTTGTCTCTCATTGGCTGAAGGATGAATGGAAAAATTTTTTTTTTTTTTGAATAACCAGTCACGTAGACATGGCTGCCATCTTTGAAATGAACGTTTTTTTGAGTCAAGCGGGTAATTTTCCCCACATGTCGGCCATTTTGAATGTTAAAATTTTTAGAAAAAAAGTCGGATTTAAATTTAATCAGAGTTTGTTGAAAATAAGTAACTTAGTAATTTTAATATTGATGAATTGTGGATTTTGACACTGGTGATTTTTGAAAAAAAAACCAAAAACTTTGGTTTGATTTCGTGAGAAAAGCCTTGGAGGCTGATTGACAATATTTTAAAAGAAAGAAATTAATAATTGACTTTGTACTTTGCATTTTTTTGTCAGTGACCAGTAATATAATTCGGTTTTTGAATTTTTTCCGAAAGTTTGACATAGTTAAAAAGTTGATTTTAGTGAGATTTATGAGTGCCAAATTTTTATTGATAGTTTTGAAAATTTTTATTAGTGAATTTTGTGACCTTGCTGTAGTATGGATCGAGTTCTGGACTCATGCCTGACTATTTGGAGAATTTTTTTCCGGTGTTTTGGGAATCGGTGGAGATATGGTAATGAAAGTGGTCTATCGAGGGCCCACCATTCCACGTATTGAGATTCCCTGATGAGCGTCCCATGTGGTTACCGTGGTTACGGAAGGTTAATCCGCGCTTTTTGGGTTTTATTATTCCGACGGATTCGGAATGTTAGGGGTTCTGGAAGGGCAGAATAAGAAGAAAGGCGAAGAGGCCGCCCCTGTTTTATGTGGATTGAATTTTTGGGTGGAATTATGATTTTGGAATGGTCTCCAGAACGTTTTGGCTGAGAGGGATATCTCGAGTCTGGATACGGATAGCAAGGTCGGTGAACGATTAGATGTTAAGGAAAGACAAGTACCTACTTTTTGTGTTGGAGGGTTCCTGGAGAATTTGTAAGCCACTGGCAGTGACCGAGTGTGGAAACAGGATAAAACAGTTTTCCCTCAAAGTGAAACTATTTGGCACAGTAATATATTTTTTGTGAAGAAAATTTAAAATACTTAATGGTATTGGTGTGTTGTGTCGTGTATCCTATATTAAGAAATTATGAGTAACGCATAGCCGTTGTAGATTTTTTATTGTTGCGCGATAAAATTGTTGTTGTTTTCTCCATGCATGTGATGTTTAATGTATTGTAGGGACCATGTGTGCAATGTTTTTGAATCTTTTTTCGGTATCATTGTATTTTTGATGTAAATTGCCTTCCCAGTCTCCAGTTAAGTGACCTGTGGAGCGGAAAGCTGGTGAATTGGTCATTGGAATCCAGGCGAATGTATTGCTGGAGTGACCAGGGTCACGTTGGTTTGTGACCAGGATTTTGGGACCAAGACGTTGGTCCAGTTGTGTTTTGATTTTTGTCAGGATATTGTAAATGGCCCTGCAGTGTTGTTTTTTGTTGAAAACTTGTTATCATGTAAAATTGATGTATGCATGGGGGGAACCAGACAACCGCGCAGAAAGAGAGAATAGAATTCGAAGTAATCTAGAAAGTACCAGAATACGGTAGAGCCTCAAAATGGAGAGGCAAGTAAAAAGTAAATTCATAATTAATTATGAATTTAAAATGTATGATTATGAGGGATGTTACATATTAATTGGATCCCTATTACTTTTTAAGGTAGTATAGAAATCCTTATGGCAATCAGTACAGCTGATGGCCTTGAGAGTGAGTGACAATGCTTGACCTCACTCTCACCTTGCGTTCTGGGATGATCGTGGGAATCGGAAGTGATAGAAATCCCCTTCCAGTTTAAGGTGTAAGCAACTTAGTCAGTTGCAGAGACAGTTAGAGTAAGCGAGTTGCAGTGGTTAGTTGCAGTTAGTCAGTTGCAGAGTTAGAAGCTAGCAAGATGTGACTCTCAGCGCGCAGTTGTCTGGATCTTGGGGATCCAGAATAAAATAACATCAAAGGTAATCGAAGTCTTGTTGTTATTACTAAAAGCTAACAATGACACAAGGCTTCTGATAAGAAATGGTCCCCAGCAGAACCAGACACGGAATCCCCAGATAAGAAAGACCAGACGAGACCATTAGAAGATAGAAGACAGAAGACTAGACGATCAGAAGACGGCCGGAAGAATAGAAGACCAGAGTAAGAAGCAGTAAGAAAGTACGTAACAAATATATCTATTGGGTACTGTGACGAACGGCTACGTTACATCATGATGTGATGTAACAAGCGGATTTGCAATTTTTAATTGCATATAACTTCCACCCAGGTTCATTTGGTAGTATAAAATGGAAAGAATAGTTGCATTTAACAAGAAACTACATTAGTAAATTGTTACCAACATATATAATTCACTAGTGCTGTGTAAACCTCACTTAGCAGTGGGGGAAAAAGTGACTTTTTTAACTTTCAATTCAAATTTTGAAAATAACTTTTTGGTTGACGTTAGAAGAGAATGGCCGAGTAATGATTGTGTTTTTGAGATCTGTGAAACTCCAAGGAAGAAACTCAACACGTCTCTCTACAATTGGAATTTCACCCATCAACCTACATTTTTCTTTTTTTTCTGGATGATTTGTCATGGAATTACCCCACATTCACATCCTGATACTTTTCAAAATAATCCTTAAATGCACGGTATTCTATACTAAAAACCTTTTCATTACACATTTAAAGGCAAAAACAGGGAGCCTATTTCAAAATGTTTGAAAATGACACATTTTATTTTTGGTTTGAGATTTTATTAGTTTACTTATGTAGTCAGCCTAAAAAATTCAAGAAAGTTTTGCTTTAACACTTGGAATAGCTTTTACCATAATTCAATTGAAGTAAGTATAAGACCTATTTATTTTATATCCTTTAGACTTACCTATATTATTTTACATTTATTATATTATTTCAAACAGAGAGTATATAAGTATAATGAAGAAAAGATATAGACATTTTCAGAGAGAATATAAGTAAAATAAGAGAAGATATATACATTTTTGATATCTAAAAATTTTAAGATATTATTAAATTTATTGAATTTAATTATGACATTAACAACATTTTTAAATGACCTTTTCATTAATTTTGTAATATAAAAACATAAAATTTACATTTTTTAAAGGTAAACTTAAAAATAAGATTCAACATTTGTTTTTAAATACTTTAAATAAAAACAGTAAACACAAATTACTCATAAAAAATTCAATTTTATCAATATATATGTTTTATAAATAACAATATCACAGAGAAAAATATTTAAAAAACTTCAATAAAATAATGACATTATCAAATAAATTTCATAGTGTATGAACCAAGTTGTGGAAAAAGTCTTTTAAAAATTAAACTTAAAAAAATATTGACATTAATTTTTTAGGAGATAAAATTCTTAGTAAATGACATTTTTTTTTAAATTTTAGGGTGTAAAATGTTACATTACAGTAAGATTAATAAAAACTGTGTAAAAAATCAATATAGACTTTTACTTGTTAAAAACATATACAGATTATACTAATGATAAACTTGAATTTTTTTGCGCCATGGTAAAATGCAAAAAAAAGTTTATCATTAAAGGTATTTATGTGCTTTTAGAGAATATTAAATCAACTTTAAGTGAAAAAGGTTAAATAAAATTTATTCAACATTTTTCATTAACACTTTAAATGAAAAACGTTAAATAAACTTTAAGTTCAAAATTTTAAATAAACTTTGAAGACCATTTTTTGGTAGAAAATTTCAAATAAAAAAATCAAATGATTTTACAATAAATGTAAAATAATATAAGTCTGAGGGATATGAAATAAATAGATCTTATACTTACTTCAATTAAATATTGGTAAAAGTTATGCCAAGTGTAAAAGGAAAACTTTCTTTGAATTTCTTAAACCAACTACTGAAGTGACCTAGTGAAATCTCAAACAAAAAGTAAAATGTGTCGCTTTCAAACATTTTGAAACAGGCTTCCAGTTTTCGCCTTTAGCTATGTGATGAAAAGGCCTTTACTATAGAAGGCCATGCTTATATGTAAAAAGAAAAAAAAAATTTAAAAGAATTGGATATATCTACTCTGCATTAAATCTTAAAATTATTTAATTAAGCAGTTAAATGTATCTTATTACAAGTCACAACAGATTTATTATCATTTTGATGTTTCTGTTTGGATAAACTGCATTTATTTTTTCATAGCTGAAACCCTTTACTAAGATGATTTTTCATTGAATGAGACCTGAGGAGACTTGTTGTCATTCAGACTCCAGTAAAGGACCATCAGCTTATGCTGGTGTGAAAGACTCACAAGGAGTGAAAAAATAATAATAGTAAAACTTTTCAAATAAGGTACCGTTTTTAAAAGAAATGCATTGAGTGATATCTTTTAGAGGAACAAACTGAGACAATTTTTGAAAGGTTTTACTTTAAACAAATGATATTCAAAACAATTTAAAACCTGCCATATCTATACATATATGTTGAAAAGTTAAAAAATTTAATCATACTTAACATCATTATAAAAATGTTGCATTCCAATATTATATTAAATAAAATTACAAAAATTAATACTGTATATACTAATGTATTATACGGCTTTCTGAGACCTAAATTAGGGGGTCACACCCATAAGATACAAATGTTGTGTGTGTAAACAGTTGGGCTAGGCCAACTAGTATGCAGACGATTTCCAGCTGCAAAAGGTCTCAATTTAGGTCTCAGAAAGTCACATGAAATGCAAGTATATAAGGTCATTTATTTAATTTTTGTGTATATATGTCGTAATGTTTATGATAGAAAAGAATATTCTTAAGCAGAATATAAGACTTAAAACAGAAAATGATTATGCACAGCTATATGTACAGATAAAATGTAAATGTTTTATTAGCAATTCATAAAACTAACCAAATCTAAAAATGTAAGATCACTAAAAAGATAAAAATGTTTCATCTAATTAAATATAACTGCAGAATCTCAATAAGACTGGGTTTTGAAAATGGAGTCCATTTCAATAGATTCATTTGAACTAAGTATGTATTACAAATCAGGTAAATGAGTTTTCAAATTATGTAATCATAAACAGTGATAGAAACACACTCATAACCCAATTAATATGCAGGATTTCTGTTTTTAACTATTAACCTGCATTATTAATACTGTAGGATATGCAAACATTCCAAATTGAAATTTAATTACTTTAAAGCAGTGAAATTTTTATATTTTCATATACTGCTTTAACATGGTCCTTAACTCATTACTGAACATATTAATTTACATACGTCTGAATTTTTTAATTGAATGCAAAGAAAAAAAGTGTTAACAAATAAATGTTTTCATATACATTCAAAGAACAAATTCAAAAAGATCTAAACATGAATGTTTAGATACGTAATATTATGTTTTTTTTTTTTTCATCCTTCAACATTATGAATTTTTTTAATTATAAAACTTTTATGTTGTTTATTCTAGGCAACATAGTCTTTCATATCACTCTGATTCATCATTTAATGTACAATTAGTACTGTGGTATTTTTTAAGCTTCTATACACCTGCCAAATCCGAACCAAGGACTGATTCAATCTCAGTGTTTCCTCCAATCATATATTTGGGAAGTTAATAGAAACCTTTTACTATTAACAATTTATGAATATGTACCAAATTAATTTTCATGAGGTTTTCAAATACCCTAACTTTGAATTAATCAGTGAATATCAATTTGTAAAAATGCTTAAAAGTAATTATCTAAAATTATTTGTTTATATTGCTACTCATTTATTATATTAAGACATTTAGATATTTTATAACATCTATTTGCAGACAACAACTGTGTATGTCCATTTGTACACAAAGGTTCCGCCATGTTTTTGCCCAATTTCAACCAAAAATTCAGGAATTTTTAGGACTATTCCTGAAAAGGTTTTAAACCATATTCAGCGAAGATTATTTGATGATTTACTCCTCAATATGAACCTACTACCTATTCCAATAAAACATTCAGTAATCTCAAAAGTAATGCTATGATTTTCAAGGGACTAAAAGGGGCCGGTTTAGTTCAGTCAGTAGAGAATCTACCTTAGAACCACAAGGTTATGGGTTTGATACTGGCCCTTTTGACAACTCAACACATGAGTAGCACAGCTTGGATCTGTGCGTTAAAGTGGGGAGCTGATGGTAGGTGTGGCGCTCCACCTCAGACGCAAAAAAAAATCTCCTTAATCTAGTGCTAGTGAAAAGGAGATAGCCTCCCTCCCTATCCGGCTGATACCAACAATAGGCCACTCTGCTAACTTTACTTACTTTACTTATACCTGAAAGTCAGATAACATAAAAATGCTAATATATTAAGAAGTTCCAAGATCAAGTGTAGGTTGCATTTGCATTGATCTGCAAATTTCAACACTGACAGAAACTAGATGAAGTTATTAGCGTAAAAAAAGTCATAGACTTTTGTCGAGAATTATGTTTTTAATTCAAAAGGGTGACACATAAGTGATTTATCAAGTAAACATTTTTCACTTAAAATTCAGTTTAGCTAAAATGTCTTTTTTATGAATTATATTTTCCAATATAGTTTTATCTGCTCTTTATAGAAATTACCTTCTTTTGCTTTTCTTTTAAAAAATTTTCATTTCAAGAAAAAAGTTAAAAAGTGAAAGAGTGAATTGGTTCTAAAGTGGGGGTTCAATTTACACAACATTCTTTTCATAATGTATTAATTGATGTCAAGTTGATTCAATTTATTTTGTTTTTTAAATTATTTTTATAATTGGTTTGTAAGACAACAAAATTACTGCAAAGAAAAATAAAACGCAACTTATCTTTATTAACAAAAAATATGCCCTGTACAGGTATAAAACCAAATACAAATAAAGGTTCAATTTAGCAGTGTATATAACTTGGTAAATTAAACATCCACTGTTATGGAGATGGTCACAAAGTCAGTTTATGTACATTATTAATCAAACCCTGATTTTGATGCCCTTTCACTGGCTTTGTATTTTAAGCTTAATTTTTCTTAAAAAAATGAGTCATTTCCACATAGAGACAATAAAACTATATAGGAAATAAATCTTTCATACAAAAATAGACTCTTTAGTAAGCACTATGTCTATGGACGATTGAAAGTATTTTTATTAAACAAGGAGAACAAATACATCGCAACCAATTTTGTCTATTGAAAGGTTCTTTCATAATAAAAATATTTATGATAATAGATTTTGAAAGTGAAATGCATGTTAGCTATAAATAAATTAAAAATATCAACACAAAGTACTTTATCAACATCAGTGATGATCTTAAAACCCTTATGTAATAAGGGTTACAAGTATTTAATAAAAATATATTTTGAAATATGAATTAATAAATATGAGTGGTAGAACATTATGCTTAAAACTAAAATAATCAAAGAGTAAATTTAAATTGGCAAGAAAATGTACTGTTGAACTAGATCCATCATAAATTTTTAAGATAGTTTTCAATGTTTGTTTGACAACTAAAATAAACTACAATGCAAGCAATTCATATATACAATACTAGTAACAGTGCATTAAGATCAAACTATTTTATCTTACTATAGAATATTTGTAAACAAAACAAGTTGAAGAGACAGCAATAAATATTATTTACTTGAGAGATAAACATACTTTTTACAATGATAGTTAATCATTTCAGCTCTTCTGGAAAACCCATTATTTTATCTATGTCTTAAGAAGTTCATTTTAAAAAATAACCTCTTTGTTTAGTGGTAGATAATAATATAATGTCACAGAATATGAACATTATTATCAGCAGATTTATTGATCCTACAATTTAATATCAACATTGATTGATAACTTACTTTAACACTACATAAAATTTATTTATATTTTAAAAAATTTACATAAAATCTATTACAAATTTATTCATAGAATATAAGTCAATCTTTATTTATGGTAACAAAATAATTAATTTATAGAATCATCTTTTAAACAAAGGATTGCTTATAGTCCTTCCCATTACATTTGAATTTCAACTTTATTAACTTACTAGCAGGGATATCCAGCATTGCCCATATATTATAACAAATTAAACCAGTATACATTACTGGTTTAATTTTTTTTTATCAGAAAATAACTGGAGAATGAACAATATTTATTACTATTTAATTTTTTGTCATTATTTAACAAAATAAATATATTATATTAACATAAAAGAATACTTAGAACTTTAGTAAAAATTGTTGAATTTTTAATTCTACAAAGTTTTTATAAGTTCTTTTTAAGTAAATGATTTAACTGAGGACTTATTTCTTTTTTTTAATAAGAAACAAAAACATTATGAAATAATGTTGTTTTACACATTTCAAATAGTTTAAATTAATAACTTCCTTGAAAATTAATTATTTTCATTTATTCATTTCACAAATCAATATTTATTCATAATAAAAAATAACATTAACTATTTCTATTCCTTAGGCATCTCTAGACAAACATTTGAAAACCTAAAAAATGTTATGTTATTACATTTTTTTTAATTCAAATATCTTTGCTTATACAAACTTTATCATGATAATTTTTTTTATTAAAACCTGTCATTGGTGATACTGAATCAGCATTTTTTGATTTTGGTAATCAAGTGTCAAATTCTTTTTTTTCAGAGACATTTTGCTTTATATATATATATATATATATATATATATATATATATAGATTACTGATGTATAGGTAGATGCCAATTTTTTGCCTAAAAATTTGGCCTTCAAAATTTAACCTATATACATGAGTATATACAGAACATATTTTTTAAACAAGTAAAACAAATTAATAGGAAAACTGGATTAAATAAGTTATGAAGTCAGATTTGATCAAATTTGTACTTTTATTTCTAAACCTTTCTGAATGAAAACTCTATTTTCAAGCAAATTACTGTGACAATTTTAGATGTGAAAAATAAAGTCTTTATTTTGTTTATATAGAAAAAGATTCTGAAAAATCTGAAATCTGCATAAAAATTCATTGATAAAAATAAATAAAATACCAACTAAAAACAACTCGATAAATGTTGTTAAACAAGAACAATTTTTGGTTAGATGTAATTAGTTTAATAAATGTTTCTGAATATAAAATCCGTTTAAGAAAATTAAGAAAAGAAATTTTAGCATATCTATATGCATGTTAAATTCTGTATTTTTATTAGTGATTTTTGCAATAATACATATATTAAATTGCCCTAAAAGTATGAGTTACCTTCTGATTACTGAAAACATTTAACCTGATTAGTACTTAAATTGGCAACTGTTTAGGAACACCAGCACTGTAAGCAACTTATGATCATGTGTTAAAATAACTAAAATTTGATAAATAGCTAAAAGAAAAACATTTGAGATACATATAAATACACAAATATCAGAAATAATCCATGCTAAAATGAATGTGAAGAGTAAAAGTATCAATTGAAAATGATGTACTGAATAGGATTATTTGACAAAGTAACAAACAGAAAGGTATTCTAAAGATATAACTGACAACAGAGACTGTTGTCATTATTATGTGAATGTCAGAAAGAGGACACTGTTACTAGAGATTCCAGGTCAACTCTTGTCTTCCTACTTCTCATCCAAATGTCATGACACATGCATCTACTGGTTTCAGACAAATATAAATACTGATATAAAACCAGTGTAGCTTTCTGACTACAACAGCCATCATTTTATCTCTATTATCATCATCTCAAAGTCTATAAGTATAGATGTACTCTCACTCTCTCGTTATAATTTGTTTATCTGTTCATTTGAATATGTCACACGGAAATGAACCGATTTATATAAAACTAGCATTGTACCCATAAAAAATAACAATTCTTTTAGATACATATATATCTGTTATACAGTTATTTTTCTGTCGCTTATGCTCTAAGAAATTTTGTTTTATAAAGTTTGAATTATTTAAAATTCAAAACAACTTAAATCAGCAAACTTATTTGGAAAAGCAAAGTTCTATACAAGATTTAATCGTAAAATTATTTCTGGAGAAAAAGGAATTTTTTAATCACATAATAAATTTCTTGCTCACTTGCACTGAAGCCAAAAAGTAAATGAGAGCGGGCTGAGAAAAACCTGTTTTAATTTTTTTTCTAAATCTTTAAAGCTTGTCATTTCTTTTTTAATTTCTTTAAAAATGCATTAAATATTCACACGGCCATGTAGTTAAGGTATGAGCCTACCACCCTATATATATTTACCAACCTCTCCACACAAGTAGGGTGTGACACAAGGTCAATTTCTAAAGTGGAGTTTAATAGGTTTGAATTCAGAGTTTTATATCTAAACTTGTTGCCTCACCAAAGTTAAAAAGCCTATTCTGCCCTACTATTTACCAATGGCCAGAGGGAGATTAGTTGGATGCATACCTTAGCGCTATGTGAAATGCAAACAGCCTTGTTCAGAATTTGAATTTGGTTTGCTGAGTTATTTCCTACAATGATAACCATTACACCATGTGCTTCCATGCCTATATGTGCAGCCTTGAATCATTAGAGTTCTAGGTCATTAATTTGATATAAATCAGTTCATTTCAGTACAACACATTTACATAACAAACAAATTTAGTAACACTAGCTTTTATACAGATTAATGACTTAGAACCAGTGTCATTTAAAACCACATAAATGAGATGGTAGGCTAGTGGAATAACCATGCAGCCATGTGAACATTTACATCATCAGTATTTTTTATAAAGATATTGTATTAATTTGGATTATTATGCTCATAATTTGTTCTTTGATCGGTATCTTCTCTACCCATTTTTGAATAATAAAATAAATGTGTAATTAGCAGTGAAGTAAATTCTGATCAGACACACTGAGTTAACCCCCCCCCCCCAAAAAAAAACTAAATACACCAATCAAAATATGAATAAACACTTGAGTAAATCCTTTAATCTAAATATTCTTCAATATAATGTGGCTTACTATTCAGTAGCTAAATATTGATCTCATGAAAAACTAGATTCCTATCAGTTTACAAACTAATGCAAAATTTTATTTTATCTCCAAATCTTGCAGATGCACTTGAATATTGATTAACTGGTTGGACATTTTCTATATTATTATATTCAGTACAGTATTATATCCACATATGTATTTTAAGAATTGACTAAACTATAAGGAATATTGGGTGGTGGGGGGGGGGGGTAAATCTAACAGTTAATTTTTTTGATGGTTGTTTACATATTTAATAGAGGTCTTTAATTTGAAAACTAAAATCAATTTTATTAAATTAATAGTTGTATTTATCAAATAAATTATTTTCATACATGTTAATGTGAAGTCAATTAACTGCACTAAAATAGAAAAAATAAAATCCATTTTAATAAAAAAAGAATTTGTAAACAATTTAAAAACAATGTCTTGTACAGGAAAAGAGTATCTACTTCAGTAGATATTTATCTATTTCTAAATAACTGATGAGATAAGAAATAACTGATGAGATAAGAAATAATTTACAAGAGAATAAAAAAGATAATTTCATCATCAAATGTGGATGTTCCTTAGTTCTATTTATTAAGTTGATAAATTACTTTTTATAAAAAACATTTGTTCCCAAAGAAAATTTCATGTATTTTCTACGTCATACAAAACTCCATTGATTTTTTGAAAAATTAACAATATACAAAATATACTAACACTGTTATAACTTGTAAAATAAACATTATATATCTGACAAAACCTCTCAGCAAAACAAAATTATAAAAACAAAAGCAGGAAAAACACATTTGATTTATTTTTTTAAATATGTATTTGTTTATATTCTTCATATCCAAATATTTCATTACTTTATAAATATCATTTAATAAAACATGTATACAAAAAATATATATTCATTAATGAGATACTGAATTCCAGTCATTCATAATTTGTTTGGGTCAAATTTCATGAAAATATTCAAATAATATCCCAGTTATCTTTAAAAAAAACTATAGAAGATCAAAAATGTCTGAAAAGAATCACCAAGGTAATTTCAGATCATTATTGATCACTTGAAGAACTGTTAATGATCATTATAAAACACTAGAAGCAGCTACTCAGCATCGCCTGGGTAGAGGTGGTGGGACCCTGGTGTGTTGATTTCTCAACTTTTGAGATTTATAAATGCTGGATATTTTTAAGTAGAATTTCAATGCTATTTCTATATATATATTTTGATTTTTTAAATATCTTTGAATATAAATCAAATCTTCATAATTTTTGCACAAAAAGCAAGAATCAGTGGTATTCATTGTGTATATATATTTATTTTGGCATTGTTTTATTTTCATAGTTTTATTTGGACATACATACATACATACATACATACACACACACATACCAACTGCTCTTTATATATGTATAGATGGTCTTGAACTTTTAAGATGAAATAAAATGGAAAACAGGCTAATAATTATTATAGAAATATTTTATATAGAATCTATAAAAATTTATTATTGCAATTAATCTTAATATTAAATGTCTAAAAATATATTACTAAAAAAAAATGTAACCAAATTTTTTTAAAAATACAGTTAAAACAAATGCATAAATTTGTGAACAAAACAGAAGTTCTATATCTTATCTGTATATTTTTCAAATTTCAAATATTTTAGGAGAAACAAATTTGTTCACTGTCTTCACAAATTATATTCTGAGTATTTTATAGTAATGCCAGTTTAGTTCAGTCAGTAGAGCATCCACCTCGGAAGCACAAGTTTCCATGTTCAATACTGGCCCATACCAGTAGTGCAGTAAAATTCCCCACAAATACACTTTCTTTGGCATGAAATCTAACATGTTTAATGCTATGAAAAACAAAGTTGTTTACACTTCATTGAATTTCAAGCTTGCTTATAGTGTTCCCTTATAGATGCGCTACCATCTGAAACTACACACATGCAGTTCTGGGATCACCATCTGTTGGAAAACAGCGGAAACTTATTCAAGGTCCTTATATATATATATATATATATATATATATATATATATATATATATATATATATATACACACACACACACATACATACACACACACACACACACACACACACACATTTACCAATATCTCTACAAGAGCAGGATGCAACATAAGAAACAATTTCTTAAGCAGAGTTTAATAGGTTTCAATTCAAAGTTTTCCTTCTCCTAGATTAGTTGCCACGCCATGGTTAAAGAGCCCAGTCTGCCCTACAATTTATCAATAGCTGGAGGGAGAATAGTTGGATGCATACCTTTCCCAAGGGCATTAATGCTATGTGAAATGCTAACAATCTTGTTCAGTATTTAAACTGGGGTCACTGTGTCCATTTCCTACGACGATAAACAGTACATCACTTGCAGTACAAGGCAAAAATCAAAAGGAACAACTATCTTATTAGTTAAAACTTCTGATGGTGTTTGGCCCTAAGACTACACCAGACCCCACAGTCATCATCTGATGAAGGCTTTGTTGGCTGCACTGCTGTTTTGCAGCAGTATTTGTGTAAAATATTATTAAGTTAAAAGAAATATATATATATATATATATAGTTTGCTTTCAGTACAAGGGAAAAATTCAAAAGTAACTATTCCAATAGAATTATTACAGACAGACAGACAGACACAGAGAGAGAGAGAGAGAGAGAGAGAGAGAGAGAGAGAGAGAGAGAGAGAGAGAGAGAGAGAGATCATTATTGTCCTATTTCAAACATTTTCTGTTTATAATACACAAACTGTTTTGCAGCTTTTTATTCACATTAACATAGTAAGTGGTAATTATCTTAAACCTCAAATGGTTGTTTGACCACCACTGTTTATATGCTGACAACCTGGGAGCAGTCATGTGCCCTCCAGATCTTTAAGTATTCCAAGATGTTTAAATGCAATATCTGAGAGGAAATTCCCAAAAGTTCTTTGGTTTACTTCTTATGAACAAAAAAGTAAAGCCAATAAAACCTTTTTTTTACTATTAATTTCTACAGCTAATACAAAATATCCCATACCCCCCCCCTAAAAAACATGAACAGTTAACTTAAATAACAATGAATAGGTCATATCTCCATTAAATTTATGAAAGATATTAATAGATTTTTTTTAGATGTAATTTGACTTTAAATCTGTATGAATAGTTTGTCACTTGAGATTGAATCACAGGAGAAACTTGTACAGCCTGACTTCTTTTTTATAGTATTGTTATGTTAGTGTGGATTAACACAAAGTGTAACTAAATTTAAATTCCTAAAAGAATTTAAATCTAAGTTACACTTTGTGCTACACAATTACTAGTATTTCAACTAGCAATCAAGATTACTTTAAAAAAAATAAATTTGCTATCTAATTAATATATTATCCATCCTTACACTTCTTTCAAAAATAACTTCTAAAGAATCCATTTTTCCCCCCTTAGATCCTAAGAATCATCTCTTAATACTTGCTTTTTGCAGAATATTTTTCTAGTCAATAAAATTATACAATAACATCTGATATGATACCAGTATGTATTAACCAGTAAAAAATATAATTCAGTTACTAATGAAATGAAATGAAAATGTTCAATTAGATGAGATTAAATATTTGTCTATTGATTTTATTTTAAATAACAGCATCAGTTGAAGTTTCAAGAAATTCAGAGTACACTGCGTTTCAAATTATTAACGAAGTGACACTTTTCCATTCTAGTCAAAAACTAGTAGTTGGAATTTAACAAAATCATCAGAGAACAATGACAACATGTATATACACACACCCCGTGAAAATGGTAAGGTTCTATAAAAAGATGTTATGGTCATTTACCTAATTTACTTAAATTACTAGTGACTCAAATTATTAGAAAAGTGTAATAAAAACCCAAGTAAAAAAGAAAATAATACTTTAATTGCTTCATTTACAGATTTTTAGGGATACATACAGTAGCTAAGATGAAATTAAATCGAAATAAAAAAATAGACAAAATTCAAAAATGATAGTGGATTTGGTTAATATGAGATATGTGATCCTTTTCTTAAAATGACTTGGAAAAGGCATTGGTCCATCAAACATACCAATTTCTGAATTTCCTCTGATGATATGTTTACTATTTCCTGTCACAAGTCATCCTTGCTTCTACATTGGCGTCCATTCTCATAAAGACGTATCAGAATTCACCATAAGTTTTCAATTGGGTTTAAGCCTGGAGAATTAGTCGGCCACTGGATATTCCAAGGTTCACAGAAGCCTAATTCTTGCAGGTACTACGTAGTTTTATGTGCTGAGTGCGAAGGAGCATTATCTTGCATAAATATAATGGTTCACCTGAAGCTGATTCTTTGCTTTTTTAGTCAAGATTCCAGGTGGTCTTTAAGGAAGACTATATAAACATCTGCGGTTATTTTTGTACCATCAGATACTAGGAGCTGCAACAAATATTTTAACAGTTTGGTGATATCTTCCAATTATTTTGGATATTTCTAATGTAGATTTGCTTTTGGAAAGTTCAGATGTTATAATGTCCTTCTCAGAAGGGGTCAAGTCAAGTCAAGTCACATTTGTGACCTATAATTGCACGATTATAATGACACTCATTTATAGTCTGGATCACTTCTATATCGTGTTAATATTGCAAATGGCCACTGTTTGTTTCCTGTTGCGCAGAACAATACAATTTTTATACAGCCTATACATATATATTCTCCCATCATACTGTGAAAAATTAATTAAATTCCGACTGGAAGTTTTTTGAGAAAATGAAAAAATTTCACATCGTTAATAATTGAAACGCAGTGTATACTTAATATTTCATTTAGTAAACATGAAATACTTATAATTCATTAAAATAAAAATGTTTTAAAAAATATAAACTTTTTATTTACATATTAGAAATAATAACCACTATAAAACAAAAAGAACATTAGACACTTGACTTAATTGAACATTTTAAAATTTCATAAATTCTATCAACCAAATCTTATGAAATTATTTTTTTAAATAGGGTAATAAAGTTGTGTGTCCATTAAGAATTGATAATGTCATAATTGTAACAAAAATGAAGAAATTTGTCATATTTTTATGTACTGTTAATCTAGTTTACTTTTTCTTTTCAGTCAACTTCATGTAAATATTTTGAACACTGCATCATGATGCAAAATACCATGAGCAACTTCATATTTAAATTTATATTTTATCGTGATTTTAAATGTATGTCTGGAATTAGTTAAAAGAAACAGTAATGTGCCATGAGTATAACAATACTAGAACAAATGTTTTTTTTAGTGACTAGGCAAAAATTGTCTTGACTGGGAATTATTTTTTATATCATATACTATATTCATCAGATATCAGGTCTTTACAGAATTCTTTTAATGAAGGACAATTTTAATTATTTGAAAGATTGTAAAAAGGAAAATAGAACAGTTCTTTGCTTAGGATGATAACATTTTTGGCAGGATGTACTTATGAAGTTGTATAATAGAGAATAGTGGAATAAGACAATAAAGTCATATTGAAAATTAATTTTTTTTAAATTTATATTTAATAGATCAAAATTTTAATTTATACAATAAAAATTAATTTTTGTTATAGTTTGTTCATACATTTAATTTCAAAGTAACTGACATAACTAACAGGTTAAGATTATTTTGGAAGAGTAGCTCTTGATGGTACCAAAAAGACCAGTACAATCTGTGCCATATTACATGAAGAGTTGAACACCACTAAGAAATGCCATGAAGGACCAAATATGATATCTCAACATTCTATTGGGTTGTTGGATAATTTAATTTTTTGATGAAGTAAATATTGGTGCACTGCAAGGTCATTTTAAAAAGTAATCAATTTTAACAATCAGCAAACATGGAAGACAATTGACATATGCATTATTATTAAAATAAGAAATAAATAATTCAAGAATGATTTATAGCCATGAAAACGAATCTAAAATAATTTCTTAAACTCTATGTGGAATTTTTTCAACACAAATAATTCCAAAAATAAATTCATGAGAAACAGAAACTGAATTTATCAAGTAATTATCCATTAGGGCTGAAATATTCAAGTTATTCAGTAATTTAATCCAAATATAAAAGTTTGAAACATGGTTAGGCAACAAAATAAAGTCAGAATGTTGTCATCTTATATGGATAAAAATAGTGACACTTTTTTATAAGAATCATGTGCCAAGTTTAATTCTAATAAACTATTCAGAAGTTATAAAACCGATCAGGTACAGACAATTTATGAGGAAGTATTTTGGTACATTTTTGATTTTCTTGTATACAATTCTTTAGTACTTGTGCAGTTTATTGTTACTTATTGTCAGATATTAATTCTTATATAAAATCTTCATCTAGATGATTGTAAAACATTACATTCATTTCTGTTTAAAAAATAAATAAGACATATTTACACTTATAACAAGAAATTTTCATTCATAATACTCTCATAAAAACTAAGGAAATTATTTTCTGTCTCCTCCTCCCTCATAGTATAAACAAATAAAAAGTCATATTGAACTGATAGAAATTTAAAATCTTTTTCTGTACAGTGCCCCCAAAATATAGTAATGAGTAACAAGAAAAAAGTATTTACCTGGTGATACAATCTTGCCTCCTCCTTTTAGGTTTTGTACTGCTAATATCTCCAGTGGTACTCCGTTTACGTTTCCTGTGCATAGTTGACTGTGGCTCATTTTCTGACTGGACAGATTCTATCACAGATTCATTGCAAGTGTCCATACTAGTTCGTCCATCTGAGTCCGTATTGCACGTTTCATTATTTTCATTATAAATCACAGCTGATTTAGTCTGCTGACCATCTAGGGTCGCTTCACTTGTATCATCAATGATAGCTGATTCTGTTTGTGGTTTTGACTTTTGTGAATTTTCATTGCACAATAACCGATCAGCTTTAGTCCTTGCCTGGCCAGCTTTGTGCAAACGCTGAACACTTTGGTTGACCAGTTTACGTTTTATTTTTTCAACAGCATTTTTTGAATCAGGTGAATGTTCAGGTGACAATAATTTTTGTCTCCCTCGACCTGTTTTAGTACTACTTACCTGTGTCTGTAACGTATGACATTCCAAGCAAGAATCATTGTCCTTTAGAGTATCTGGTGTTGCTGCTACCTGTGACTTAGAATTAAGTTCATGGCTACACTGTGAGTTGCCATCAAGATCGTCCTCATGGGCTACTGACTCATTACAGTTTATAGAACTATCAGTGTAGCTTTCCGTTGTTTGTTGTGTGGCCGGACATGGAGTTTCAGATGATATGACAGAAGAATCTGCTTCCAATTCTGAATCTTTAGACTGTTGGAGAGTTAATTTTTCTCCCGCACAGTTTGTTTTTGGACTGGTTGTGGTTAAAACTGTGTTGTTAGACCACTTGTTGTTATTATCCATAGCAGTGGCAGCAGCCTGCTTTCTGGAGCACTTTGTGCGATTTGGTGTCACAATTGGTGGCACTGTTGATGCTTGTGAATCAGATAAAGAGCCATTTGCAACTGGCTCTTCATTTACGGTAGAAACTTTCTCCTTTTCTGAAGAAGCTGAATAGCTGGCAACAGGCAGAGATGATTCAACTTCACTTGATTGCTGCTCTCTTTCTAGGCCTTAAAATAAAAGTAATATCAATCAATAAAGGTTTAACTTAAACTGATTTTAACAATGTTGTGCTTTCCAACTTTTCAGTATGAAAGAAAATTAATTTTCCAACAGATTTTCATTTTGTCACAGATAGCAAATTAGAAACGAATATATCTTGAAAAGACATTTTTTATAACTGAATGAACTAAAACACATATGCACATTATTTTATTTGATTCTCACTAAAAATTATTCCAAAAGTGATAAAAAGTAAAGAAAAAAATCAAACTAAAATTAGAACAAATTTTATATTTTTTTATGAACAGTAGAGACATATCAAATATTTATCTGGAACCAATGATGGTTCAATAATTCATGTACTGATGTCCTCATCTTGGTTGTTATTATAGTAATATTTCACCAAGTGTATGTATTTACCAACACCTCCACACGAGCAGGATGTGACACAAGGTCAATTTTTAAGCAGAGTTTGAATTCAGAGTTTTTCTTCTCCTAGACTGGTTGTCATTCCAATGTTAATAAGCCCAGCCTGCCCTATTATTTACCCATAGTTGGGGGGGGAGAATAGTTTCTATTCTTTCTCAAGTGTATTAGTGCTATGTGAAATGCAAACAGCTTCATCCAGTATTTCAACTCAGATCACCGAGTCAATTTTCTAAAACGATAACAATTACACCACTGGTGCCTCACCAAGTGGATCATGTTATGTCTGTACTGATCTGATAATTTACCTGAATTTATGGGATTAAACATTATGACTATAACAACAACCAAAATGAGGAGACTTACCTGATTACATCAATGTATAATAATAATAATCCCTCATCTCAGAAATTAAGATAATAAATTATCTTGGGAAATAGTAAACTGAAAAACATTTTGATACCTCATGTTTAGTGCAATCATCCAATTGATATACTTGTAAAATACCTAATAAAAAGCAGCACAAATATCAATCAATAATTTTAGAAATTTTTGATCACTTGCCACATTTAAATTTGAGATGATGATGCAAATAACTATCAATATTAAAGAAAAACATGAAGATTAAATTTTCTATAATTGAAAAACTTTGAAAATGAAATTATAAAGAAAAATATATTTACATTCGATCAAATAAGCAGGATCAATTATATGAAATAAAAAAATGACATATTTATAAATATAAATGATTGTTTTATTGTTACATATTAATTGGATCCCTATTACTTTTTAAGGTAGTATAGAAATCCTTATGGCGATCAGTGCAGCTGATGGCCTTGAGAGTGAGTGACAATGCTTGACCTCACTCTGACCTTGCCTTGCGGAAAGGGACTGTGAGAATCGGAAGGCAATAGAAGCCCTTCCGGTTTAAGGTGTAAGGAACTCAGTTAGTGAGTTGCAGTTAGTCAGTTGCAGAGTTAGAAGCTAGCAAGATGTGACTCTCAGTGCGCATTTGTCTGGTTTTGGGGGTTCCAGAATAAACTAACATCCAAAGTAAATCGAAGTCTTGTTGTTATTACTAAAAGCTAACAATGACACAAGGCTTCTGATAAGAAATGGTCCCCAGCAGAACCAGACACGGAATCCCCATACAAGAAGACCAGACGAGACCTGTAGAAGATATACCCGACCATTAGAAGATAGAAGACTAGACAGAGAAGAAAAGAAAAGGCGCTACGTAACATTATAAAAGAATGTAAATAATTTAGAAAAAGTTTCTAAGGGAAAGGGTATCTGGCATGGGGTAATGGTTAGCAGGCTAAGCTAGCAGATCAACTACTAGGAAATTTTATTCTTACTGGGCCCTCCATACTTCTGGCCTTGTGCCAAAACTGAGTAAATAACTACCAAGGAGAAAGATAGAGATGAAATGTTACTTTACAGATTGAAATCTAGTCTAAGAGCAGAAATCTTATTACCTCCTCCACCAACAAAGAAAAAAAGAGTATTACTATAAAAAAAAACACCAATACATCAAGGTGTCACAATATCAACAGTAAAAGTAATGAACGATAAATGAGGTGTCTACAATCTAATAAAAATAATAATAAGAAGAAGAACATTAACTAGTTTCATTTAGCCACTTCTTTGAGGAAGATGTTGCAGGTAAATAAAAAATTGTTATCCACTGCCAGCTAGCTAAACCTGTTGCAGCTAGTTTTAAATTCCGAGTTTTTCATCTCCTAGACTGGTTGCCCATCAAGGTCAGAAAGCCCAGTCTGCCCTACTATTTTACTCATTGCTAGGGAATTAGTGAAGTAGAGGCAAATCACCTGAGCCAGAGTTTGAACTTGGTTCACTAATACTATCTGCACCTCCTAGAATGTTATCATGAAAAATTACTATTTCTACATTTTAATTGATTTATAGGAATTAATTGAACCAAAATTTGTGGTAAAAAAAATTCATCATAGCAAGTTTGAATAGCCAGCCAATTAATTTCTAGAAGTTTTTTTATTTAAAAAAAAAAAAAAAGAAAAAAAAAGTGGTAAAAATAAAAAATAAACAATTGTATGAAAATGGCATACCTGAAGCAGCACATAACAAATCATCAAAAGGTAATGGATGTTTCCTGGGCCTTCCAACTTTACGTTTCTCTGGAGTCTTTGTGCATTGGTGCACCAAGTCAGGTTTTCCACTTGACAGACCACAGCTCATGCCAGCAGATGATTGAACACTGGAAAAGAGTTTGTGTCTCTTCTTTGGTGGCAAACACTGCTGGTTACACATCTTCAGCTCCTCACTAGACTGACACAGATTCTCTTCAGAGGCACTTTTCCGACGGACAATTTTACTTTTCTCCTTATGACCTTTCTCTCCTGGTTCTTTTCGAACTTTTTCTCCACTCTCTTTCCGTGTCTTCTCCAGTGAGTCTCGACGGACTCTCTCTAAAGACTCTTTGCGAAGTTTGTCCACCGATTCTTTGTGAGCTTTCTCCTGGATGTGACCACCGGCACTCTCTTTGCCTAACGTTTCACACAAATCTTTATTTATTCCATCATCTTTTTTATTGTTTTCCAATACCTCAACCACCTCAGTCACCTCTGTTGATTTCTCTCCATTTTTATCACTATGTATTGAATTAGAAATCTTTTCTTGTGTTTTATCTAAGGACTTATCATGTTTTCCATGTGACAACTGTTTTCGGTAAGTCTTTGCTGTAGACTTTTCCGGCACCTTTGAAACTTGTTCTGCTACTTTCACTGATTCCTGTTGAACTTTTTCATTGCAAATCTCCTCATTGCAGAATTTAGCACCATCATCAATATGTTGATCAGGTTTTTGACTAGGTGCACCTTTCACAGATCTTGTGTTAAGATTATCCGTACAGTTATCAGAAAAGTCTTTCACGGTTTTATCTGCGGCATCTTTTCGTTTCCTGTCAAGAGACCCTTTGCGTCCCCTGTCCAAAGAAGATGTTTTAGGACCCTTGTCTGTTGAAGACACTTTATGGGTCCGGTCTAACGAGGATCCCTTTCGCACTCTCTCTATCTCGCGACAGTCTTTGCTGACTTTTTCGTTGGACTCTTTTCGAGTTTTTGAAATCGGTTCCCTCTGTGCTGCCCTAGACACATGTTCTTTGTTAACTCTTTCCGCAGATTCTTTGCGAATTCTATCCACACTCTCCCTCCGATGTTTTTCTTTCATTTCTTTGCGCAACTTTATCTTCTTGGGCTTTTCACTAAGCTGATGGAATGGCTGATGTAGATTTTGGGCTGGACTTAACTGAGGAGGATATTGGTATGATGGTTCATCTTGAGGATAATTTGAAGGAATCGGACTTGGGAGGTATGGAACTTGCCTCTCTTTCTTTTTCTTTCTGTTAATTATCTTTGCTAGTCGGAATATGCTTGGCATTGGTTTATCTCCAATATTGAATCTCCTGATTTGATCCAAAGACTCAGAGATGATCAGGCTGTCAAACTGACCTATAATGATGTCAAGGTCAGCCAAGAACACCGGATCAACAATATTTTTGTGCTTAGAGCGAAAATAAAGCATCCGTTTCTTCTTTTTCTTGTTGATTAGTTTGCGACTTGTATACTGACGAGTAAATTTTTTGAATGACTGGGAATGAAAGCCTGTTTTTGAAACAGGTTGTTCTTTATCAGAAATGGTGGTGGCTGTAAACATAGAAAATGTGTTTCCTTCTGTTGTAAAACAAGGTTGGTTCAAGTGGATGTTGTTGGAGGCAAATGAAGCAAATGAGGCTTTAGATTGCATATTGACATTTGATGAGAAGGTATTTCGCAAGAAACTCTGTGAGCCAGCTGCCTGAATATTTTTCTTTTTTCGCCGCCCCCGTCGTGGTCTGCGCATCATGACATGAAGCTTGGGCCTTCGAATTTTTGGTGCAACTCTGGTTGGCTTTGGTTCCTGCTGCATGCAGACATTAACTAACGTTGGTTCAATAGTATCCAAATTATCACTGAAATTGAAGTCATTAAAATCTTCAGTCTCGTCCTGTCCATGAAACTGAGATTTGATAGAGTCATGGACACTTCTGATCAACGAATCAAAATCACCTTCCTCTGATGGTATTTTCTGACCAAAGCCAGTACGGCGTCTGCCCTCAGGTACTACCTCTGTAGTCTCAGGTTCCACTCCATTTTGAGTACTTTCTTCTAAATGCCGAGAACGTTTGTTCTCTAAAGGTTGTAAAGCACTATCAGTAGGATTCTTTCTAGGTCGCCCTCGAGGACGTTTCCCAGGAGTTGACGACAAACCATGCTTTGGACTACATAATTGAGCTCGAGTTGATTTACGTCCAAGTTTATTTGGACTCAAACAATCATTTGAAATGCCATTCTGCATCAAGTTCTTCTCTGGTTGACAATACAGTGTTCCAGCAGGTTTCACAGACCCAATGGCCTTTGTCAGCAGTGTTTTGTTTTTAGAACCCTTTGGCCGGCCAGGCTTTCTACGTACTTTATTTCCATTTAATAAATTGTTTACTTCTGGACTTTTACTGTCACTGCTATTCTTAACAGTAGTATGGCTGTTTGTATCAGGTTGAACAGACTTGGGTTCATCTGTGGCATTTGTAGCACATGGTTCTTCAACTGTCGTGTGATAAGATTCAGACTGGTTTGTCACTGATGAACGAATACCTACTTTTTTACGTTTCACAATCCCAGACTTTTTAATTTTGGGTTTTTGTACCCCATCAATGTTTTTCAATGGAGATACAAGCTGAGCTGCTTTAGCATTTAAAAAGCATTCCTCAGCCAATTTTACCAGATCTTCAGAAGTATTCTGTTTATTGCATTGTGTTTCTTTTTGCAATTTGGCATGTTTCTTTGCCTTCTTAGGTCTGGGAACCTGCTGTACAGGGTCAGGCAGAGAACCTCTTGTATCACTAGCAACATTGAAAATTTCATTCTGTTTTTCTGATATTGACTGTGATTCTTCTGTTCTGCTTGGCACCGGATCCAACAAACTTTCTTTGCTTCGTTTTGATACTGAATTATCCCGAACCTTTTTCCCTTTAGCAGGTTCAGTGTTATTATTTTCTACAGGAGACAATTTTTCTGGCCTCTCAACCTCAGGCTGCTCCACAGCAACCTTGGATAATTTGTCACTACATTTTGTTCCAGGTGTAACACCAAACTTTTTGCTCATGCTGGTGACTCCTTTCTTTTTGGCTGGTTGTTGATTCGTTATACCATTCTCTTGATGAAATTGAGACGCCAAGTTATTGGCTGTTTTCTTGGACAGGTTTTTCACTCTTTCAACAACAGAGAGCTTCTTAGGAACATGGCTATCTTCATCTCTTTTAGCTTTGACAGACACTTTTGTTTCTGGCTGTGGAGATGTTTGTAGTTCTTGTTGCAGTTGTGGAGGTTGTGGGACTGATAGGCTTTGTTGCAACTGGGGAGGCTCCTTCAATTTATGTGACTGTTCTGGAAGCTTGGAAGCAGTTGTTTGCTGCTGCAGCTTCGGGGGTGGTGAAATTTGAGGCACAAGTTGTGGTGGATGCCTCTCAAGTGAGGGTAGTTTCTGTTGGGAATTTGGCTTTTGTTTCTGTGAGTTCCCTTGTTTTTGCTGCTTTAGCAGTGGGGGTTGTTTCTGTTGTTGGAGTTGGGGAGGTGCCTTTGGGGGTTGCTGCTGAAGTTGTGGAGGTTGCTGCTGTTGCTGCAGCACTGGGGGTTGTTTCTGTGAGTGTGTTTTCTGTTGCTGTGATGAAGAATGCTGTTTTTTCTCTTGATGCGTTGCAAAAGATTGTTTTTGTTGCAGTGATGGAGAGGATTGCTTTTGTTGCTGTTGTAATGGTGGTGGTTGTTTCTGTTGCTTTGATGGTATATGATCATCATTCTTTGAAAGGACAGGTGGGGTCTGCACCCTTGAAGGAACTAAAGCATTTTCAGAATTTGGAAGCTGGCTATTTGCATCTACTTTCTGGGATGCTGATGCATCTTCTAGTTTCTTAGAGCTTGATTGTTGTAAATGATTTTTTTGGCCCACAGAGCTTGTGCCATTATTTAGGATAGAAGTAGAACTTGCAAGAGTTTCTAACTTTTGGCTTAGTGTATTCTTTTTGGACGTCACATTTTTACCAGATTTACTCTTACTATTTTCTTCAGGAACTTCACTTGATACTTTCTGATTCTGATGTTTATCCAATTCCCCTTGATTTGCCGAGGAATTGTTTGCTATCTCACTGGAGGAAGAGGAGGAAGTGTTCTTATCTGTCTTAGGCAGTTTTGCCTCATCCAAAACCTTCTCATTTTCTGATTTCCTAGCTGCCAAATTTTCAATTCTGGGCCTTGGTGAGTCATCTTCTCTTAAAGTCACAAACTGTCGTTCAGCCTTCTTAAATTTGGAGAGATTTTCTGCTTTCTTTCTCCGAGACTCAGCCCTTTTAATAGCTTGTGGAGCGCCATATTCTTCCAAACGTGGTGGGTCCTTAACTTTTTCAGAACATGGCAAATCTTCGGCCCTCATCAAAATTGGTGGAGAATCCTCATACATCCGCGAAGGAAGAGTATCTCCAAGACGGCTAGGAATGGATGCATCCTTCATAGACTTGAGGCCATCAAAATCAGCCTTTTGTAATGAAGGAATATCATCTGAAGTGATAGAGTTTTTCTTCTTTGAAAATGATTGGCAAGTGGCATCAGCTTTTTTACTACCTGCCAAACTGATTGTAGTCTTGGAGGCAGTAATGTCAACTTTAGTTTTGGGCACTGCATTGAGAAATGGATCAAATCTGTGGACAGAATACTCATTGGAAAATTTAGAAGCAGACAAGTCAACCAATCTTTGATGGGACAACTGACCATCTGGGGTCTGTCCCCAGATCTGTTCATTTGACCTCTTGTAACATGGGAAACAGTCTTGTTTTCTAGCATGAGATAAATTAGAAATATTCAGCTGGGCATTTACATTAGATTTAAAATAAGGTACATCACTTGTCACAGAAGAATTTATTAACTCATTTCCTTTTTTGTTAGGGGGATGTTCACCAGTTCTCTTCAGACTAGGAAGGTCATCAGGAGTGTCTTTAAATTCAAACAAATCCACTGTTTTCTGACAGCATTCTCGGCTAAGACAGGGTGGAAAGTTAGTAGTCTTGATAGGGTTTGCAGCACCACTACCATATTTGGCATACAGATTTGCATGCTGTTTACCATTTGGATAAATATCAGTTCTGTCATAGCAAGACACTTTATCATAAGCTTTTGAACAATTATCAGAACAGGGTCGGACCATAGATGGTACTCTAGAGGAGCAGCAAATATTAGTCTCTTTCCCATCATCAAACAATAACTTGCTGTTTTGTAAGTAAGGTTCAACAGAAGAAATCTTTGATTTTTTGACTTTTTTGATAGGCAAGCAATGATCAGGAATTGTTTGCTTGTTTTCTCTTGTTGGTGAAATGCAACTGTCTTCATGCTGGAGCTTTGGACTCTGAAAACTTGACACAGGTTTATTCACGACATCAGACTGGAAAGTTTTATCAAGTATTTTATGGGGCACAACCGGTTGACAAAGTGGGTATTCATTTACCTCCGAGTGATTATTTGTTTGTACACGTTCAGGTAGCGTTATATTTGAAAATGGAGTTCTTTCAACATCAGTGTCTCTGGCCTCTCCATGCAAACGAGCATAGATTAAAGATTTTTTGTTTTGTAAAATCCAAGAATTTTTTGCCCTTTTAGGAGGGCGCCCCCTGCCTCTCCTCCTTCCCATGTGTTTGGAGTCTGATGCTGAGGAGGCTGTCCTTGTATCACAGATTTGTCGATTAAGATCACAGCTTATAGAACTGAGTGTAACCTGAGAAGAAGTAGTTGTAGTTATAGTAGACGATTTTGTTGTAAATGTGTTGGTGATGGAAGTTGTTGCGGACACTTGTTGAGAGGTGGTGGTGGATGGTCCAGCAACTGCAGAAATACATTGATTGATTTGGCTGCCAGATAGAATCTGGGCACTTTCCACCTGGTTATGGTCTGAACTGGGCAATAATGTGTGACTTGGAGAATCGTTCCTCACAGGGGTTCCAGGGAATGACTGAATTCCACTGTCAGGTGACACATCAGATCGGTTCAGAATATCAGAAGCAGATTCATTTTGAATCTGCCCTGTAGAAGCAGCACCATTACTTTTTTTTGGATCCTTTGGAGATATGAAGTTCAAATTAATTTCATTCTGATGCTCATATTTGGAGAATGCCTGGTAGTCCAACCCGCCAGTCTCGCTGGCGGCATCTTCTGTACTCTCGATACACTCCCCACCACTCTCACTAAGAATTTCACTATCTTTGAGACGAACTGAAGAAACAGTACTGGTTTTTCTTCTCACACAGTCTGAAGAATCATAGGAACTACATTTTCCAGCAGAGGTGGGGAAATTCTTCCCCAACTGAACTGGTGGCCAATGTTTTTCAAATGATTGCCGATTCACGGACTCAGAAGAAATGCGGTTGTCATATTGACTTGTTATACGGTTTCGATTTTTCTGCTTTATTCGAGAAACTTTTTGCTGACGGCTTGTAAATGGTACTGCATGCACCAAATTTGATGAATTGGCACCAACATCTTTAAAACTCTGCTGACTGATGGGAGGCTGCTGCTGCTGTTGCAGTGGTGGCGGAGGTGGTGGTGGTGGTTGTTGCTGTTGTGGGGGTGGAGGTGGTGGTGGTAATGGCTTCTGTGGTACTGAGACTGGTACTGAGGGGGTAGTTTTGCCAGCATTCTGAAATTTTGTCAAGAGAAAGAGAAGAATTTAGTGACTAAACAATTTTTTGCTGGAGTTGAGTTAAAGAAGCATTTATTCATCGATTCATTCTACTGATATACATTTCAATTGATATATATATATATATATATATATATATATATATAATTACTTTATAAATTTAATGAGCTTACTAGTAGATAACCAGTTTGGACTGTTTAATGTTCAAATGCATTAAAACTTGGATATTTTTACAACATTTTTTAAGATTACAATTCATTAAAATGATATAAAATTTCCAGATAAAAACATGAAATCAATAAAAGCAAACTTAAAAAAACAAACAAATAAAAAAAGATTTAAAAATTCATAATATATAAAAGTAAAATCATATTGTGCTTAACTTCATAAATATTGGATTTATAAAAGGAATCTGACAATTTAAAATTGACTAAAAATATAGATTTTTAATAACCAAAAGAAAAAAAAGATTGAGAAAAGAAAAAATGCTGGTATATATAAAAAATATTCATTGAAGTATCTTTTAAATATAAATTTGTTAAACAAAATGTAAATTATTACTCAATCAGAAAAAGTAAAATATATATATATAGCATTCCCAGTTGAAAAAACATCAACTGGGAATGCTATATATATATATATAATATATATATATATATATATATATATATTAGGTTATTGTTATTTAATCACATTAGTTATATAGAGCTTTGTAAATGGAGTTCAGAACTGTTTGAATTATGCAAATATCCCAGTGGTTCAAAAGTTATGAGAATTTAAAACCCTGAAATTAACAAAATCATGTCACTTTTGTACAAGTGACATGATTTTGTTAAAAAATATGTCAAATCACGGACCAATTCAAAACAAGAAATTTAGTAATTTCTTCACCATTTCTTTATTTTTGGAGCAATTTTGATAAAACTTTGAATTCTTATGTAAAATTGTATGTTCTTTCTGATTCTGCACTTAAATGTTATATATCTCCATGCTAGAACACATTATTTGGGGAATAAAGAGATTATTTAATTTTTTCCAACCATATAATTATTTTAAAAATTGGACCCGAAATACGTTAGTAATTACCTTCTTAAGCCGATAAGGCTAGAATTACAAGAGATTGTTTACATTTGAAAATCAAGTAAATTTGACAGTTTTCTTTTCAAAATTAAAACTTTGAGCAAAATCCCTGACGGTATACAATCGTTTTTATTTCAGATATTATTTATGGCTATAATCCTGAGTTTGTCTTCTATTACTGGTATATGCTTTTTTTTTTTTTTTTGCTTCTCTTATATTTTTGAAGAAATTGCCTTCAAATTTGCTCTATTGTATTTTCACTTCCACAGGGTCTAGAAGTTTTTGTACTTCCATGTGTCTTCTAATTGAGGGTAAAATTTCAAGAATATTGATAAAGATTAGCCACTATAATTTTGAAAAACAAAGGAGCATGTAAAAATTAGTCTAAAAAAAAAAAAAAAAAAGTCATATTTTATGTTTTCGGCTGTCCGAAGCAAAATATCATTTTAACATAATTCAATGGATAAAAACACATAAAAATTACATATTTAGAAAGATTATTTTATTTTCTTTCCAGCCATATAAATATTGGATCAGAAATACCCAAGAAATTGCGATTTGAACCAATTAAGGTGAAAAATTGTCTATGTCCAACGATTTTACGAAACGAACTGGTAATACTAATATATATGAACAGAATGTTGTCATGAACCAATGTTAAATATAATCTTAAAGTATTATATATATATCTATAAACAGACTTATGGAATAATTTTACAAAAGACTCACACAAGATATCCTGCAAACATTTAAAAAGTAAATACAAGTTGAATTTCAACAAAAACAATCAAAACATTTAAAATCTAACTAATTTACGAAACGTACAAATTTTTTTTTTTTGCCAAAAGCAGGTAAGTAATCTTCCAAAAAGGAGAATACTACTAAGAGAAAAAAGAGTAAATATTTTATTCAAAATGCAATAATATATTAAAGCCTTTTCTTTTTATATATCTCTAAAGTTGAACTTATTAGAAAAGAGAACTATATAAAACAGTTTAATGTTTTTTAATAGAAAATTCTAACATTACATGGTATAAAAGTGAAAAGAAATCATTATTTATCATGTATAGAACTATAGATATATTATTGCCATACTTTTAAGTAAAAAAAAAAAAAATATGGTTGAATCTAACTTAAATTCCACCATCGTATGTCACCCTGCCAAAAGAAAAAAAATACCAAAAATCAGGGAATTAACCGAATTTAATGGAATTTTCAGTGTTCATATATTAATGAATAAAATATATAATGCACCAGTTATTTTATTTAAAAACTTTTACATTTTTTCAAGTCAGTTAACTTTGAACTATATACCTTTGAGAATCTGTGTTACGCCTCAAAGATATAATGTTTTTACTATCTATAAAAAGATATCTTAATATTCTTGATGCAATAATAATCAGAAGCAATATCTGAACTGAAATGTTATTAAATTGAGAAAAAAAATATTTTTGTCATTGTGTCAATTTTTTATTTACCTATGATAGAACAGAATTCAATCTAAGAAAAAAAAAATCAAGTTTGTTTATCTTCTATATATAATGGAGATTCAGTCTGTCTGTAACTGAAACTACATCAGTGCTTACATCACAGTAATTTCAGGAATTATGTAACTTTATCAATGAGTATTTAATTTATAGTCAATATTATTACTACATAAAATAAAGAGAATGCTGTATTATGTATATATGCTCAGAAAGTAGTATGCAACAAAGGATGGCACACAGTATTTTTTAAAACAAGTTTTAATAAATACATGCCCAGTATTATTGATTTATATATAGTTTATTTTAATTTACTACATATTTAGAGTTATCTAACATAGATTTTTACAAGAAAATTATTTACAAACAAGAAATTCTCATATAAACTTGTCTTAGTTTAGATTTTAAGAACTGTAAACCCAATCCGTAAGACTCAACCGGAAGTTTCATTTACATTTTTTTTCTAATTTTAATCTACGGTTTAATTTTATTCGGTATTAAATTATTAAAATAGCTTTTTAATTTTAATCTATATAAATTTTATTTTGTTCTTTAAAAATTGAATAAAGTTATTCAATTAATTTAATGCTTACTTCAATAAACAAATGCTTACTTTAATAAATATGGAATTTATCAAATCTCTAAGAAAATGAATTAAGAGCATAACAGCATATATCTTTTATTTATATAACATTATATACAGTTGTTATTCTTTATTACTGATGTTATTTTTCATCCGAAATTTATATATTTAGATTAATTTTAGCAAAGTAATTAGTTAGTATTTGGCAGAATAATTAATTAGTAGTATTTTCATTGTTTAAACAATGCAGTATTTTGTTCATTGTTTAAATATATACATTCAAGTTTAATTGCATTTGGTATTAGACTATTAAAATAGCTTTTTAATTTCAATTTATATAAATTTCATTTTGTTCTTTAAAAATCAAATAAAGTTATTCAATTAATTCAATGCTTACTTTAATAAATATGAAATTTCTTAAATCTCTAAGAAAATGAATTAAGAGCATAAACAACATATTACATTCATTCATTCATTGTACAAACATTTTTTAAATAAATTTTATTCATAGAAAATAATTTTTAAAGAATTTATTTTTCTACAGAATTGAATTGAATTAAATTAAGTTTATTGACATTGAATTTTTAACACCCTTCCATCTCAGGCAATATCTTTCAAGAATTTATTTTTTACATCGCCCAGAGGGCATTTTTTATTTTGCTAGATTTTTTTTTTTTAATGGAAATATATACCAACACCAATACTGATATTTGTTTATAAACAAGATATCATGTTTGGTAGCACATGAATGATATTAGGATAGTCAAAAATTAGCGGATTATTCTTTAAGCTTAAAATCAAAACTTATTCTTCAAAGTCAACATTATTATTACTAGCAAATATATGCACCCTCCGGGTGCAAGTATTTAAGTTTTGATATAATAAAATATCATATTAAATTAGAAAGGCTAATGAAACTGACTAAGAATGCAGATAAAAAGATCTGCAACAGAGGGGGTATAATCGAAAAATAGAACAACTTTGAAACTAACTATTCCATCATTTTCCATTACTCCCTTCTTTCATTGGTAAATTTTCCTAATTCAACTATTTAGTTAAAATAGGAAGTAAAGGATAATATTACAGTTATTTCTTCTTGTAAATAAATTTCTTTTAAGATTTATCCACGAGATTTTTGTTTATATTTCTTAAGATAAAACCAAACAATTAGAAATCAATAATACCAAGCACATATTTATTAAAATAAAATTTTAAATATCAATATGCAAATTAGCCTTCTCGTTCAAATTGTAAACCGCTATTTTGTTGTATATATAAATACAATTGCATGTTATTAAAACGTAGATATGGTCAACAGTATTAATAATGTAAAACAATTTTTATTAATAACTGAAGCTTTAAAAGAATGAAATCATGGAGAATTTGACGTAAATAATTAAGGGAATTGTGACTTGAGTAGTAATATAGTTTCGGTTACAGAAAGAAAAACACACAATCTCCATTATAATAAGATTTTCAATTAATGAAAATATAATTATATATCATTTTCTATAGTTATCTAGCCACAGGAAAGATTAGAATAAAATGGTTATACCTTACAAGAAAAAAAAATGTGCAGAAATATCTTTATATTATTCTATTAGAATGAAATTGATGAAATTATATGAACATTCAAGCAGATGATACTAATACAAGAGTCAGCTGAACAGTTCATAGGCTGACCAAGATACTCTCATAGTATGTGACCAAATGAGGCTTATTTTTCAACATAGTCCCCCTTGAAGTCCACACACTTCTTCCATCAGTGTTTGGATCCCATTGGCCAAAAAATCATCAACAGTAGATATGATGTCAGCCTATGAACTTTTCAGCCCGCCCTTGTAATACCATCTTCTGATAAACTTTAAAATATGAGGGATTATTGTTATTAATACTATGTACCTGTTGACATATATATTATACATTTTGTTATTTTTCTTCAATCTGTGTTTGATTTTAGATAGTAAAAATGTCTTTAAGAATCACTTTCTTTTTATGTTCATTTCTTAATTTAAAAAAAAAAAAAAAAAAAAAAAAAAGGGATATTTTTTCTAAATATGTGACAGCACTAAAAAGTAAAATGAACAGTAATATAACTTATAGGACTAGTAAATAAGGACATTTAGTACTGTAAATCTAATATAGCTTTTGACGTTTAATAGTTGAAAAGAATTAATGTCATCTTTTTGCCACATGATTTGATGAAGCTATGGAAAAAAATCAAAAATTTTAAAAATCAAGTATCTCTAATTATAAATGGTATATAAGTATTTTATAAATAACTGACCAGTTGCTTTAAAATTATTCATTTATTTTTGTTCTACAGATTTATTCAGTTTTGCAATTTTGGTAGTTTATATGAGGTATGTCAGGAATGTATCAAGCCATTTTGAATATCTTGAGAACTGACAGTGCAGGCTTGATGTAATTTGGCAACCAAACAAAGGAAACCTTACAACGAATGCATGAACAGACATTCTACTGTAGGGTTACTCAGTCAACAGTGAGATGCCATTGACTTAGCCTGAGTACTGTGTATGCAATAAACAGTATTGTAGTAACTATCGTAGAATTAGCTTGATTGACATTTCTGCCAAAATTTTTGCCACAATCCTGCTGAAATGTTTCCAACACCAATGTGACCTGCATACAAGACCAAATCAGTGTGGATTTCACCCTGATTGAGGGTGCACTGATAGGATCTTCACACTTCATCAAGTGTTTGAGCATTGCTGCTGCTTCCAGTAATAAACAATTGATTGCTTCACAGACATTGCCACAGTCTTTGATTCAGTTGACCGTGGACCTCTTTAGAAGGTTATGCAAGCAGACAGTATCCCACCAAAACTTCTAAATCTACTGAAAACCTACTACACTTCCACCCACACAAAAGTCCATGTATATGGTCAGGAATCTCAATTCTTCAACATACACTCTGGTGTTCAACAATGCTGCGTTTTCTCCTATACCTTATTCAACTAGGCTATTGATTGGATCACCTCCCATGCACTCGCAAACTTTCCAGGTATCACTGTTGGCTGTAATTTCAATCTGTCAAACCTGGAATATGCAGACAACAAAGCAATTTTGGGGGAGAACTTTGATGATCTCCAATCAGCAATCAACGTGCTTCAGTGTTACACATCGAAACTTGGAATGAAAATCAATGCACAGAAAACCAATCTTCTAATTGTTGGATTTCCTCCTACTGAAAAATAACCAATCATCCTCAATGGGGAAGCCCTTTGAAAAAGTGAGCAATTTCAAATACCTCAGTTCAGTAGTCACTGCAATGGGTCAAGGAGAAGAGGACATTGACAGACACATTGGTACTGCTCACTTTCTGTCGTCTTCATATGAGATTGTGTTTCCAGGAAGGAGATAAGACTGCGTACAAAAATACATATCTAACAAGCTCTTGTTTGCACCATCCTTCTATACAGCTCTGAAACATGGCCGATGAGGGCTGGGGACCTGTGCAAACTTCAGGTGTTTGAGCATTATTGCCTTTGCCGCATCCTCCATGTTTGATGGCGGCAATTCATCTCTAACACCACTGTTCGGGCAAGATGCAGAGTCTCCTACCTCCAGCAGGCTCTTCTTGCAAGACTTCACTTGCTTGGTCATGCTCTACGTTGACAACCCGGTGACATCATCGGTGAATTCATCAACCCAGTACCACTTCAAGGATGAAAGAAACGCCAAGGGGGTGAATTGAAAACCTGGCTCAAAACAGCCAAGCAAGATGCTGAGCTGATTCTGGCCCAGGCCTTAATGAAGTTCCTCAATGGAACTGTGAATTGCTGACACTCATAACTTCAATTGTGTTGCATCACTGCGCATGGTCTGCTTTCATTTGAAATACGGTGAATTCATTAGGTTAGCCAGTTCAACTGACCCAGGGTGAATGCCCTCATAGATACAGATATATATATATATATATATATATATATATATATATATATACTGAGGGGTAACTTCTCAATTACCGATATAAAATTTCTAATATTGAAAATATCATTCATCTCATATTCTAATATTAAATTTACAAGTTGGTGAAAAAATAATGTAATGCCTATAACATGCTCTACTTCCATGAAAACATATACTTATTGATATACTTCAATAAAAAGTAGTGTATGTCATCATAGGTATGTTCTATGCACTCTAAATCCAAATTAAGTAATTTGATAAGCTCCCATCAACAGAGGTCTCATCTTTTAAGATATAAATAGAAAACATCTATAAATACAACAATAAACTTGTCTTTTCACTAAGCACAAGAATCTAAAAGCTTCTCTATTTTAAATTGCCAATCTCTTAAATATTTAGTGTCTACAGATTTTTAATAAAAGTAAATTACATTGAAAATTATTTGCATTGTTAGTTATTTCAAATATAAAAAAGTTACTTAAAAGAATTCATAATTTTAATAATTTAAAGCTAGCTTTTAACTTTTCAAAAGAATTATAACATTCATAAGATCTGGAAATGGAATATATCACAAGAATGAAATAATTTTTTTATTGTTTTTTCTTTTCACTGAATTATTCTGCTCATAAGATCTTTTTACTAAATTATTTAGATTTAGTAAAAAAGAGTGCATAAGTATAATTAAAATCTATCAATAGATGTATAAAGTTAGGAAACAGAATTAAGGTTACTTTTCAGCAATAGAAATGAAAGCACCAAAAATACAAGAAAAATATAGATAGATGTCAACAAATTAATCATTTTGAAACAATATTAATCAAAATTAAAATTATATATATACTTTTTTTAATTTTAATTCAATGAATAGAAAAGTAATCTAATAATTTTCAGTTTCTATTATTGCCAAAAATTTTAAACATAATTTTTGAATGAAGTAATGTTATAAAACAAATCTTAAATATAAAAAAGGAATAAAAAGTAGTAATAAATCATATATCATGAAAGCTCAACAGCAAAATACCTCTACAGTTGTTTTATTAAAAACTGATCAGTTAAATATAAATCATTTATCATACATTGACTGTAAAATTTTAAAATAAAATAACTTAAATTTTATTTCTCACTTAATCATGAGTTATATAAGATTAACATTAAGCTTATTTTTATATCCTCTCCTCTGAAAGAAAAGCTTATTAAACATTATTTTAATGATTATAAATTAATCAAGTCGGAACTTAAACACTGGATTTTTCAAACTAAAAAATGCATAGATATGGAGATATGTTATACCATTTTTCTTATTAAATATATTAATGGTTAAAATAATTCAATGTTAAGCACTCTTCACGCATAATCTATTTATTTATTAACAATCTGACATCGATCATTTCCCACCTCACATTTGCCAGTTTTCTTCAATACTAGTTTCACTAGTGTTAACATATATTATGTAAAGATATGCCTTTAATATCATTGACCCAATAAACTTCATTATTATTAAAACTCTTACCAAAACATTCAAAAAATTGAAAAAAGAGATGACAATAAAAAATAATTTTTAATTTTTTACCCAATTTGAGTATATAATACAAGGTTGTTCTTTATTCTATGTATTGACAATTTGGGGTATTGTGACGTAAGCAGTGATGTAGTTTTGGTTACAGACAAATAGAGACCGAATCTCCATTATCAATACTAGAAGAAAAAAAAATTTTTTTTGAAAGATATTGCCTGAGGGGGTGGGAGTTAAAGATTCAATGTCAGAGAGTTTGCACAATAAGTAAAATCGAATTTATTAAAGGAGTAAAAAAAATAAAACAATTTGAAATGGAAACTTAGTTCTGATAACTTTAAATATATATTAAAATAAAACAAACTATATATAAATATAATATACTGGGCATGTATTTATTAAAATTTGCTTTAAAAAAACAATGAGGGACATCTAAGGTTGCATGCTCTTTATTCTATGTATTGACGATTTTGAGTAATGTGACGTAAGTGGTGATGTAGTTTCAGTTACAGACAAAGAGAGCATGAATCTCCATTATTAATAGAAGATGAGACTATGAAAGAAAAGCAACTGTAAATAATTTTCTTTAATACAATGGGGATAACTCATGCTTGTAATTACAGTAAATACGACAATTGTTTATATATGCATGAAAAAAACAAAAAAAAACTTTTTTTTAAACAATTTATTATTTAAAAACTATAATATTGGTGATTTTTTTTTATTACAACTAAAAATAATTAAATGTATTCTTTTTAAATTCCAACATCAAAACTTTTATTTAAAAAAAGTTTTTTATGTTGTCATATATTGATTTAGAACAACTGCTTAGTTTCTTAGTTATAAGCTATATTTGAAAAAAACAAAAAACAAAAGAATAATTAAAAATCAGTTATCTCGTGTTTCAATATGTATTCATATATATTGGAAAAGGAACATACTATAATATAATGAGCTTTAATTAAAAGAAAAATCTCCCTTTAAAACAGTTCAATATTCTAAAGGGTGATACTGAAGATTATTCTATCAAGCAAAGCACAAAGCATTACATCTTTAAATTACAATTTATATTGATAAAAAATTCTAAAACTTATTTTTAGTCACTAAAAACCAAATTATCATACTATAAATACTATGTATAGAAATAAACACGGAGTTAATTCCCCCATTAAGTTTTATGATTCAATGGTGATACTATTACATATACAAGTTGATAGAAAACTGAAATTAAAATGTTCTGCTCTACCTCATATTAATTTAACTGAATTGGATACAATTTGTTTTAACAAATTTTACAACATTTAAACTAAAAGAAAAAGTAAATTGCATAAATATATATAAAGGAGCATATTTATTTTTAGACTGCTACATATTCACATTTTCATTGTAAGTTTTAATGCTGTAGAGTTTGATAATAACTAATACCTAATAATATCTATTTTTATCGTAGAATACTCCACTAAAGATAATAAAAGCCTGGCATCCAAAGGTTTAAAAGAAAATCAACTTTTTTATATTTTTAAAAAATATAGGTGATACTGTATACATGGGTTCTAAAAATGTGAATTAAATTAAACAATTAGTTTATTGCAAAAAAAGGTAAGCAGGATATTTTAACTTTTATAACAAATAATCAAGAGTATATAAAAATTAATAATTATTAGATATGTGCAAAAATTTCCAGCATTTTAATTAAACAAAAACATTTACTGTGTTCGTAGTTTAAAAAAAAAAGATAGTGCTTGGAACTTTTGTACACACTTAATGATTTCTAAATAAATCCTTTGAGATTGTGCTTTAATGTCAAGTATTTTAACAATTTGGGTACTTTAGTAAAATAGTTGGTTTAGCAAGCTTATCAAAACAAAGTTGATGATAAATATCACAACTCTATAACATTAGATAATTAACATACATTAATCATGAGCAGATTACATTCATCCGTAGACCATGTGGGTAAACAAAACCTAATTTAGTATAACAGGTAGCCATATTGACATTCACATTACGAAGAGTTTTGTAACATTGACTGCTGCAGAAAATGTTACATCTTAACAGAACTTTGTTACTAGGAAAGATATAGTTAAAACTAAACTGAAAGAAAAAAGAAAAAAAAAAAGAAGTTTTACAAAAGGAAACAAATGAAAGATTTATACACTTATATTTCTAGTAGGGAGGATTTAGTGAGAGATAAATATAAGATCTACTACAGATCTGTTTATATGAAAGTAATAACCTAAAAGCATAAAGGATATCCTGATAACCCTTCAGTGAAGTGCTTTAGGTCAAATGCTTTTTTCCTGTATATCAACTTTTCTTTTCCAAACTAAAAAAAAAAAATATCTTTACATAAATGAACCAAATAGTAATCTCGGCATTAGGTTCTTTGAATACTTTGTTAAAATATAAGTAAACAAATACATCTAACCTACTTTGCAGTGTTCTCCGTATATTTGTAGCAATACAAATATCACTGACACTTATCAAGTTCAAGCTGAGTTTTTTAAAAATTATATCTATGTAACTAAAATTCTTTGTGTGAGTATGTGTTATAAGTTAGGGAAAATCACTGGAGCTTGGTAACTGTCAGTTTCTCTCCTATGCGATTTTCAAATCAAGTCTTTACTTATATATAAATATAGCAAACTATATTATCAATTATATATACATATATATATATATATATATATACACATACATATACATACATATATATATAAAATTGATAATATAGTTTGCTATATTTATATATAAATAAAGACTTGCGTACCTATCAGCATCTGTGTGTATGTATATATATATATATGTATATATATATACATACACGCATACAGATGCTGATAGGTATGCATCCTGCATGCCTGACCCACAAAAATCTAAAAGGACACAGTAAAATCATATCCATACGTCAGTGTTTTTCTTTTTTCTTCCCTCACCATTTCAAACTAACTGTAAATACCTTTCAATATTTTCTTAGAAACGTATTATGGAGGATAGGCTACAAGGTAGGAGTTAGATGGCTTTAGTTATTTCCCCAGATCATAAATAAAAACCCTACAATCTATTAAGAAACTTTAGTTGGGACTCATTAATTCTCCCGGGGACTCATTCAAAGCAAATATGTGTGTCCCAGGATGCACTAATCAAAAAGCTATCAGCCTCACTATATATATATATATATATATATATATATATATATAAATATATACAAATATATACATGTATATATATATATATATATATATATATATATATATATATATATTGTGTGGGTGCATGTAGCCATAAAACAGCAAAAACACCATATCATAGCAATATTTTTTTTATTAGAGCACTATCTAAAATGCTCTTAGAGAGAAAAGTAATTTCCAGTCCAATTTGCAAGTGAATGATAATTGTTTTGGGCTTGTATACATTGTTTTGTAATCATTTGAATTCTTGATATAACGGAAATAACTAAGAAATGCTAATAATAAACCTTCACTCATTCCTAAGTAGATCTGTCAATATCATCATAGACTGTTGTTACAACAGAAGCTCAACAGGCTTGTGGATCATCATAGTTACAAATACTACCTACAAGATTTTATTATTAATGAGATTTGTGTATCACATTAGCAATCCCAGCAGTTTCGTTGATTTTAGTGGACATTGACAAATTCGGACTTAAATCAGTTCAACTCACAATTTTTCACATATTTCTGGTTCTATCTTTAAAACATTTATATAGTTGGAAAGAAAAGAAAATAATCTTTCTAAGCATGTAATTTTTATGTGTTTCTATTCATTGAATTATTTTATACAGTGAGTTAAAGCGGTATTTTGCTTCGAACAGCCGAAAATGCTCAATATGAATTTTTTTCCAAGACTAAATTTTACACATTACTTTTTTTTGTAAAAGTGGCTAATCTTTATCAATATTCTTAAAATGTTACACTCAATTAGAAGACACTTTAAACTACAAGCAGGAACTTGTTTTTTTTCTTCTTGGATCCATGGAAGTGAAAATACAATAGAGAAAAGTTGACAGAGATTTTTTCAAAAAGTATAATATAAGCAAAACAATAGCACTATATCCTTAATAGAAGTTAATCTCAAAATTATTTTCATATATAATGTGTGAAATTATAATGATGCTTTAACATCAGGGTTTTTTGTCAAACTTTCAATTTTGAAAAAAAAAAAAAAAATTACAAGGACAGACTTTGTTTAAAAAGATATATAAAGAGTAATTCTATTTCTTGTATGTAATACAATATAACAGGTATTTAAAAAGGTATTTTTAACTTCAAAGTGATGTTATTTATATAAATTGATACTATATATATGTATATATGCAGTATATCAAAATGAAAAAGTTAAATAATTTTGTGGTAAACTTAAAAAAAACAAAAAAAACGCTGATATTCGTACCTCTTATTCTCAAAATAATGGATTACAACACAGAGATACATACAATTTGAGTGCAGAATCAGAAATAGCATACAATTATAAGATAGCCAAGTTTTATCAAAATTACTCCATAAGTAAAGAAATGGGGAAGAAATTACTGAATTTCTTGTTTTGAATTGGTCCGTGACATTTTTTGAATAAGATCGTGTCCACTTTTGTACCCCCAATTTCGGAGCTTTAAATTCTCATAACTTTTGAACCACTGGGGATATTTGCATAATTCAAACAATTCTGAACTCTATATAACTAATGTGATTAAATAGTAATAACCTCAAATAAAAAACATTAACTGGAATGCTAATTACATTATCCAAAATATATTTGCATAATGGTGTTTTGTCAAACAAATTATTCATTAACTCAAATGAAAATGGCCCTTAATACAAAATTAATTATGGATGCCTTCATGTAACAGAAAATAATACATTGAGATATATCAACCTAAAAACACTAAGATTAGAAAATTTTACAACTTCAATAATGCTACTATATAGCATCTGTCACAATTAAATTAATTTCTGTAAATCTTTATGTCATTTCTCTCATCTAAAATACCTTATATCATTACAGTTTGAAGGAGGTCACAAAGGTGACCTACAAGTAATTTCAATTTCCCTCATTTTTTTTCTACATGTACAAATGATAACTTAGTTTTATCCAGAAGTAATTCAAACAACTAATTTGTAACACACTTAATTCAACATCTTGCAGAACATATCAAAATAATTGTTGTTTTTATGTAGAAGATGAATGTATAAAGAGATTTATCTAAAGAAAGCAACCTTTTGTTAAAATTTCTTTAGCTATTATGGTATAAAGAATGTTACTATATTTTTGTGTAATTATCATGTCTTTGTAAGCATTGTCAACCAGTAGTCTATCGTGTTGAATGTTAAGTCTTAAGTGCAATCCTGCATGCTGAATTGCTTAAAGCTTTTTTCCTACAATCTTAACAAAAAGGATAAGTTTGATTTAAAACAATAGTAAAATGCACTTTGAGATAATAATAACACCTAACTGGTAGTTATTTAAAAGATTCAGTATTCTCAAAACTACTTTACTACTTTTTCTTCTTCCTTACTGTTATATCTATCATTTTAGTATATGTTTCTACATTACCTGAACAAGGGATTGAACTTATGATTCCCAGGGAACCAATTTAGCTTCACCAGTACTTTTATACACTAGGCCAGTAATTCACAAACTATGTGCCACAGCACACTGGTCTACTACAAGATGTAGCTATGTGCGCTACAAAATCATTATTTTCAAGCAGAGTACAGCTGGTATGAATTCAGAGTTTACCTTCACCTAGATTGTTTGCCATATCAAGGCTAAAGAGCCATTCTGCCCTACTATTTACCTATAGCTAGGGAGTAGAACAAATAGATTCATGCCTTTGCCAAGGGCATAAGCATAAAGTAAAATACACCCTGATCTAGGGTTTGAACTCTGGTCATTGAGTCCATTTGCAGTAGAGTATTTAACAAATTTGGAACAGAAATTAAATTCTTATTTTTCTTCACTGAACCCAGAAGATTATGGCTGTGTTCAAAATCCTTTAATAAATTTATTTGATATTCATTTGAAATTATGTGAGGTAGATGAATTGGCTGATGCATCCAATGATCATGGACATAAAATTACCAATGGAGAGTTACCTGTTGATATATTTGGGATTAGCTCAGTTGGTAGAGTGTTCAGCTGGGAATCTCAAGGTTCCTGGTTCGATACTGGACCTCACTAACTCAGCGTATGAGTAGCACAGGGATCTGTGCGGTAAAGTGAGGAGCCTCAGATACTAAAAAACAATCGCCTTGGTCTAGCACTAGTGAAAAGGGGATAGACTCCCTCACTGATTGGCTGATACCTACTCTAGGCCTCCCCAATGACTTTACTTTTTTTTACTTATTAGAGAAGAGTATCATTGAATAGGTAAAAAAAGCTTTAACTATTTTGATTCAGTTTTCCCATTCATATTTATGTAAATTAAGATTATTTTCTCTTAATAACTTTAAATGCAAAAAATATAAGTCTTCTATTAATTGAAGAGGATATGAGTGTTTGTCTCATGTACATCCTAACAGAAAATTTATCATGGGCTTAGCGTTTCTTACACCAAATCCATGATAAAATTATTCTTATAAGCTAAAATTTATAAAAACATTCTATACATAAATACAAAGTACATCAAAATATTTTTTAGAATTACTACACAAGACATAATAGTTAGCAAGCTAGTCTCACAGATCCATCACAACTGAATAATGAGTTTGATCTTCACTGGATGCCCCATACCTTCAATCTTGTGTCACATTCTACCCATTATTATCTACTACATTATGGCAAACAGGTTGGGTAAATACTTACACTAAGCTATTGATGATTAAGAATTAAAATGAAGAGGATCATGGGAATGGTAAGGAATAAGAACATGGATCAATAATGGATTCTGTTCCATATTTCCAGATATATATGACAGGCAATCGAGGAAAAATTTGAGGCTACAATGGATTTTCATAAATGTAGAATATTGAACAAAATAATGTTGCTCTTGTTGGAATATTTTGTTGTATATAGGCCGTGCTGCAATCTACCACTTAAATTTATAGACTAAGCGAGGTCATGTAGTTTAAATGTCAGCCAATCAACAATACGTGGCTGGTTAATAAATTAAAAATTCTGTTGAGTATAATTCTTACAATATTTTATCTGATAAAAAAGTTGGTAAAACAATTATGAAATTGAGATGGGTTTAAAATTACAATTCTTGCCTATTTTAATACAGATAATCTTGTAACATCTTTAGTATAAATTGATGCTAAACAGCCAAATATTTAAAAAGTTTATATACTGACTGGCTACATTTTTTTTTAAATATTATTTGCACAGATTGGAAAACTCTTAGAAATAATTTAACCTTAAGGCATTTTAAGTTATCAAATGAACAGTAACTACTCTTTGGTGCTCACTGAAGGAGTTAAAGAGAAAATTTTGTTGGGCTGTCAAAATAACATGCATATAAAGACATTTTCTATCTTACCTTTATCTATTTCCTCTAATTATACTTTTATTTTCCAAGTCTAAAGTTGTAACAAAATAATGTAATAACTGTTACATGATCTAAAAAGCTAATTTAAACCAGACAAAACTAGGTAAATTTTGTAGTGTATATTTTCTTAAAAGTCATGAACAAAAATCATTAATAGACACCAAAACAAACATTTTTTCATAGTACATTAAAGAAAAATTCTAAGTAATCATGGCGTGACATAATACAAAATTCCACTGTATAAATGTTTGATCTATATGATTAAAATTTGCCATTGAATTAAGTGCATTGACAAGGAGGGAGATTATATTAAAAAATAATACCTGATGCCACTCTCCACATACATATGCACACACGCGCACACATACATGCATATTACTACTGTAAACTGTTCATGTTCCTGACACTACATTATTCTGTGTACTTGACATGAGACTTTGATGAGTTGTGGTGCACCTGAGCACTGTACACAATAAATTTCATTATTTCATAAATATTCGTTCGGCAAAATAATTTTTTTTCCATATTTTGGCTATCGACTTATTGATTTACCTAATTCTATGAAACCTTTCAAAATAGTTTTTGGTTAAAAAACAACAATGATAATAAAAAAAATATAGTGAAGAATAAAAAGGTACATATATAGGGCCCCCAATTTTCCATTTCAAATTTTTCTTAATTCCGTTTCCATTTCTGGTAAATTCCATTTTTCCTGTTTTCATGCTTGGTAAATTCCATTTTTTCCATTTTTATATTATTTTATGAGAAAATTGCAATAAAATAAGCAATAATCATTAAAACTGAAAACAAAAATATAATTCAAAGTTTTATTACATTTAAAGAAACAGCAAATACCTATGTTTTTTTTTTTGAAATGTTAAAATCCAAGACCAAAAATAAAATTATATGTAAAAATAAAAATGTAACACTTTAAAGTTGTAATTGTCTTTTGTTTCAGTTGAGATGTCAAATAAGTTTTTGATTTGATGTGACCTTTGATTGTGTCAACCCTAAAAATGTCAAAACTATGGAGACAAAATTTGCAAAATATTTTCTTCTGCAAAAAAGTCATCAGGAAATTACTCTACTTTGGCTTTAGCAGAAATTTTAGATACTAGGGTCATTTTTTAAATCTATTTTTAGAGGAGCAGGTCCAGCTTTTGAGGCTGATTCACTATATGGATTTGATTCAGCCATCATGGCAATTTGTTACTTATGCGTACAATTGGTTTTGAAAAATAAATAAATTATGAAAAAATAGTAATTGATAGTTAATGTTATTAGAGGATTTTTTGTCCAATTTCAATTTGTTTTACAATGGTGAGGATGATGCAATTATGAATCCGGGAGAATCCCTATGTCAGGTTTGGAGTAGCCATTTCATAAAATGGTGTTTGAAAAAGTTTTTTTTTTCTTATTTCTAAATTGTTTGATCACATGTTAGCATTTACTTTTCTTTCGTCATATTCATAAAACAAGGTTACAAATTGTTTAGAATCTTTTACTTGTAAATTTTGTTAAAATCAAACTAGCATCAAGGAAATGAATATGTTAAACTTTGTTTTATCTTCGTACATCAAAACTATTGTCTATCTCCTATTTCCACTTTTGCTACGTTACTTTCTTTAAAAATAGATTAGTCAAACATTTTCTCAGAAAATCTGCAACACACTTGCCTTTTGTATGTAAAAACTTTTATTCTTAATTCTTTTCCGGATTTGAAAAGGAAAAATAACTAATATTTGTAAAAAATCTTTCAGTTCTGATAACATACTAAGTTTTTGAGAACTAACATAAATTATTCATTTTTTTAACTACTCTGGCATTTATCCAGGTATAGCACTAATGAAAGGGGATAGACTCCCTCACTGTCCAGCTGATACCGACAATAGGCCACTCCACCTATACTTTACTTTTATACTCAAGTCTGCTAAAAAAAACTAGATTAAATGGCATTCTTTATTCTTTTTTTCTACCAAATTTGACCAGATTCACATTAATGTGATGATTTTGTAAATAAGCAAAGTATACTAACACCCTCCAGTGCAAGTGAATTATAGGTTTTCAAATATTCATTTTTTTCTCCCCGATAAACAACAATACAGATATAAACAAACTTAATAAACTTGTAGGGACGGTTGGTGAGAGATTGTCATGGATATTCGTGCTGCTAGCGCGACATAATGATGATGTATGGTTTAACAGGATTTTATGGCTTTATTGCAATTTTATAAGCATTTTTCAGATGGAATCCACCGAAAATGCAAATGTCAAGCACATTTTAGAGTAGTATAAGCATTGCTATAGGTAGGTGCAGTAGACCTACAGTTGTACCTATCAATTAATGTATCTACTGTTTATTATTTTCAATCTTATAACAAATCATATAATTTACTATTGAATACAAATGCTTAATACAATTGACTAAATAACTAATCCATTGAATTGTTACAAATTTATTTGTTCTGGTTTATTTTGTTAAAATGACATAAAGGTGCAACAGCTTGATTTTTTTCTTTTGTGTGCAATCATACCGAATGTGTGCAAGTGCCAACCATGAGTAATTTGTAGATATAAACAAAAATTAAAGGAAGGGCATGAATTTAATTTCTCTCTCATAAAATGCATTACAAAATGTTTCAAAATATTATTGGGTTAGCCAGCTTTTGTTGTTAGATGATATTGGAACATTTTGTTTTAATTAACTTCATTAAAAAAAGATTATATTTGACTATATTGCAACATGTCATATCAGGATAATTTCTTGAACCATCCGCTTACTGTACTGTGATCAACTACACATTTAGCTTTCATGCAACAACTGTTTTTGGTTGCTTCCATAGCATTAACGTTCACTTTGAACTCATAAAGCACAAGTTCCCAAACTAGATTACAGTGCAGTTTCTATGTGGCTTTCAAATCGCACACAGTAAAGCAATGTACAATGTGTCAGCACAACTACCATGACACTACCAACCTTCTATCTAAGGTATCTTCTATGGTTTGAACTACTTCAGTGATGTGATATACTCACCATAAATTAGCACATACCAAAATATTGTAAAACTTATGACTCACTCTAGTAATTTGCTGAAATTTGCATATTTCTGTTTATTGATTCTACCATTTCAAGATAGAAAATAGGTGGCATTTTCTGCACATTGTTTTTTTTTTATTTTAAGAAAGTGACATAAAAGCAAAAGAAAATAGTTGCCCATTTCATAGAGAAGGTATTGTAAATGATCTAACACGTCAATGGTGGTTTTTAAAGTTTCACACTGGAGATTTCTTGCTGATGCTCTAATGGTTGGATAAACCAGTTGAGGTCAATAAGCAATCCAATCAAGACATTACTTGAGAATAATTAACATTAGATGACATAGAAAACAGACATGTTGCTTTGATGTGTGGCTTTCATAGAATTAAATTCCTACTGGAATGTATTTAAATATTTCTTTGTTTTAAACAAATTGAAACAAGTGATATTTTAGTGGATATTTTTCAACATGAAATGAAATAGATTATGGAGCAATCAAAATGGACAACCACTAACAATACCAAAGGGTACTTTTTATCCAAAAAGGGAAATGCTGTGTATAAGTTGGGATTGGAAGAGAATACTCTGCTATGAGACCTTTCCAGAGAACAAAATAATTGATTCAAACAATTAGGCATACTGAATAAAAGTGGATGTCTAAATTAGTTAAAAGTAAGAGTGCAATATTCCATTAAGATAACAATACTAAACACTTTGGTAATCTGGCAAAAATTATTATAGCTTGGCAAAGAAGTTTTCCACTAGATTCACCAAATATTGCATCTTTAAATTACCTTTCATTTTGGTCTCTACAAAATTCGCTTAATGAAAAAATATTTCAAATACCCGGAAGAATGCAATGGTATCAAGTTTTTTGGCTCAGAAAGAATAAATGTTCTGGGAGAATAGAATTATAAGGTTGTCTGAAAGATGGTAAATGAGTTCTTCCAGAAGATAATAAATATGTTGTCCAATAAAGTTAATATTGAAAATTAAAATTTTATCTTTAATTTTTACTTAAAAAAACAACATTTTGGCCAATCCAATAACATCAATAAATTTCATTTTTTCTTAAAACAAAGATTGAGGAACTAATTAAGAAGTTAAATTTCCATAATTATAAAAATTTAAATTTTCATAATTTTCTTAAGATTAATTATATTTTACATATTAAGCTGAAAACTTTTTTGTTATTAATACAAATATTTCAATAAAATTCAAAGATGTTGAGAATTAAAATTTGTATAGATTTTTCACAAATTTTACAAATAAAACATTTAGAATTTTTTTTGTTTTATAGCTCCCTCAAAATATACTTTAAAACAAGCAATTATATAAATCAATAAACAGTGTATTCTTGATACCAGCAAAATTTTTGAAGTCTAGTTGTCATTTGTGAACAGCAATAAACATCAGAGACTAAGTTCTAATAAATGTTGGCATTGTAATTTAATCATTCCTAAAAACAGACATCTCTTTTTATATAAAGTTGATTTTGTCTGTCTGCATGAGTATTTGTATTTACTAACATGTATTAGATAAAATTGATCAAAATAACCATTATGTATGCTGGTTAATTGTAACTTTGATACTACACATTATATTTAACAGAATGACTTATATAATGGCTAAATTATCAGTTCTTGCTTAATAAGGATAACTAATTTGCATATCTAGCTTAAAAATCAAATTGTGACAACTGTTTTATTATTCAATTCCAATCTGGCCTTTTATGATCTTTATAAATAATTGTCTTGTTGTAGCAATCTCAACACTTTAGTTGATTTTGGTGGACAAAATTGGGACCTTAATCGGTTCAACTCGCAATTTCTCACATATTCTTGAAATTGTACACTCAATCAGAAGACATCTTAAACTAGAACCATGAAGTTATTTTCTTTTCTGACCTGTGGAAGTGAAAATATAAGTGACCAAAGTTGACGGAGGTTTCTTCAAAAAGTAAAAGTAAGCAAAAAAAGAGCACTATATCCTTAATAAAAGATAGTCTAAGAATTATTATAATAATGTGGGAAAATTTTGAGAACGCTTTAACATCAGGGTTAAAAAATTGTCAAACTTTCAATTTTAGAAAAAAAAACAAAAAAAAACTTAAATTTAATCTTTTTTAGAACGTAAACAAATCTGTTCAGCACGTGTCTCAATTCAGACATTTATCAGTTTAATTCGCGTATTTCTGGTCCAAACTTAAAAATACTTATATGGTTGAAAATAAAATAAAATAATCTTTCTAAATATGTAATTTGTATGTATTTTTTGATTTTTTTTTTTTACAGCAAGCTATTTTGTTTCGAACTGCCAAAAATGTGAAATCTAATAAATATTGAATAATATCTTAACACATACAAGGATTTGTTTGTTTTCTGACTCCATGTTTATTTCTACAAACTAGAATCTGATTTTATGGACACTCAATCTACCATTATGCATACCACAATGTCGACCATAACAATCTTAATAGGGATGATTTGAAAATTCATTAGATTTTATTATAGTAATCATTATAACAATGTGGGTAGCTTAATAGCACGAAAATGGAATCAGCAAGGAAAATTAAAATCCTGGCTGAAAGTTTGTGTTCATTTTTAATTAAAAGGGAAAGAAATGGATCCATCTCTTCTTCTGCCATCTATAGGTGAAATAGTAAGGCAGAATGGTAACCAACCTAGGAGAAGGATAACTCCAAATTCAAAACCAGAAGTGGAATAGATTCCTCTGACCAGCTATGGATAAACATAAAAAGAGGCTAGAAGGGTCCTCTGCATTCCCACCCTGTAAAAACCTACTTGCTAAAATGATCATGATGCATGGACTTATTAAGGTGTGTAATGAAGGACTAATCAGATCCAAGAATTTATGATCAATTTATTATGACAAGGAGTTATTAAAAAAATAAATAGTTTGAACCTATTATTTGCAGATATAGTTTAGAGTGGAATTTGGCTCGGATACCAATTAGTGGTTTTTGAAGGTTTGATTCAATAGGTAAATAAAAATAAAATCCAAGAATAATAATTGGACAGGATTTACTATAGAGATGAAGTCATACAAAACTAATGTTAGTCTTAAACTCCAAGAAAACAGGCATTACAAACTGTAGGTTAAAAAGATGGGATTTGTTTTGGTTGAATGGTGAAAAGAGGGTGCTTTATATTCTATACTAAGATTATCAAGATTATTTTCAAACTTTATTTCCAATTATTCAACCAAAATTTATGGCTATTAAACAAAATGCAAATAATGAGGTGGCTTATAGTAAATTAATAAGTATATCCATACTTCACTGAAGATGCTTGGACTAATTCCAGCCAAATTTTTATCTATGATTAGTGTTGTCTGTTATATAATGGAGTTTTAAATGTTAGGAATATCCTTTTGCATTTTTTCATCTATATTTCAGCCGTTTCAGGAGATGTTCATAAATTTAAGTGGTCTTTCATCACATATATGTAAGGATGTTAGAATATAGTAAATTGTTAAATCATTTTTGATCATCCATACTTCAGCTATCCCATAAGTAAATTGAAGTCAACTTTCATCACATGGATAAGCTAAAAACATAGCATGTTTTGTGCACTGCAAAATGCCACCGGCTTTTTTGTATTTTATATAGATTTAGATACTGGTTAAATTTTTGTTCAATCTTTAATTATACCCTTTTAATATTCATTTGCAATACAAGATTGCAAGGATCAAATTACTACTGAATAGAGAGTTCGATCCTCATTAGATGCCCTATACTTGCAACCTTGTATCACATCCTATCCATGGCGAATGGGTTGGGTAAATACCTGTATTAATATCAAATTTACAAATTATGATATTGGAACTTTATTATTACACAGGCTTTTTAATTTGAAATATTCATACAAAAAAACATTAACCAAAATTTTTCAAATATTATGAATGTTAACAATTATTATCTTGATTCAAGATAGTAGTATATTTTGTTCAATTGTTTATTATGTATCTTCTGAAAATGGATCAATGCTGTCTTCTGTAGTGTTTTCCAAATTTTCTGAGAATAAATAAAATGTTTCAAAACTTCCACTGTTTTAACTACCACTATCAATCAGATATGAAAAATGTATGTGTGTTCATGTGCATGGACAGAGCCCAAGTATACACTAATTAAAAAAGTATCTAAAACTTTTGGGAGGAAAATTATTCTTCATGTAGGTCATCATAACAACTTTGCTGAATGCTAAGAAATGTCAGAGTCAACGTCAGAACAATTAAAATATTTCTATGCTTTGTACTTGCAAAACAAAAGAGAAATATTTTTGTTGTGTTCAATGGTCAAAAGTATTTGACTGTTATCTTTTTTCTTTTTTTTGCTTCTTATTAAAGTTTAATATTTATGGGCATGGTTATGATTTATTCATCTCAATCCTAATATCTACTTATTAAACTAAAAAAAAGTCAGAATGTCTAGAGAATCTAAGCCAGAACATGAATTGAACCAAGCTTGACATGATTTTGGGATCAGTACATTTATATTGAAGAGATATTGAAGACAAGTATGAAAATCAAAATATTTTTAAAAAAACATATCCAACCACAAATAAAGATAAGAAACATTAATTTGAAAATCTAGGGCCCAGTTTGTGTTTAAGTTTTTGAAGGTTTAAAACCTCTAATGATAATAAAGTTGATTTTGTCTAAAATTCTGGAATCAGGAATTATCATTATTATACATTGATTTATTCAAACTGTAATCCTCTTGATTGGTAGAGTCAAATTTTGATCATTTTGGGTTTTCTTCTTCATGTGTTTATCATATACAGTAATGTTTTCAGAATTTTAAACTGAACCCTTTATTCAATCCATGAGGGATAAAATGTTCTCATTCCACTGTCCATAGTAAGGAATATCTTGTTAATTATATTGTTAATTATTGTTATTTCATCCTTTTCTTAATTTGTCCTAATGGATATAAGTGTCAATTAAGCCTAGCAATTTACCTGAGGATCATTAGTTCCATTCCTGGGTCAGACAGGGGAATCCAAGAAAATGAATAAAAACAGCATTAGAATAAAAAAAAAAATTTTAAATTAAAAAAAAAATATTACAAGATATTTTTGAGTATGAATAGCTGAATAAAAACAGTCTATTCTCATGAATTGAATAGAGAATTCAGTTTGAATTTCCAAGAGCATTATTGAATATGACATACACCTGTAGAAAACCAAAAAGTACAATGGCCAAAAGGTTGTGACTATCAGTGTCATAGTAATAATATGACATGTTATTGTTAAGTAGATATGGAGTTTTGTAATCTTACACAAATTCATCTTATCCATATATTGAATGTGCAAAACAACTTTTCCAGAAGTAAACTAGTAACCATAACTTAAAATAATTACCCACCTGGTAGTTTAAATTTAAAAGTTAGCTAGTATTTGATTTAGAAATTCCTTATTTACCAATTAGCAAACCAAGATCAAGGATGGTGGAAATTCTAATTTCCCAAATGCATTTTTGAAATTAATAAACAATGTATTCAAACTATTTCAATAATTAAGCTTTTATCTGAAACAATAGTTTGAACTCTAATTCAAGAAAAACAATTTACAATATATATTATTAAAATACTTGTTTGTATATAACTGTAACCCAGCAAAAACAGTAAGATCTATTACAGCGAATATACTTAAAAATCCTCTAACAGAGAATAAATCAATTTTTAATCTAATTTACAACTGAATTATAATTCTATGGGGGTCTACATTCATACTGACCATTTTTTTTATTATATAAATACCGTATTTAACAGCATGCACTTTTTTCTGTGCATCGTTATTTTATTGATGGTATTGTTATAATCAAGGTTAACAGGAGCATATGGTAGAATGTTTTCAACAATATATGCTTAAATACACTAAAAACTTTTTTCCTGAATCTGACCTGCTGAAATGGGGGTGCGTTTTATATGCCCGTGCGTCTTATATGCCGTCAAATACAGTACATGACATAACTATTAAATATTAATTAAAATACTTTAATCCTTCCTAAATAGAAGCATTAATAACATTATGGACCTTTTACAACAAGATCCCAACAGTTTCCTGGGTCATGTACTTATAAATACAAACTAAATTAATATTACAAAATGCTCAACTAATAATTAAATGGAGTTAATTTCACATTTCTATTTCTTGTACAAAGTATATTTAATAACAATGAATTTTTATATTGGTTTAATTTATTCAAATTCAAGATTCTGTGAGGTAGACGTTCTTTGGAAGCAAAAACTAAGACAGATCAGCCTTCTCATAGGTAATTAGTATGGAGAGGAAGCTACCAACATTTCATTTTCACTGTTCATTTTTTTGTACTTACAAACTTAAAAAAAAATAAAATAAAAATAAAACCTTTCTAAACATCATGCTTAAGTTGACAATTGATCAGATATATATTCACAATTATGAGATTGCTCATATGTTGATATTGAAAAAAAAAATGCAAAATACTTTACATTGTCCTCAAATAAAAATATTCTTGATAGAAAAAAATGAGATTGTCCAAGCTGAATCTTAAAGATTTTTGTGTATGTCAACTCCTTCATGTTAGGATTTTGCATTAATCTATCTACATCTATACATATATTAAGGGCAGTTGGTGTCTATGTATGTATGTCCAAATGAAACTATGAAAATAAAACAATTAATGACAAAGTAAATATATATACACATTAAATATCACCGGGCCGCGCTTTCTGTACAAAAATTATAAAGATTTGATTTATATTCGAAGATATTTAAAAATTAAACTATACATAGAAATAGCATTGAAATTCTACTTAAAAATGTCCAGCATTTGTAAATATCAAAAGTAAATAAAATCAATACACCAGGTTTTTGCCTACCCCCTCTACCCAGGTGATGCTGGGTATTTGCCTCTCATCCCACTTATGAGGGCATGACACAAGGACATTTTTATGTGGGCCCACCCACAAACCAAAGCTCATGGGTAGTAGGCACAAAAAATGAATTGATCCCGTCGGCATTCCCCCTCAGGCACTGAGCAATAAACCCAACCCTGCCCCTTTAAATCAAGGGGGCAGGTATTGCCTGGGGGGATAACTCCCTGGAATCAACGCTGTTAATTACTTTATCGGTCCAGCGGCCGAAGTTCACTGGACCTCCAGATCTAGTCTAGGTGATGCTGGGTAGCCACTTCTAGTATATAATAAATGTGCTCCTTATTAGATGATGTTTCTTAATGTTTACAAAAGAAGCACATGTTAGAAGAGTACTTTCATCATAAACAGAGATTTACTTGTTACTAACTTCATGTAATACTCTTGTTACATTATTACCCTTGATTTGTCATGAACTCTTTGTTTTTAGAGGTCAATTTCAATTCTTATCTTAACATATTGAACAAGAGCTGAATTACGAGTGTAAATAAATGCAAGACAAAAAATGGTTTCAATTTCAGAGGATTATTTTCATATCAAACTTGAAAATGCTGAAGAAGATCAATTTATAACAGCTCAGTTAGCAGGTCTTAGAATATACCAACTGCATGCCCTGCAGAGGGGTAAAAAGCCCCCCCCCCCAAAAAAAAAAGGTGTCTTGAGTATGCCACTAAAATGTATCCAATGGTGAAGCTCAAGTTCTGGAACTCTGGGAGTACCGAGTTACCTTTTGGTTGCCATTACTCCCAGATCCACTCTGATCTAAAATTATTGTACTTGTTAGAGTCCCATCTAGGGATCAAATAATTTTTTTTTAAAGATATTTAAAAGGATTTTGAACTACACTAATACATTGCTTCTTAAAATATTGAAATGGCAAATAAAATAACCTAACAATGGTTGTCATGCTGCAAAACTGACTAATTTATAAAACAACTAAAGTGTTGGTACAAAATGAACTTTTTAAACATTAAATATTTTCTTATAGTCTACTTTTAATAAATTTAACAAGTTTATTCAGTAACTATGCAATATAAAAGATTTGGTAAATTTTTTTTTTTTTTTTTTAAATATATTTGGTATGTACAAAAGTTTATAACCTGTTTTCAATTGTGTATTCAGTCTCTAATTTTCAAAAAGAAAAGTGCAGAAACTATTAACACCATATCCAGTCATTAATCTATAAACTAATTCTTCATACTTAATCAAGAATACTTTGCAATTGGTATTCTAAGTGCTCGGATTTGTTCAATTAATTCTTTAAAAATCTAGCAATGCAACAAGTTCATTAGAATAACATGTAACAGAAATCCTTTTCTCTGAATGTTTGAAATGAGGCTTGATAATTAATATTATCTGTGTTATTCGGACTACTGTCCTCATCTTCATTGTTATCGGTACGTTTCAGACGATGTGCCTTCCAGCCTTCTTCAGGTATTTCTTGTCGGACTCGGGAACCGTCTTGTCGTAATCGGGAGCCATCACGGAACTTTGAACCTAACCCTTTATTCAGTCCAAGGGGTATCCTGTTCAAATTCCACTAACCATAGCTGGGGTAGAGGCGTTAAGCTGTGTTAATTATTATTCTATGTTACTGCTGCCCTTAACCAGGATAGAACCTGCAGTCTAGAGATAACTGTCACTTAGAACTGTCTTAACCTAACTCCTTTATCCACTGTGTCCAATTGAACAATCTAGTCTGAATTTTGGGAACTTATAAACCTAGTGTCTTGTTTTGGCTAGAATATCTACCCATTCACTTATGTATGATTTTTTACCTAGACTCATATTGGGTGTATTTTGGGGTTTTTTTTTTTTAATCTAATCTAGCCATTTTAATTATGGGTTCCCATATTGTGTTCATTTCTACTTTCGGTCTACTTAAGAAATCACTACAGCCTATCATATGAGCTGATTCTTTGAGTAGCATTCCCAGTTGATTTTTTATTTGAGGTTATTGTTATTTAATCATATTAGTTATATAGAGCTCTGTGTAAATGGAGTTCAAAACTGTTTGAATTTTGCAAATATCCCCAGTGGTTCAAAAGTTATGAGAATTTAAAGCCCCAAAATTGGGGCCACAATAGTGGACATGATTTTGTTAAAAAAATTTGTCAAGTCACGGACCAATTCAAAAGATTTAATTCAGTAATTTATCCACCATTTCTTTATTTTGGACGCAATTTTGATAAAACTTGACATTCTTATGTAAAATTGTATGTTCTTTCTGATTCTGCACTCAAATTGTATGTATCTCTATGCTATAACCAATTATTTAGAGAATAAGAGGTACAGATAGCAGGTTTTTTGTTTAAGTTTACCACAAGATTATTCAACATTTTCATTTTTGTACTGTATGTATACACATATATAATATTAATTTAAATATATAACATCACTTTGAACTTAAAAATACATTTCTAAATGCTTATGTTGCATAATCTATTTCTTGAACCTAACCCTTTATCTATCCTAACTTCATCCCATAAGGGCAGATGGTTTCCCTTTTCATTCCATATATTTTTAGCCATGCCTGACTTTTCTATTTCTCCTTGAACCACTGCTTTACAATGCTCTTCTAGTCTTACTTTCAGTGGATAGCATGTTTCACCTTTGTATACTTTGCCATAGCTCCATGGGATGGAATACACGCAATTCTTAGTCATGTTGTATTTTGTTGGGGGCTTGACTCGAAGGAGATGTTTACGAAGAGTTGAGTCACTCCTGAATGTTGTCCTGATTATATATCTTTTGAATCTTTTCAGCTAAGCCTTTGACATAGGGCAGACAGATTGTGGTAAGTTTTCGGGTATCATCCTCTGTCTTGTGATACAGATTTCTCATAGCTGATGTTATGCTCTCAGGATAATTGTTACGACAGATACTCCCTTAAGCTGTCCATTTCCTTCTGATATACCTCATCACTGCTGATGGCTTTTGCCCGATGTTGTAAGCACTGGACAATTCCTTTCTTTACATTGTATGGATGGTGGGAATTGAAGTTGAGATACTGTCTGGTGAAAGTAGGCTTATGATACACGGATGAACTGAATCCTTGTTCTGTGCGAGTTAATAACTCACACAGAGCAAGAATTCAGTTCATCCATGTATTGTAAGCCCCCAACAGAATACAACATGACCAAGAATTGCGTGTATTCCATCCCATGCAGCTGAGGCAAAGTATACAAAGGTGAAACATGCCATCCACTGAAAGTAAGACTAGAAGAGCATCATAAAACAGTGGTTCGAGGAGAAATAGAAAAGTTGGGTATGGCTGACCATATATGGAATGAAAGGGGAAACAATCTGCCCTTATGGGATGAAGTGTAGGATAATAGATAGGGAAGAACATTGGAAGAGAAGACGCCTCAAAGTAGCAACACCAGCTGTTTCATTGATTGTGTTGGACATTTCCAAATTCCAACCATAATCAGTTTAAATCACAATTTCTCGTGTTTTCCAGGCCCAAGCTTAAAAATATTTATATGGTTGGAAATAAAATAAAATAATCTTTCTAAATATGTATCTTTGTGTTTTTATCCATTGCATTATGTTTTACAGTGAGTTAAAACAGCATTTTTCTTCCAACAACCGGAAATTCGTAATAAGAGTTTTTTTTCTCAAAATAAAATTCATTTTTTTTCTTTTCCAAACGTTGGAAGCGAAAATATGACAGATAAAAGTTGATGGAAATTTCTTTAAAAAGTATAAGATAAGCAAAAAAAATGCACTATGTCACTAATACTAGATAGTCTTAGAATTATTTTCAATATAACATGTAACATTGGGATGTTGCTTAATCATCAGGGTTTTGAAAAAAAAAAAAAAAATTAAATTTTAGTCGTTTTTAATATGTAAACAAACCCACAGCACGCATTAAATTTTGGACCTAAATCGCTTTAAATGGCAATTTATGGGGTATTTTTTTATTCAATCTTAAAAGTATTTATATGGTTGGAAAGAAAAGAAAATAATCTTTCTAAATATGTAACTTTTATGTGTTTTTACCAATTGCATTAATTTTTACGGCGAATTAAAACGGTATTTTTCTTCCAACAACCGGAAATTCATAATACAAGTTTTTTTTTCTCCAAATAAAATTTATACGGTAATATATTTCGTAAAACCAAAGTAGCTAATCTTTATCAATATTCTTCAAATTTTATACTTAATTAGCACACACCTTAAAATACAAGCAGGAACTTGTTTTTTTCTTTTCCGACCTTTGAAAGCGAAAATATGATAGACAAAAGTTGATGGAGATTTTTTCAAAAAGTATAAGATAAACAAAAAAAAAAAAAAAAAAGCACTATATTACTAATAGAAAATTGTCTCAGAATTATTTTCACATATAACATGTGTTATTTAGATGTTGCTTAACCGTCATGGTTTCTTCGTCAAAGTTTCAATTTTGGAAAAAAACAACTTAAAATTACAAGAAATGTAAACAAAACTCAGCACACGGCAGACTGGCTTTGTGCAAAAGCATATGTAAATAGGTAATCTATTTCTTGTATGTCCTTTCTTTTGACTAATTGAAATAATAGTAGATTTGTAATTATGTTGGCTTTTCCAACAGCTTTATAAACTTCTGTTTTAAGGTAGCATTACAAGCATTTAGCTGAAAAACGCTGACATTTTCAAATTTGCGACCTTAATCAGTTCAATTTGCAATTTCTCGAGTATTTCTTAACCAATCTTAAAAAGAATTATATGGATGGAAAGAGAATAGAGTAATCTTTCTAAATATGTAACTTTTATCGGTTTTCATCAATTGAATTATTTTTTACAGCAAGTTAAAACCGTATTTTCGGTCGAACAGCTGAAAACAAAAATATGACCGTTTTTTTTAAGGATAAATTTTACACGCGGTTTTGTTTTTCAAAATCAAAGTAGTTAATCTTTATCAATATTCTTGAAATTTTGCACTCAAATAGAAGACACCTGGAAGTACAAACGTGGTATTTTTTTTTGTTTCTAGGACCCGTGGAAATAAAAATATGAGAGGGCAAAGTTAAAGGTTATTTGCTTAAAAAATATGAAAGACGCAAAAAAGACGCACATGGTCTGTAATTTTAGAGGCTTTCAAAATTATTTTCCTATAAAATTTGTGAAATTTAAAGATTGCAAAGTGCTTCGGGATTTGATCCAAAAGTTTTGATTTTAAAGAAAAACCTCGAATTACGTTACTTTCGGTTGTAAAAACATGTCAACCGAGAATACATTTTACACTCTACATTTCTTTGGAAAATCTAAGTGGCTAATCTTTATCAATATTCTTGAAATTTTGCATTCAATTAGAATACACCAGGAAGTACAAAAGGAGCTTTTTTTTTTGTTTCTAGGACCCGTGTAAGTAAAATTACAATAGTGCAAACTCCAAGACTATTTGTTCAAAATGAGCATGATAAACAAAAAAGACGCACTCTGTCCATGATATTACAAAGTTTCAGAATTATTTTGATATAAAAATTGTAAAATTTGAAGAATGTTAAGTTCTTCAGCTTTTTATTCAAAAATTTGTATTTTGAAAAAAAATCTCAAATTTATTTGTCCGACAGGCGTACGACTCCTCAGTTAAGCAGGCGTGTTTCATCAGCTAAGAATTGTTTATGCACACAAAGTTTAAATTCGCTTATTTCTCGTCCAATTTTTAAAATATTTAATATATCAAATTTTATAATATATTTTAAAATAAAATAACAATCTTTCTAAATATTTAACTTTTATGTGTTTTTAATAATTGAATTATTTTTTATGTCCGTTTCAATTTTGGAAAAAAAAACTTGAAATTACGAAAAATGTAAACATACCAGGTTTGTGTGAAAACATGTAAATAGATAATCTATTTCTTTTATGTAATTCAACATAAGCATTTAGAAATGTATTTTTACATTCAAAGTGATGTTACATATTATATATAATTAATATTATATATATATGTATACACTATACACTATACATATATTTAAGTTTGGAAAATCAACCTGTGCAAAATTCGTAAACGTACAATGTACTTTTCAATCGTACATTTCAAAACAAACTATAACCCAGGAAAAACAGAACCCACAAATTTTGTAAGAAAACTATTAATTTTAACTAGGGGGGTTTAGGGTTAGTTTAATGGGAAAATAAATAATTTGGGTTCTGTTTTTTTTTTTTTTTTTCTGTGCCACTCTGTAATAAAATGGGATTTTGATCAGAATTTAGCCGTAATATCATGGGATTTTGAGTATGATTTGCAAGTTTTACCCAATATTTAACATTAATTTTTGGCATGAGAATTTTAAGATTCACACGTAAAAATTTTTGATAATTATCGTATTTTATGGAAATTTCTGCAACAACGAAATTACTATTTTTTTTCCTGAACTTTTTTAGCTATATTTTAAAGTCAGTAATCCTTAACTTTTTCCTTGTAAATTCCTACCATAAAATAAACTGAACCCCCATTTTATGTCTGTGTTTTTGCAATAAATGTTTTATTTTTCTTCAAAGTGATGTTATTTATTTGAATTAATACTATACATGTATATACATGCAGTATTATAATGAAAATGTTGAATAATTGGGTGTTAAACTTTTAAAAAACCCAAAATCGCTGCTATCTGTATCTCTTATTCTCTAAATAATGGGTTAAAGCATAGAGATACATACAATTTGAGTGCATAATCAGAAAGAACATACAATTTTACATAAGAATACCAAATTCTATCAAAATTGCTCTAAAAATAAAGAAACGGTGAAGAAATCACTGAATTTCTTTTTTTTTAATGGTCCGTGATTTGACATATTTTTGAAACAAAATCATGTCCACATTTTCGGGGCTTTAAATTCTCATAACTTTTGAACCACTGGGGATATTTACATAATTCAAACGGTTCTGAACTCCATTTACACAGCTCTATATAACTAATGTGATTAAACAACAATAACCTCAAATAAAAAAAAATCAACTGGGAATGCTATTTAAGGCTACTTACAAGTGTACTCTGAATAAAATCTAAGTTCAATTTAGAAAAATTGATACAGAACTTACATATAAACAAATAAAAGACGATATGAATAGTAACAGCTCTATTCATGTGATAAATAGTAGTTTAGAGCTAAAGTTATACGGAGCAGAAATTTAATACTCTCACTTGGTTTTTCACACTGGTATATTTTTCTATATGTAAAATATTCACGGATTAATGGCTGTATAAAATCACTATGTACATAAACTTAGCTGTTCAATCACAAATGCAACAAGTAAATATCTATTTGAAAAGAAACAAGGTAACTAAATAGATTGGTAACAACTTCTTGCAATAAAAAAAAAAATATATATAGGTAGTAGAATTTCATCAAAATAAAATTGTTTCACTTGGGCATATCTTTACTTGTATATATATATGCAGCCAACACTTGTTACTTAAGTAATGTGTTTGTTTACATATTTTATGTGTCAAGAGATAAATATCAAAACTCCACTTATACATTAAATCTACTGTTTAAAACAGTGTTGTAGCCATTAAAGTGAATAATTATTTAAAATAAAATAAGGAATTGAATCAACGAAACAGCTGGTGTTGCTAATTTAATATATCTGTATTGCAATTTGATCATACACAAATACATGATTTTAAAATGTTTTTATAGGACATAAAATTTCACGTGCTGAGTGTGTCAATAAAATGTACAAGTGTAAGGTCACAGACTCAACCAATCATACAGGGAAAAACAATCAATGTTATTCAGCATAAGTTCAAAATAACCAATATACTATTTGTATAATAAAGTTAGTTTAGGGTTTAAGGAATTAGAAAGGAATAAAGCAGTTAGCAGTTAGACTAAAATCTATTTTGCTGTTGTTTATATAATTCACATTTAAGTAAATGGATACACATTGGCGCTTATGTTGTAACGGTTATCTTCACAGGAAATGGACCCAGCAACCATAGTTCAAATCCCGAACGAGGCTGTTTGCATTTCACATAGCACTAATATCCTTGGAAATGGTATGAATTCAACTGTTCTTCTCCCAGATATGGGTAAATAATAAGGCAGATTAGTGTGGCAACTCTTCTAGAAGGAAAACTCTGAATTCAAACCAATTGTGTCTGCTTAAAAATTGATTCTGTAGTGCATCCTGCTCGCATGGGGTGGAGGTGTTGGTTAAATACATACACATTGTGATGTTAAATTACAAGTTTCTGTTAGGTTTCCATCAAGTAATCTCAATCTCTATGATTTCTAGCTCTAGTATCAATCAAAACCATGCTTGAAATTGTTCAGAATTATGGATGACAATGAAAATAACAAATAACTTAATTGCTATGGCTGAGTAACTTAGATAATAAAATAGATAGAAGTCTAAATTTCACAGGAGGTAATTATTAGTTCCATACATTAATATCTATAATCTATTTGAAATGAATGACATTCATCATTTCTAAATATCTGTTTACATTTTCATTCAGTCCTAACTGATAAAGCATGCAATGAATTCACTGATACAGTTTAAGGATATTTGTAATTTAAATCAAGCCAATAAACTAGTAATAAAAAAACTTACATCATTAAACATTAAAACGGTATAGAAAGTTTTATATGCTTCATGTTATGGAATCATTTGGGTAATCTATAAATCTAGCTCAGCATTTTTAATGTACATCATATTTGGATCAGACTATTGAAAATGACTAGTTTATCATTATTTTCATCCTTTTCATGTGGAGAGCAACATGAATTGCCCAAATTTACTTAATGTTTGAGGGTGAGATGCAACTTTAAGTCCACATTATTTTAAAATCTAAAATCTTGTACGATATGTGCCAGTACTAAAAATTATTATTATTTTTTTTTTTTTTTTTTTTAAATACCTTATTAATTCTAAAACTTTAGTAAAAATGTCATTTTTAGAAGTATCAGTGAACAAAAAATAATTTTATAAACACACATGTGCAATCTTGTACAAGATACAAATTTTTTCCCCTTTCAACACCTTAATTGTTTTTCAGAATGTATTGTATTATAATTGTGAAAATCCAATAATTTTTTTATTTGCAAGCTTTTTTATTTTATGGTCAAAAGTGCAATAAATTTGTTATCAAATGCACTGCACCATAAGGGTAAGGTGTTGTAAAAGCTTTGTTGCTTCAAATAATGAAGTAAAAAACATACATCATCATTTTAAAGGTTGATAAAATGTTTTGTTTCAAGTTTTCAGAGAAAGACACCGATTGTAAACTGATTAAGGGATTAAAAGTTTGTTTCTTGAATTTGTTTTCATTTTATTGTTGCATGATTTTATAAACAGTAGACATTCATCTGTTATATATCTAATATTAAATGGAAGCTTATCTCAAATGAGATTTTTATTATATTAGTAAAAACTTCACAAAAAAAAATTGTAACAACAGAACAGGAAGCAGATCTGTTATTTTACAATAAACAAAGAATTTAGTAATTGATCCGAAAGATAAACAGATTAAGAAATTAACTTTTAAACAGTTAATGTAGTTAAAGTAACATTTTAAATTAATCAAACAACTGAACAAAATGATTATCAAACAATGAAATAACTTATTCATAGCATGCCAATGAAATGTACATGTAAGATTTTGTAAAAAAACAAAAAACTCATGAATCATAGGATTCAAGTTCATATCACAAATCCAAACAGTTTAATTTTTCGAGATGCCAACTAAATATTCCAATTTTAAGCTAATTCTCATGCTTGTAATCTAGATGAGATCAGCTGATTTCAATATAACTTGATACATAAAACAGAAGGTTAATGACAGATCTAAGTGGTTTATGGGTGCTACTTGATTGGAACCCAAAATGATTGCTAACAAACAAAGTTTGATAAGCAAAGATCTGATCTCCATTAAGGATTACACTTATAAAGATAAGAAATTTGACAAAATGCTTTTTTAAACTATCTTAAAACCAGTGAAGTGTCAAAAGATTTTCTATGAAATTATTTCATACACTATTTATCACAATCTATAATAGATTTTTTTAAATATATGGTATCTATAAAATATTTGGGAGAACATTTTATTTTCTATTATTTAATTAGAAATGGAAATACATTAAAATTCCATGTTAGTAGGGGCATTAAATAGCATTCAATACACATTCCTTAAACCCATGAATGCCTATTATAACGCAATATAAATAGAATATACTAACTAGGTCAAATATACAATCCTGACCTGAATGCGTCAACAGATGAACTAATGATGACATTAAGCATAGGTGCATATTAAAAGAGAGGTTTAAGATTAGTACATTTAGGAAGACATACCTACTACTGAGTAGTTAATAATGTCTTTGATTCAAAATAACTAATTTAAGCTGCTGTATTACAAACAATTAAGAGCTAATAATTCCAAACTTGGTTCAATGTTTAGAACCATTTTTTTAAGAGTTTGGTTAGTTTAGGAATATTACCCTTTTTTAAATTAAAATTTTTTTATAAATTAAATTTAAAAAAATAAAAACAATCAAGCAAAGGATAAAAAAAGATTTTTTTTAAAAATCAATTGAAATAAATCAAAATATAAAACATAATTATAACGAATTGTCGATCAAAGGAATCCATATGCATTTATGATTTAGTTTTGAATTTTCAACGCGTTTAAGTTTCAATATACGTTAAAAAATATTTTTATAGTTTCTTAATTATTAATAATTTTTCATATTAATTATCTTAATATAAATTGCAAATGAGTGATTTATTTAGTAAAGATGGAAAAGTGACGTTATTTTATTTTCGAGTGAATTTAGCAAACAGCATGAAACTAAAAAGAAATCTTAACTGTTAGTTATTTTATTATTATTATTATTATTATTTTATTTCAAGGGTTTGTTTTGTTTTGAGAGATTTAATTCTTAAGCAAAATTCTTTAAAAAAAAATTGTTTGTGGATTCGTAAATAGTTTGTTATTCATCCTATTTGAATTTGTATAAATTTCTTCTATTCACAACAACAATCCAAAATAAGTTCTAAAACAATAACATAGCAATGAATATCCAAAGGAGTTTTGATATCTTAACGAGCATAAATCTACAGAATCCGTGTTACAAATCAGGATTCGTTAGGCTAAGGAATTATTCACAGAAAGTTAAAAATAAACGAAGGAATGTCAGGTAGAACTGATACATCAACAAAATATAACCGTAGCAAAAAATAAATGAATAAAAATTAATTAAAAAATAAATCAGAAAAAAAAAATGAAAAGAAATCTTAGGTCTTCAGCAAAGTTATTCTATAAATAAATAGATGTAAAGAAAATTTTTTTTTTTAATTTAAAACAAATTGTAATAATCTCCTTTTTTTAATATATATAATTTTTTGTTAAAATGCAGTTTTAAAAAAAGTTAGGTTTGATTCCAGTTTTGTTAAATTTTAAATCAACGAGGAAAAATTAATAACGAATCAAAATTTGAGCGATTTTTAAAAAAAAGTATTAAAATGCGTATTTTTAACCCTTCTTCACTTTCTTTAACATCCACTTAAGCAAGTATATAAAAAAAATTAAGTACTTAATTTTCTATAAAACAGAATTTACATTGGAGCAGTTACTTTACAGGCCAAAAAAAGATTAGAATACATAATTAATATGCGCAGTAGATTTTTTTTACTCATCTATGATAAATGAAATAAAAAGAGGCCAACACGGGAAAAGATGTCCATCGTCGGCCATGTTGTTTGTTTACATGGACACTACTAGGAAAATGATGAAAGATGAAGTGACGACAAGAAGAGCAGCAGTTTAAGTAAATTTATATTCGATAATTTATTGAAACTCTTAACTATGATTCTAAGCCGTAGATAAACAAGTATTAAACCAGGAAGTTTAATATAGAACAAGGAGGTAGGTAGCAGTCAAGTGATACAGTTAATGGTGAGGTAGAAGGAGTCCACTTCATAGTAGTACTGACAGACACACACACACACACACAATCATGGCTTGGTGGTAGGTAGTAGTACTAGTAGTAAGTAAAAAGGCCATATCATGCATTCATACTTACTATTATTATTATTATTACAGACACACACGGCTTGTATTGGTGATAGATAGGTAGGCAGGGAAACGGCCAAATTTATACCACCACTAGTAATATTCTTGACACAGAAAGCTCGTAATAATAGTCGTCCTGGTGGTAGTAGTAGTCGTCGCCGTAGTCATGATGCCCTATCTAGCCTCTAGCTTTCATCACAAAATATTTACAAACAATTCGTATTTAAAAAGAAAAAAAAAGCAAGCAAAACTGCTTATAATCACAGTTAAACGGTTTAGAATCGGCCTTAATTTATTTTTTAAGTAACTTAATGTATGTTTATTCTTCATAGGCAAGAAAATTAAAAAGGACAGAACAGAGGTATATATCGCTTACACATCATCATGAGAAGTAATAAAAACACACACACACATACACACACACACAACAAAATGGAATGGCTGCTGCTTTTTCTACATAACCGCCGAATGACTTGACTAGCTTCAGCTAAATAAGACGATATACTTTTTGTACGTAAGAGATCACTTATTGTTGGGGGTGCCGAAAGAAGAAGAGGAGGAACACAGAAATATTGGACATATTCTCGTTAAACACAAAACAAATACTAAGAAACAATTGAAGATAAACGAAAGTGAAAAGAAAAGAAAAAGGTTATATTGTCATCAAATAAATAGATAAAAAAAAGAAAGAAAATTAAAAGCTAAGTAAACATGATAATAATATAAGGTCTACATGTCAATGTGATATCAGACCTGTTAATGATAGCCATCATACACACAGACAGTGGGGGTGACGGTCACAAGGCTGGGGTTCCTCCCACTCCCTACCGAAATACGCATTTCACAACCAGGTGTAGCATCTGGGTTACTTAAATAGTTTAATGTCTTTTAAAACAATCGATCAACAAGCATATAATTATATTTCCCATTGACTATCAGAGAAAACTAAATAAAACACTCTTCCTGTTTTGTGGTAACTGAATACATTAGCTAATGATCAATTTAATGACACAATTTTCAAAATAAACAAAACTAGTTACTTTAACTTAAATAAATACAAATAAACTTTGAATTAAACTGTTTCTTTAAGACATGCACACCTATTAAGCAAATGGCTTTTAAAAAATCATATATAAAAACAACTTTTTTTAAAATAAAATAAATAGAAGACTGCTTGCCTGCTTAGTGTGTTTAAATCATTAAGCCTTAATGTACCTAAAAATGATAAAATAAAAGAGGAGGAAGTAAAGAATACTTAGAACGTGGCTACTTAAATAAATACAAAAACAATTTTCTCAGACATGTGTCAACTTTGGAACAGTTTAGTAATAAGAAAAACATTTTTACCAACTGTTTCTGTTCTTTGGTAATCTCAGGTAAGTTACAGCTGTTGCTGACGCTTTTCAAAGATTGATGAGGCTGCTTGATAGTGATTTTCAAAGGTGGTCGTTGGTCTGTAACATTGGCAGTAACATCCAAGGGTGTCCGAGTGCTTGGAGTAGTACCAGTAGCAGAAGTACTAGTAGTAGTAGTATTAGTAGTAAAACTTGAGGTGCTGGGAGGGCTACAAGTACCAGTGTCTAGTGGGCCAGAAGATGATGATGATGGTGGAGGACACAACACGGCACGTTTTCGCACACTTTTTCTCTTGGCAGAGATTTTTAATTTCAGTTGTCCTCGATCAAAGTTGGTCTCCCGAATTAAAAATTCTTTAGTTTCGTGTTGACAATCTCCATAGTCGTCATTTTCAGAGTTAGAGTCGGCTCCAGCACCGCAGGAGCTGCTGTCAGACGATGATGATGATGAAGAGGAGCAACGAGACGATGACGATGATGAGGATGAGGATGAGGATGAAGATGAAGAATCGGTGTCGTCGCTGCTGTTTTCGGCTTCTGGCTGATATCGGCGGGACACTTTATTCTCGTCGTAGGCTGCCTTATTGCTATCGGCCTCACTCATTGCTCGGTAGCCGCACCACCTTCAGGCCAGTCGTGGTCACTGGTAGCCAGACCACCTCCAGGTGACCTGACCCGGCCCTTAAAACACTAGCACTTAAGAGGAAGGCCAGAGAATCTGACCAGTTCCTCAGTGGAAAATTATAACCCTGGAAGAAGGCCAGACTACCTCCAGAAGACCTAACTTGGCCCTCGGCACACTACCACCCAGGAGGAAGGCCAAACAACCCCCAGGCAACCTGAACAAACCCGCAGTTACAACACGATCACTCAGGACGAAGGCAAGACTACCTCCAAGAGTACTGACCTGAGGCTCTCAACACGATCGATCTTATTAGTACCCAAAAGGAAGGTGAAAAATACCTTTTAGGGAACTAGGTTAATATGCACACACTTTAGTTATCTGACCAAAACTTCAAAACAAAACTATAGGAAAGAAGCTTGAGAGATTACTTCCAGGAGACCTAACTATATTCCCTCTTTTTTTTTTTTGTTTTGTTTTGTTTTTTACAATGTAACAATTCAGAAGGAAGACCAGACCACCTCAGGTGACCTGACCCAGCCCTTAACACCCTGTCATGGGCAGGGCAAAAAAAGAAAACAGATAAACACCCAAGCAAAATATTTGCTTGGTTTCTATCATAAAAAAACAAAATATCCAATATTTTTTTACTTCTTTTAGATCATAAGATCTCTAATAAAAAAATTATCTTGGTACGCCAACACATAACATAGGAATATGTGTATTTACAAAATTCCTGCAGAGATGTTCACAAACAGTGGAGACAAATCAACCACAAATTCAACCAGGTAGATTTCAAGTTTTAAAAATTAAGTATTAATTCGAATTAATCAAATAAATCCATAGGCATCCATATTCCTTATTTACAACACTCATTTAGATATTCACGTTTAAGGAAGAAAGTAGTTGTTTTAGAGTGGCCATCCATCAGGGTGGATATAGGTATGGCTAAGTTAAGTAGGTATTCCTCGGGTAAGATGATTGTATTTATATCCAAGATAGTACAGTTGGAAAATCGTCTGGTGCTAGAGGAATTAAATAACAAAAGGTAGTCGAAGATCGTATAAATCAGGGTTGCTTGAAATTAGTAAATACTCCTTTAGATGATCGCTTGTGTGTACGTGTGTGTGTGTATGTGTGTGTATGTGTCCAGAGAAGTGAAGTAGAAAGTGTAATTGTTCGTCTGGTTCCAGCAGAAGAATTTTCAGAAAATAATACGGCAGCAGATCCAAGGGTATTAGTTCATAATGCAACTTGGCACAAATAAATTCATTAAATTCCAAAGAATAGGTTAGTGTGTCCAGAATAATTGTGTGCAAATAAATCCGTTTTCTTGGTTCCAAATATAGAATCAATCAAGAATAAGAGAGATCTCTCTTTATCTTTCTATACAAGACAGACGACATAAAGCAGACAACAACACTCAGAGAAGAAAAAAAAACAGTTGCCCGCGATCTTTAGCTTTTAACAATAAATAAGTCGACGATCCTTGTCGTTGTTGGTAAAAGGTAGAAATTAATTTAAAAACGTGGAGAAAGTGCAGTAGCTCAAGTCTAAAGTCTGCCGGACAGACAGACAGACACTTGAAGCTAGCAAACCTACTCTCTCTCTACTCGGAAGCGTGGTCACAGAGATGACCGCCCGCCAAAACTTGATTTTCCAACAGACATGAAAGAGCTAGGATTCAACCAGTACATTTCACCCAGCTCACACATCATCAGAGTGAATGCCGACCTTACTCTCGTTCAATTTGATGGTGTTATTTCTTTAAAATATCGGGCAAAGAGTCGAGCTAAACAATCCGTAGACACCATTCTAACATTCAGTAACAATATGGCGGCTGGGAGTGACGTCCGACAGTAGCTTTAAATCCGATTTCCGAACAATTATCATTTTTTTTAGGCGCTCACATCCGGCTTACAAACCCAATTTAGGGTATGATATTGAGTAGAAAAATAAAATCAATTATAAAATTCTAGTTTTATCTTTAATGTTGACAGGGAATTCTTGAAACTTTCAATAGGGATTGACTTGTCGGATGGGAAAATTCCACTCCTTTCGGAGTCGTTCATGTTGTTGTGGTGGATTCATATGCAAATATACTCTCGCGAGATTATTTTACACCTACAAAAATTACTCCGTATGCTGTGATTTTTTTTCCGAGTGTAGTATTCAAATACGATCCAGAAATTTGAGTTAGATGAAAATAGCAAGGAAAAAATAATCAGTTAAAACTGGTTTATGGTAAGATACGTTTTACTCCCAGAATGCCACAGCGTATTTTTTGTGTATTTTTTTAAAAATGGCTACCAAGGCGTAATTCGATGACACATGTCAACAGTGAGTAGTTTGTAGTCAGCAAGTTATCTGCCCTGTATCTGTCTGTCTGTCTCCCTCTCTGGACCTAGAAGCTAAGCAAAAAAAAAAAAATCTTCAGATTTAGTAAGTAAGGTGATTCTATGATTATTAATTGTACTGCATTTTCTTAAAGAATCCTCGTGAGCTATCGACTTTCAATGAATACCGATTCACGTTTTTGTAAAACTTTAGTTACTTTACCTTATAAAAATTGTGAACATCTTGTTTAATTTATTTTCACCTGATGTATTCATTTATTACACATATGGAATTAAATATTATTTGTATAAACCGGTAAAATGAATACAATAACAGTTAAATAGTCCAAAACAGTATTTTTGTTTTCTTTCAGATAGATTCCTTAAGTGTGTACTACTGTTTGAGCAACCGGTGTCTCTTAAAAAATTAAAAACAGTATTGTTTACAAAATATAATTAACAAAATTATCATCATCTTAAATTTGTTTATCCTATATAATGCCCAATCCAATTGAAAATTTAAATATGTACAATTACTAGCAACTCACTAATAGAAAATTAATAACTATCATCTACAAATACCATCACACCGCACACGTGTTGTTTTGTTTTTTGTCTCCCCATGTGTTTTAAATATTTTTTTATTTAACTTTTATACAAACAATTTAAGCATCTAAAAAAACTAAACTATATTATCAGTTTTAATTTTAGTTGAATTACTTCCCATTAATTGTTTCTTTTAATGGAATTTAGAATTGTTATTGCTCGTCAGATAAATTACTTTAAAAAATAGGTAAAATAAACATCCTGACATTTTTTATGCTGTGTACACAGAAAAGGTGAACTTTCAACATACATTAAGGTCATTTTTATATTGATTGAAACTTTATATATAATAGGCTTTATGCATATAGACAAAGCAATAAGCAATGTTTAAAAAATAGAGAACAGAATAAACATTTATTAGAAAACAAAACATTGATGAGGTGTGATGATAGTTTGACTTCTCTAGAAATTTGTCCTCCCCCCCCCCGTTTATTATATCTGATTATTTCTACTTCCTAAAATGGATAAAGCCGTTTTATTTATTTGTTTATTTTTGTTGTTTTATCATCTGATTTTTTTTATATAATTCGAAAAGGTAAACAAATGTAATATTGTGATGTGATCCTAAATTTGCTCATAGGTCAAAGTCAAGGTGAAGGTTGTTTTCATTTGACATTGTAATTTTTTTTTATCTACAAGCTCATTCTAAGTATTATAATTTTGCCTTTTATATATATACATATAATTTTTATGTCTTTATTAAATAATAATCGATACTACCAATCTTTTGTTTTGCAAAATGAAAGACTAACAACGTAAACATTATCATGTGTTGCGTTGCATGGTTGGCTCAAGGGAGGGTACTGTCTATACGTAAGTTAAAATCAATTCGATAGGGGAAAATACAAATATTTTATTTTTTCATTACTAAAAAGATAATCCCTGGGGATTTTTTTATATTAAAATTCAGTTGATTTTTTTATAAGATGAATAGTTTTGTCTAGGGATGTCACCTTTTAAAGATACTTGTCTTTGGAAAATATTGGAATCATTTTTAAATTCTAAAATTGTTTTTTCTAGTTTTCATTTTAATCACTTTCTATATAAATTCATGCAGAAATGTAATTTTAAACTATATTTTGCATTTTTTAAATATTTAGATATCTACTAACAGACTTAATAGGCTTCCTAAATGGTATTACTGTTGCTTATGATAGCAATTATACAATATTGATAAATGAAGAGCATTGTTTACTTTCTTCACACTAAATCATAAACTGTTTTCAATGTGATATATTTTAACAAAAGATTTTGATTGTTAAAAGCTAATGCCTTCAATGCTACTTTATCCACAAAGATGAACATTCTAATATATAGAATTAAACAATTGAGTTAACTGATATTCTCTCTTTTTTATTTTATTTATTTTTTTAAAGATCACTAAGTAGGGCTGGACCTATTCTAGTAGTGACCAGGTTTGAATTCAGAGTTTTTTTTCTCCTAAAGGCTATTTACACATACCTGGAAGGAGAATAGTTGAATTCATACCTTTCCCAAGGGTATTAGCATTATGTGAACTGTGGCTTCATCCAGGAATTGAAATTCCTGTGAAAAAAATATAGACCAGTCTTTACTGTGTTTTTTTGGTTTTTTTGGTTTGCTTGTTTGCAAACCAACACACACATAGAACAATAATGACATGTTAAAACTGAAAAAACTTAAAACCTGGAATAAAACCTTAATTTTTTTCACATTGAAGTGTTTTGTGATAAATACACATTTGAATTATATTTGGAAAACTGGCGATACATAGTTTTAGATATTTTCTTTAGGTTTCAGTTTATTTCTTTTTCTTGCATTTTATGCGTACAAATATATTTTATATCCATGTACAACTTTAAGGATTCATAAAGTCTAATTTGATTTGAAAATTAATTTGAAATAACATTCATTGTTTAAATATTTATGCTTAATTCAGGTTTTTATTAAAAAAAGATGAAATGATTTAGACTTTTGTTTCTTTATTGCATTTTTATATCTTTCTCTTATGTGTTATTTTAAAAGTAATCACAAAACAGCAATTAGTTGACTTAAATGTTTTCTGTATTCTATTTCTTTTTAGGCCTGACATGAAATTCATTATTTATGTGGTAGATTTATCTTTTCTTGATTGTACATAGTCACATGTAAAAATCATTTTTAAATTATCAAAAGACAATTTGTTACTCATTTAAATTTGTTTATGTCATTAAATCCTGTCAGTTGCTCAAAAGATAAATATTTTACTAAAAATTGTTCTCTGAAATAAAATACATAGTTGCTCATAAACAGCAATCAACTAGTGGAAGGGCAGATAATTAAGTGGGCTGTATCTGTTTTCCTAAATACTTACAAGTCAAACATTTTCTCTTTTAAAAGAATGTTTATATTTATCAAAATATTTCTCTATCATGAAATTTCTATCATTCTCTGTGGATAATTATATTGGAATGATATTTTGATTACTCCTTGTACTTTGTATTTTTCCTTTTATGTTTTTAGATGTAGAAATTTTGATAAGATTTTGCTAAATTCTGTTGTTTTTTGTAGTTTGTGGTTAAGGTCTTTCTTGATAGTATGTGGATTATATTTTTGTTTTATCTGATATGGATACATATGAATTTTGATGTTTTCTATGATAAGGTTGAGCCTGGAAGTGTTTCATCCACATACATCCCAAAAGAAAAAAAAATGAGGAATATTTAAAGTTGTGTTTATAGAAAAATGATACATTATTGATTCTTCTTCGCCTTTTATATTTTTAAGGCTTAATGAGAAATATTAAATTTTGTTTATATTATGCTAGAATGAAGGTAATTGCAAAAATTTCTTTATAAGTAAACAAAGTTTGATTAAGCAACAGAAGTTATCTTGTTGATATTTCAATGTTTATTTACATCATCCTCAAAAAAAAAAAATTGAACAACTTCATTGAGAATTATTTTTGTTGTAATATACTACACCACGAAGGATATGTAATGGAACATAACACGTTACCAAGAAGTGTACATAATGCACATGGCACTATCCGAATCCTACATAGGATCACAGTACTAAGAGAATGTCTCAAACTTCCACAAGAAATAGCTTTCGGCAACAGTGGCGATCCTCAGTTTGTTTGCACAACAATCTCCTTTACTTGCGTCAGTTGGTCATTGGTCTAGTTTCCCTACTACTACTAGACAATATTGTTGACTTTTTATTTATACAACCTATTAGCACTGTTTACACTGGTTTATTTTTATTTCATTCATAAGTTTTTGACAATGATTTTCTATATAATTTGTCACCGCTTCTTCAGAAATTACATATCTTTCACAATAGATCATCCTTAGCTTGCCACGTTCCCTTGTGTGTCCGAACCCTTTCTCCTAGCTTAACCCCTTCTGTCGTGTGTCCGAACCCTTTCTGTCTTTCTCTAAGAAATCATGTCCTTAAGTTTCTAGGACCTTTTGAGTTTGTTAGACGTCTCTTTTTATTGGTCTATCATTCAAGGATGCTTTCCTCCCCACCCTGATCAGCTTTCAGTCATATCATTCTAGCTGTCTGGCATCAAATTGTCTCTGAATAATTTTTTTTTCTTTTTTTTTCCCCCCAATCAAAATATTTTCAGTCATCTATTTTTTTTTTTCTTTTTTTTTTTTTTAGGAATAGTTTATGTTTAAAACCAGGTTGCATTTTCTTGAATCTTCTGTCGTCATAATGTGTCCTAACGATCTGTTACATTTGTTAGGGATTTAGCTAGAGTACAAATCAAAACTCTAAAGCAGAATTAAGATAAAAATTGATATTGCTATAGAATAATTAAAATAGTTCTCATTCATACATTATTAGATTATAATCTTTTTTTAAAACTTGGCTCAATTGATCTTTTTATAAGTTTTTTAATATTTGATCATAATCTTTTTAAAAGTTTTTTTCTATTGGTATCCTTTGCTTCCTCTATTTAGCCATCCATGCTTACTTGATCATATTTTTATAGTGCATAGATCATGTGTAAAGTTTGCTCAGTTTGTCATAGAATTGGAGAAAAGTGGTGGGAAATATCCATAAATTCAAACATGAAGAATTTTAATAAGAAATTTCAATTACCTTCCCTTTTTTCTTGCTAAATACAACAAAATATTTTCAAATATATTTGCTTTTATCATTATTCAAAAGCAACAAATTACAATTTAAGTAAACCAAAAAGAAAAATGTTGATCAACATCAGAAGCATTTTATTTATCTTTTTTTTTTTTTACTGCAAATCAAGTGTACCAATTAAATATGCAAATATTTCAGATACTATTGAGCTTCAATTAATTTTTCAGTTGATTCTGACAAAAGAATTGGCTACCACTGACTTACAACAACAAAAAATAGACCACTCTGACTAAAAAATAGAAACTACATTTTTCAGTTAATCATTTATAAGTAGTTTGTTTTAATAAAATAATTTCATTCTTAAGAATTGTTCCTTGGGAGCACACCAGCTAAAATGTGATTAAAAGCAACAAAGATGAGGATACTACTCCCTCCCAATTCATGAGACAATACTACATTTTGTAATTTTTAGTACTACTTAAAAAATGAGGAACTTTAGCACATTTGAGTACACAAAGTACATCATGATGGGACCGATCTATAAATATAACTGAAAAAGTGTAATCATATATATTTAAAGAATGTATCTTTAGTTGTTGCTATTTATAGTAACTTATTTTATAAGTTTGAAGTTTTTTTTTTTTTGTTTTTTTTTTTCATAAAATAAAATTTATTTCTAGAATTATGTTAATTGAATCTGTGACTCATCGGCTGGTTGAAATAGTTTTCAGCCTTTTCTAAAAATAAGCCGAGATGAAAATCAGAATGTAAAAATTTCTTCTGCCTTTTAAGAAGTTATTGATTTATGAAGGGATATAACTCCCTACAGCATTCAAAATTCTGAGAGAACACATGCAGTTTGACCATTGGTTTTCAATATATTCTACTCTTAACAACCTTTTACTTTCTGGAGATTCTGTATCTTTGCATTAAATTGCTTATTTCAATTTATCTTTCTACTTCCTGTATCCAAATGAGTAACCTAGTGCCAGCTCAATTCTTAATACTATAACAATGTCTTAAAGAGCTTCTTTTTTTTTTTTTTTTAAACTGTAATGATGCTACTTGATAGTATAAAGTTGCAGCAAAATTATTTTCCATTTAGTCCTTTCATGATATACTTTGGGAATCTCTTAGCAGATGCCTTTCTCTATAATTTACATTTGTACATCTTTTCATCTGTTGCTTCAGAGTAATATGTAGTAATATATGAGAATTTCTTTGAAAAAAGAAGTGGGGGGTATGATTTGAAATAGTAGAAAATCTTCAATTGTTGCAATTATATCAAAGATGTAACTGATCTCTCTGATAAAATAAAGCAAGAATTCTTCCAAGCTGTAACTGTGTCCGTTCTATTCTTGCGCTACTTGGAACAGTCTATAGAATCTGCCGACTTCATCTCTACCGCTTGTTGGCCATGGGTAGCAGCCTGTGGTGGTTAAGGATAGAATCTTGGTGGCTGAGCAGTCCATGACATGCAACACTCCTTATTTGGGCTAGATGGGCAGTCAGAGAGGCCCTCCTGATCAATCAGCTGGTCATGTTGAAGCCGTAGCACTTATATGATTAGCATTCCCAGTTCATTTTTTTTTATTTGAGGTTGTTATTTAATCACATTAATTATATACAGCTCTGTAAATGGAGTTCAAAACTGTTTGAATTATTCAAATATCTCCAGTGGTTCAAACGTTATGAGAATTTAAAGCCCCGAAATTGGGGGTACAAAAATGGACATGATTTTGCTAAAAAAATATGTCCAATCACGGACCAATACAAAAAATTCAGTCATTTCTTCACTATTTCTTTATTTTTGGAGCAATTTTGATATTTTTATTTTTTTTATGTTTGCCACAAGATTATTCAACATTTTCATTTTAATACTGCATGTATACACATATAGTATTAATTTATATAAATAACATCACTTTGAACTTAAAAAATGCTTCTTAAATATCCGCTATGTTGTATTACATACAAGAAATAGAACACCTTTTTACATAATTTTTTTTTAAACAAAGCCTGTCCAGCAATTGCTGAACAGTTTTGTTTACTTGGATTATTCGGACTATTCTCCTCATCTTTATTGTTATCTACACGTTTCACAAAATTTAGAGAAATAGTTTTGTTTACATTTTAATACTAGCTTGTAAGTTTTTTTCCCAAATTGAAAGTTTCACAAAAAAGCCTGACATTAAAACATTATCAAAATTTCACACATTATATATCAAAATAATTCTGAGACTATTTTCTATTAATGGGATAATGCTCTTCTATTTTGCTTACTTTATACTTTTTTAAGGAATCTCCGTAAAGTTTACTCTGTTATGTTTTTGCTTCCACAGGCTGGAGAAAAAAAAACTTCTTGGTTGTACTGTAAGGTGTCTTCTGATTGTGTGTACAATTTCAAGAATATTGATAAAGATTGGCCACTTTGATTTTGCAAAACAAAATAACGTCTAAAATTTAGTCTTGAAAAAAAATTCATATTTTGCATTTTCGGCTGTTTGAAGCAAAACTGTTTTAACTCTCTGTAAAAAAAAAAAATTCAAAAAGCACATACAAATTACATATTTAGAAATATTATTTTATTTTATTTCCAACCATATGAATATTTTTAATATTGGACCAGAGATACACAAGAAATTGCGAATTGAACCGATTAACATGCAAATTTTATCAATGTCCACCAAAATGAGCTAAATTGCTGGGAATGCTAATATGATCATCCTGACCCTATTGTCTTTAGAGCAAGCCGCTAACCGTTTCTATCATATATATGCTAGAAGGTGGTGGCTGAGGGATTTAATATCCTGGGTATGACATTAAATTGCATCTAGAAGTGCGGTTCCAATTTTGAAGCTCTGGGGAGTGTGGAGTACCCCTTCATTGCCATTGCTCCCAAGTCCCCTCTGACCTAGATTGATAGTATCTGTTTGGATCCCATCTATGGGTTAAATAGATCAAAAAATGATTTTTTTTAAAATTTTATACCCAACAAGAATGAATAAAATAAAACGTCTTCAGCATGAAATAACCCAGGGGTTGACACGCCATAAAATCCAAAGAATCAGCCAACTAATGAAATGCTTAGAGAAAAAAAACTAGATTGAAACTACACAAGGATGCTACATGCTGTCTTGAACAAATCCTGGAAACAGCACCCAACAAAAAAGCAGATGTACAGCCATTGCCTATTATCATAGAAACCATCAAAGTAAGACAAAAAGACCTGCTGGAGAAGCAAGGACAAAGTCATAAGTGATGTTCCCCTGGGGACACATACACATGGACACACCAGTGTAGGCCAACCAGCAAGACCCTACATCTGGATGCTGTGGAAGATTTGCCAGAAACAATGACTGATTGGGATGGCTGGTGAGAGAGTCATGGGTATCCATACAGTTAGTGTGACCTGATGATGATAAATCTTCAACCTAATCATAAATTGTTCAGATTTGTGATATGCTGAAAGTTTTATTTTTTCTTTCTTTTCCCAACACTTCACACTTTCCTCAAGTTTGTCATACCAATTTAAACTGAACCTTTCATTTTGTCTAGGAGGATATATTATTCACACCTTTTACAATTTTTGTCACATCTAGTATTCTCCCTCAGGATAATGGACTATAATTGTCACCTTTGCAACTGCTCTCTTGAACTTATGTACTCTTGCACTGCTTGACCTAAAAAAAGAGCCCACAATTTCCAGGGAGAAAAAGGCTAAAACTTTTATCCACTAAACTATGTGCCATTGTATGATTTCTAGAGCCTTAAACCTAACATGATCTTTTTCTAATCAAAGGTTGAGTGTGCATGTCTAGACTAGCTAATTAGAGTTTTCAAGCATGGTATATATGTCACTTTATTTGATTGCTTTATTTCCTAGTGTTCTTATTTGTTTATTATTTTAACTTTGTTCTATACATGTTCAAGCCATCTTGATTTTGTAGTTTTCTCAAGGTTGATGGCTTTTCCATACTCATCAAGTCTTGTTTTCAGAGTATAGCTGCAGGGAAGGTTTTGCAAGTTTTTGTGCTATTGTTCTCCAAAAAATGATTATTTCTTTGAATAGTGTTCCTTCTATAGATTATCTCATATTGATAAGTATCTGGTATATCACAAGCAGTGGGTGATCCAGTGCTTTAACATTTTTTACAACCATCCTGGAACCATAAAAAAAAACAATTTTAATCATCCCAAAGAAAATGTAGACCATCCAAAAAATTAAATCTTTTTTTAAAAACTTTTTATTCATTTGATAAAATAAACCAATTTATTTAAATATGATTATTTAAATCATTTGCAGACGTCTTTTTAGATTAAAAAATAAGCCATTTTTGCATCAACAATTTCAAAAATGTATGGTCCAAGAGACTGCCTCAAAAGTCATTTTGAGTTTTATTAAATATCACAATCACAATTGTTCATTTCAATGGAATCACTGTTATTTTAACCGGGATTTTACAATTAAATAAGTCCTTTCTTTATCGGCAGGATGAATATTGTCACACTTTTAATAATAAACAAATATAATCACAAATATAATAAACAAATATAATCACTGGTTGAATTCCTTGGCTAGAAAAAGGTCTCCAATATATTATCCAAATGAGTCAATTGCTCACTATAACATTGCATAGTAACAGTTCATAATAAAGAATTCCTTTTGAATCCCATTAAAAACAAGTTTTTTCCCCTCACAGTAGATTCTATTTAGTTTGAAATAGTAAAGTTTGTCCTGGATCTAGCCATGATTTTCTTCATTTTAGATCCTAGTAATAAATCCATTTTTCATTGCCAGTAACCATCTTAGGGCAAGAAGAGGACAAAAATGATTCCAATTTTTTTCTAAGGCTTTTAAACAGTTTAGCACAATTGACTAAATGCACAAGCAATAAAAATCTGAATAAATTTCAAAAACACTTCTCAGATTTCTTTCATAACAATGATTTTGGAAACTTTTGCATCAAGCTAATAGTTTGGAAAGATCTGTGACAGCTTCCTTTCATTTTTTAGGGTTGGATACTTCAATTTTAATCGACTGTCTTCAATTAAGTTTGCTAGTTTCCTTCAATGTTTGTACTTATCATTTACAACCATTACATTATTTTTATCTACAGATAGTATTTCTATATCAGTATCACTCTGAAGGAATTAAATAGCTATTATTTTCTGTTTCATGATGTTCAGCTTGGTGGTCTGTCTCTAGTGTTTGTTTCACTTTCCATCTTAGTTTGTCCGTTAGTGGTTTAGGCATATTTATGGCATTTTTCTTAATTGAGGTTTATGAAGTTGTGACCTTTTGTTTAACACTAATTAATCTGAGGTATTTAACTGATATTTACTTGTATGGATAACTGCTGGAATAAATTTATGCTGAACTGTTAATTTTCTAGTCTTGTAGTAAATGATGAGAACAATATACTTTGGACAAAATAAGTTGTGTAATCACTGACGACAGCTATATCATTGATTGTTAATTGTCAGATGGGGGAAGGAGAAACACAATGAATACAAAGTGCTGAGTAGTTTCTTTGTTCAACTGGCTCTTCCTGTATCTTTGAATTATTCCTCATTCTCCGTTCAAGTCTCATTGTACATCAGCTTGTCTCCTTGTACCCCAGCCACCAAAAGAGTCAAGAAATACAGTCTTATATTGGGGTTCACAGAATACCTCACCCTCTACTTCCATCTTCCTATAATCATGAAGATACTAGTCTTTGTGAATATCAATTCTGTTTCTATTTTCTTTTGTTCTCAAAGATTTGTTTTTAATTAGAATGCATCATAAGCTTTGTCAACTTAACTAATTTGCACAGATATGTAAATCTGTTATTTATTCAAGATAATATCAGGTTGTCATTTACTAATCTCAGCTTAGTTTGGCACAAGGCCACAAGTATGGAATACCCAATTAGAATTGAACATCCTAATAATGGTCAACTAGCCTAGATCACCAGCCATTATACTATGAAAAGTGTCATTTTAAAAACTAAGCATAACTTAAATTTGGTAAAGATCAAACTCACTACTCAGTAGGAACGGATTTTTGGGACAAGCATAAATTTTAAAATGTCATAACTCTCCTCAAAGTTTATTAGTCAAATAAGCTTTGTTAGAATTGATACAATCTGGCCAACAATTTAACAGTAAATTATTTTCCATCACAATAAAAACCTGGTGTCATTGAAGTTGACAAACTATCACAACCTGGTTCATATTAGTGCATCCCTGCTGATATATATGCATCTAAGTTCCTAAAGTCTAATTATCTAAAGTGATAATTGGTAGGGGACCGGTTTGTGGTGAATAGGAAGGGTGAAGTAAAGACCTCAATGCCTAACCACATGTTTTTGCTTGGTGGTTTGTGAAGTAAGAGTTCTTTACATTATCCTGAGGCAGGATAGGCTCCTTTCTGTTCACCACAGGATTAAAATGTTCGTAACTTTTGAGGCATCGTTTTCCAAATAATGATAATTGGATTCTGCTGTGATGTTTTGACTAAAATGGTTAGGAAGATCTTTTTCTGGTGAAGATTTGCTTTTGGGAAAGTTGAGGGAGAACAAGTTTATGGACCCAAAAGAACTATGGTTTCTGATTGACAGAAAACACTTTTCTTTGACAGTACACATACAAAAAAGTGTTGTTTTTTTTTTTTTGGAGGGGGTGGGGTTTTTTTGTTTGTTTTTTTAAATGAACAAATTTTAGTAAGTATCAAGTTATGTAAGCTGCTGAGTATCAGTCAAATGAGTGTAAAATAGATAATTTGGATAATGAGATTGTGGTTAAAAAATATTACTGAAAAATGAAATCCAAATTGTTGAAATTAACAATTCATTCATGTTTTTTTAATATGCTGTTGATTGATTTTGACGTATTTGTCATGATGTGAATTCTTAGAATTTTGGAGATTTTGTTCAAGTTTTTCAAATTTGCTGGTACGATCATTTTTGTTTTTCTATATTTTATGTGTTTAGTATAGTGTATGAACAGAATAGGATTGTGAAGTAATTTAAATGTTTCTTTTTTCCCCATGTATTTTTCCTTCATCTATATATTTGTAGTTGCAAATTCTAAAGGATCTTAAATGGATCCTATTAATATTCCTGCTTTTTTCTTGGGATGTTAATAGAAATGTATGTGGTCATTTTTTGTTTGTAGATTTTCAGTATACCTTTAGTTCTAACTGATCAGTTCTGTTTAAGATTTTGAGGAAAGATAATTTGGTAATCATTAACTTTTTCTTCGTAAATTCCTACCATAAAATAAACTGAACCCTCATTTTATGTCCGTGTTTTTGCAATAAATGTTTTATTTTTCTTGCACCCGTTATTTTACAATACTAAATATATTTTCTTTATTTGTTAAAGAATAAAGAAAATATATTTAGTATTGTAAAATAACGGGTGCAAGAAAAATAAAAACATTTATTGCAAAAACACGGACATAAAATGAGGGTTTATTTTATGGTAGGAATTTACGAGGAAAAAGTTAAGGATTACTGATAATTTTATGGTTGGTTCTATGTATCAGAAATATTTTGCATCTTTTGGTATAATCTTTTTAGATGGTGGGGATGTCAAAACACCAGCAAAAAGTTAAAATCTGCACCCACCGACACCGAATTACCTGAAATTTGGCACAAATTTTCCCCTTCATGAGTTAGGAAAGTGTGCCAAATTATTTTGTCTTAAACCTTACCGTTCTGATTTTAGATTTTGCCTCAAAATTAAGGCCGTGCGGTGTCGCAAAATCTGTGGTTTTTTTTTAATTAAAAAAAAAAATACTTTCATACATTCAATATTTCTGAAATTTGGTATGTAAGGCAAATAAGGACTGTAGAATCCAAATATCCAACTATTTTAACCCCATACCTGATAGAAATTTTTATTTTGCCCACTCAAATGCGTGACTCCAAAATCAACTTTTCACCTATGTAGCTTACGGTCATTCTATCGAAAATGTGTCCTCTTCAATTTTCATAATATTTTTTTCTTAACATCTATGTCTGCCTAAGTTCATCAAAGAATTTTGTGTGGGAGCAAAGTCTACTTTAGAAGATATGAACCTGCCAAGTTCAGGGTTTTTTTCCTATGTACGTGCAGGATTTCAGTGAAATATTATAATTAAAGACAATCATCCTAATGCTCCATGAACTGTCAAATGTTGATATTGTGCACAGTGATTTCTTAAACTATTCAATAATATTGATTTTATCAATTAAAAAAAAAACAAATTAAATATGAGGGTGAGTAAAAAAGTAATGCCATTTTGTTTAATACAGGTATAATTACCGACACCGGAATATGTATCATGAATTAAAATGAAGTTGGTCCTCTGTGGATCACCTCCCTACTTTCCCACAGTTACTGTTTCTCTCAATATCAATGTTCCACCTTCAAATGAGAGTATGTATCCCTATTCTGTTGACTGTTCTTTGAGCCACTTCTTCACTAAAGATTTCACTTCCTCATCACTGGAATAATGTTTTTATTGAAAAGAAAGAATGAAAAATGGTTTTAGAGGCAAACATTATTGTTCTATTTGTACTGAGCTAACAGTTGAAAATGTTATTCCATGATAAACAGGTTGGAGTGATTTCAATTGATCAGTTGGATGCGATGGATATAAAGCTTACTGCCTATAGAACAGGATTGTGATGAGGATAAAATACAGACTATCTGTTACCATCACAAACAGACCTTGTTGACCAAATATGAATGGCTTGAAAAGAGATGTTGTATTCCATTTAAAAATCATAAAAAGCAAATTAAAGGAAGTTTGAAACCAATTTCATTGGAGATGGCAGACAAGGCTAAGTTGGTACTAATCCCAGACAAGAAACTCTGCCCTAATTGTCAAATACAAATCCACAAACTTCTTCCTGATGAGGAAATGAAAGAGCTTGAAGCAGGTACTTCTGCAGAATCAGAAAAGAGTAGTAATAATGAAGAACCAAGACATGTATCAGATCAGCGATTAAAAAGCTTGATACAAGTACTTCTGCAGAAACAGAAGAGAAATATTAATGAATGTTTCTCTGTGATTGGAATTTCTCCAATGAAAACAAAAGGACTTCATTACTCTGGAAAGGCTCATTTCGGTAAGAAAAAACATTCTTCTGCATTGTAATGTATAAAGACCAAAGTAGGCAGGTCATTAAATGTTGACTCTGAGCTGTTGAATGATGAGGTTTTGAAATTCAAAAATGAGATTTTAGATAAAGCTAAGTACTTTGATAAAATGATAAAGCTTCTTGTAGCAAAAATAAAGAGAGTGGAATCAACCAACATAAAAATACAAATCTTGACATTTGCCTCTACCGACTGGTCACACAAAAAAGTCATGTGTGTGTTTGGAGTTTCAGAACACATTGTATGCAAGGCTCACAAATTGTGTTCGTAAGAGGTATTTTAGCTGTGCCAGAACCAAAAAGGGGCAAGTCTTTGCCTGCTAACATTGCACAGCTACTGGAAGCATTTTACCAAGATGATGAATATACTCGACTGATGCCAGACAGGAAAAACTGTTAGTATTAAACATGATATTCATCAGCAGAAAAGACTTATCTTGTGCAACTTAAATGAGCTCTTCAGACCATTCAAGGAACAGAACATGATAGTATCCCTGGAGTTTTCAAAATTTTGTAGTCTAAGGCTGAAATGCTGTGTCCTTGCTGGTATTGCAGGTACACATGCCGTATGTGTATGTGCCATCCAACAAAACATGAAATTATTACTGGAACCACTGAATGTATCATATCAAGATCTCTTGCAATATATTGTCTGTAATACCAGTAGCAGAGAGTGTATGATTCATAGGTGGCCAAATTGTCCTAAATCATCAGGGCAGCTTGAAAAAAAAATTTATGACACAATCGAAGGAAATATTGATAATGCTGAATCAATAGAGTTCTCCCAATGGATAACAACTGACTGATTAACTTTGACAACACAAAAGGAAACCTGTCAAGCTTACATTTATTTAGTTGTTTTGCAATTAAATAAATTAGCACCTCATTCTTAATTGGCTAAATCACAATCCAGATACTTAAAGCAAAGAAAGGAGGAGATTAGTGATTGTGAAGTTTTGTTCCTAGGAGGTTTTGCAGGGAACTACAAATTTGTAGTTCAAGATGAGATCCAGAGTTTTCATTGGAGTACCTCACAATGTACTTTACATCCAATGATACTCTACTTTAAACTTGAAAACGCAATGCAAAACCATTGTTTCTGCATTATGTTGAGTGACAACTCACATGTTGTAGCATTTGTTTATATGTTATAGAAAAAAATGGAGGTCAGCAGTTACCGGTTATAAGCCCTTTCTCGTTTAGCGTTAGGACAATGACACCCAGACAAACTGACAATGATAAAATGGATATAAGAGATGCACGCAAAACTGCAGTCATTAATAAAGAACTCTTGAAGAGACAAGTTGACATTTCTACTCTTCAAGAAACCCGACTTCTCTCGTCAGGCTCATTGAAAGAAAGAGACTACATCTTTTTCTGGCAAGGGAAACCTCCTGGTGAAACCAGAGAGCATGGAGTTGGCTTTGCAGTCAGGAACACTTTACTGGGAGCAATAGTACCACCTACAGGTGGTTCAGAGAGAATTTTGACCCTCCGCCTGAACTCTTCAATAGGACCTGTCCACCTGGTTAGTGTATACGCCCCAACACTTAGCGCCCCTCAAGAAACAAAGGACAAATTTTATGATGAGCTTGAGTTGATTATAAAAAACATCCCCAAACAAGATCAACTTTATCTTCTTGGTGACTTTAATGCAAGAGTTGGTGCTGACCATGATTCCTGGCCATCTTGCTTGGGTTATCATGGCATTGGTAGAAGTAATGAGAATGGACAACGTCTCCTTGAGTTCTGCACATACCACAATCTATGCCTCACCAACTCATATTTTCAATCCAAACCACCTCACAAAGTTTCCTGGAGACACCCACGATCAGGCCACTGGCACCAGTTGGACCTGATCATAACACGGCGCTCCGACCTCAAAAGTGTCCTCGAAACCCGTACCTTTCACAGCACAGACTGTGACTCGGACCACTCCCTCGTCTGCTGTAGAGTGAAACTGCAAATGAAAAATTTCCACAGTCAAATTAAATGGACCCCCTCGTGTAGATAGTGCCAAAGCAGCTGACCCAACCAAAGCTGCTGCCTTCCTCTGTGCCATAGAGGAATCTCTCCACCACCTACCACAGTGTTGCTCTGTCCAGCAATATTGAGATGGTGTACAGACCACCATGCATAACACGGCCCTGGCAGTTTTTGGCAAAAGAGTGCGTAGGTCAAATGATTGGTTCGAAGCCAATGACAAAAAATATAGCTTCCATTAATTACAAATCTGTGCCGAATGAAAAGACTTTACATGCCCTTAGAGCTTCAAAGAAGAAGCTACAACAAACTGCACGTCGCTGTGCTAACAATTACTGGCTACAGCTTTGCAGCAGCATTCAATCATCTGCTGAGTCTGGTAATATCAAAGGCATGTATGACGGCATAAAAAAGGCGCTTGGACCATCACATCGCAAAATCGCTCCTCTGAAATCAGCCTCAGGAGAAATCATAAAAGATCGATCTAAACAACTTGATCGCTGGGTAGAACATTACTCAGAACTCTACGCCAGCGACAACACCGTTTCTGTTTCAGCTCTACGTCATGTAGAGCAACAACCAGTAGCAGAAGAGCTAGATAAGGAACCTACAACTGAAGAACTTTGCATTGCCCTTGACAGACTAAACTGTGGCAAATCACCTGGCAGCGGCGGAATCACAGCTGAAATCCTAAAGTGTGGGAAGCCTGTTCTCCTAGAAAAACTCCACAAGCTCCTCTGCCTATGCTGGAGTGAAGGGGTTATCCCACAAGACATGAGGGATGCCACCATCGTAACACTGTATAAGAACAAGGGAGACAGGAGCGATTGCAATAATTACCATGGTATTTCTTTACTCAGCATTACAGGTAAACTCTTTGCTAGAGTTGCACTAAATAGACTTCAGATCCTCGCAGAAAATACTTACCCTGAATCACAGGCCGGTTTCAGAGTAGGAAGGTCCACTACTGACATGATCTTCTCTCTGAGGCAACTTCAGGAGAAATGTAGAGAACAGAGAAGACCACTCTACATAGCATTTATTGACCTCACAAAAGCTTTTGACCTTGTAAGCAGGAGTGGTCTCTTCCAGTTAATAGAACAAATAGGCTGCCCCCCAAAACTTCTCCGCATTCTTCAGTCCTTTCACACTGACATGAAAGGCACCATCCAGTTTGATGGGTCCACCTCAGACCCTTTCAGCATTCATCGTGGTGTCAAGCAGGGATGCGTGTTGGCACCCACTCTGTTTGGGATCTTCTTTTCCCTCCTGTGCCAGGTTTTTGGTAAATCAACAGAAGGAGTCTACCTTCACACAAAGACAGATGGAAATCTGTTCAATCTCAGCCGTCTAAAAGCTAAAACAAAGGTCAAGCAATTTGTCATTCGGGGCATGCTATTTGCTGATGATGCAGCAGTGGTAGCACACTCTCAGGAGCACCTGCAAACACTCATGGACCAATTCACCCAAGCCTGCCAGGACTTCAGCCTGACCATTAGTATAAAGAAAACCAAGACGATGGGTCAGGGAACTGGAAATCCTCCCTCCATCACCATCAACAGCTTTACCCTGGAAGCCGTAAACAACTTCACCTACCTTGGATCCACCATCACTGACAACCTGTCACTTGATGCTGAACTCAGTTGCCGGATCAGAAAAGCTGCCTCAACTTTTGGGAAGCTCACAACAAGAGTGTGGGACAACAGCAACCTCACTATCCGTACAAAGGTACAAGTGTATAGGGCATGTGTTATCAGCACCCTCATGTATGGAAGTGAAACATGGACCTTATACTCCCACAAAGAGCGGCGGCTAAATAACTTCTACCTTCGCTGCCTTAGACGTGTACTGGGCATCACCTGGAGGGACAGGATCACTAACACAGCAGTCCTAGAGAGAGCTCAACTCCCCAGCCTGTACTCTCTACTGAGACAATGTCGTCTCCGATGGTTGGGTCATGTACGTCGGATGGATGATGGACGAATCCCGAAAGACATCCTGTATGGAGAGCTAACATCTGGTAAAAGACAGATTGGTCGCTCCCTACTGTGATTCAAGGATGTCTGTAAAAATGATCTCGGGTGCTTTGGCATTGTCCCTTCCAGCTGGGAAAATTTGGCTCAAGACCACCCTCGGTGGCGGCAGAATCTCCATAGAGGACTGTACATGTCAGAAGTCACCCTGATACAACATCATGAAGCTAAGAAGTCCATAGGAAAGCAATTGCAACAAAGCATCGGAACATCATCATCTACAGGGACAACCTACAAATGCAAAATCTGTGGTCGAGAATGTTTCTCAAACATCGGACTTCACAGTCACAGGAGGGGCTGCAACTTCAGGGGCACACAAAAACTTTTATCATAGTCTTTCGAGACTGAATTGCCAATTTTAGAAAAAAATTGAGGTAATCAGGCCTACCTTGCCAAACATAAGAAATAGTGAGTATTTTACTGATAATTGCACAGCGCAATACAAGAACTTTGTCAATGTTGCAACCATCAGAAATATTTGGGTCTCAATATAAAATGGAATTTCTTTGCAACAAGTCATGGTAAACAACCATGTGATGGTATAGGTGGGACAGTGAAAAGGATAGTCAAAAGAAAGTCTCCAAAGACCAACTACCAAAGAAATCATTTCCAAAAATCTATGTTTGAATATTGCAGATCTGCAATTGAAGGTATAAAATTCATTCTGGTTGAAAAGGAGGAAGTTGAGAAAGCAAGGAGGAGCCTCAACATGAGATTCAAAAATGTATCCACAGTCCCAGGAACAAGAAATTTTCATCAATTTATTCCACTCATCAGAGATAAAATAGCCATGAAACAACATAGTGAAGATGAAAACTATGACCTAATATATGACTTCTCTATTGGAACTGAAGAAAAACAGTGACATTTGTTGTTTCAGGATATGTTTGTTGCAGGTGTGACAATAAAATTTGGATTGATACCGAGAATGACTTGCTGATTAAGTTAATGCGCCCAACTCTTCCATCTTTTTCATTTTACTGGGAAGAGGATTTTAAGGATATGTTTTGTGCCATTCACAAATATTGTGTGCACTGTTGATGTCCCTATAACACCAAATGGTAGAGTTTATCATCTGTCCAAGATGGTCTATACACACAACAAAATTTATGGCACAGTGTAGTTTAAAATGTAATGTTTTAAAGACTCCTTGTATATTCATTTTTATTATCACTTTCTTTGAATGAAAAAATCAAATGTTTTGTTTCATGAAAATAATTGAAAATAAAAAAAAAAAAAAAAAAAAAAACACAAACAGAAAGAATTTCTTTTAACTTCATGTTTAGTGGTATCTACAAATATTCTATGCACTGTTAATTATCATGCCTGAGGCAATGTTTACCAGTTGTTAAAGACTATCTAAAAAAAAAAAAGCATTATCTGCAAAATATATTAATAAAAACAATATTATTGAATAGTTTAAGAAGTCACTGTGCACAATATCAACATTTGAGAGTTCATGGAGCATTAGGATGATTGTCTTTAATTATAATCTTTCACTGAAATCCTGCACGTACATAGGAAAAAAAAACTCTGAATTGGCAGGCTCATATCTTCTAAAGTAGACTTTGCTCCCACACAAAATTCTTTGATGAACTTAGGCAGACATTGTAGATGTTAAGAAAAAAATATTATGAAAATTGAAGAGGATATATTTTCGATAGACTGACCATAAGCTACATAGGTGAAAAGTTGTTGATTTTGGAGTCATGCATTTGAGTGGGCAAAATAAAAATTTCTATCAGGTATAGGGTTAAAATAGTTGGATATTTGGATTCTAGTCCTTATTTGCCTTACATACCAAATTTCAGAAATATTGAATGTATGAAAGTTTTTTTTGTTTTTTTTTTAAATTAAAAGAAACACTGAGATTTTGCGACACCGCACAGCCTTAATTTTGAGGCAAAATAGGAAAATTATATCCCCCCCCCCTCTAAAATCAGAACGTTAAGGCTTAAGACAAAATAATTTGGCACACATTCCTAACTCATGAAGGGGAACATTTGTGCCAAATTTCAGGTAATTCGGTTGTCGGTGAGGGTAACGCCCTGGTGAACTGATATGTAATGACCCTGGTTCTTTATTCTAAATATTCCCAAAAGATGCATGCTAGTTCACCAATAAGAAAAGATCCTGTATGTAAAAAATATTTTTATTTCTATAAGATTCATTATTAAATTTTAAAAAAAACATTGATTTGTGAATATTATACCTTTTTTTTTTAATTTTGTCAGTAGGTAAAGAACTTTATCTTTTTATGATTCTTTAGTTTAATATACCTGCAAATAGATATGTTAGTGAATAATGATTTGATATCAAGACTTGCTAAAATTTTATTTTCATGGTGTTTTTTTTTTTAATTTATTAATGAGGTTTCCTGAATTTTTAAGGTGTGCAGGGCTGATTGTTCCTAGCTAAATTTTAGTTGTGGGCCTTACTATTTTGTGAGGGGTGCTACCTATTTCTGACCTAACAGATCACACTGGTTTATAAGTTTTAGGTAATTCATATAATTTCTATTTTCTTGGATAATCTATACATACCAACTGCCCGTTATATATGTCCAGATGAAACTACTAAGATAAAACAATTAAAGACTATATATATATATATATATATATATATATATATATATATATATATATATATACATACATTAAATATAACCGGTTCTTGCTTTTTATGCAAAAATTATGAAGATTTGATTCGAAGATATTTAAAAATTAAACTATACAAATAGCATTGAAATTCTTAAAAATGTCCAGCATTTGTGAATCTCAAAAGTAGAAAAATCAATATTCCAGGTAATTTGTCCCCACCCACTACCCAGGTGACACTGGGTAGCCGTTTCTAATAATCAATAAAGGATAATCATCTTTTGTTCTCATTTTTCATTATTTTTTGGGAATGATTGGATGAATTTATTGTTTTCTTTCTTGATGATTTGTTTGTTTGTTTATCTTTGCTTTTATGTTGTTGTCTTCAGAGACATCATATTATTGTTGTTATATGTATTGATGTCCATGATCACAATTGTTTCGGATTTTTTTTGTATAATAGATTTCTATTTGCTGTTTGAAGGATGTGAATCATTGATATCTATGTTATTTATTTTTGTAATTTCTTGACTTCATCTGTTTTCTTGATTTCAGAAAAAAGTTTTTGTAGATAATTATTTGTTCTTATTTCCTTGCTTTTTCAAAAGTTATCATTTCAATCTGCCTTGGTTCTTTGGCAGAAGATTTTAAACAATCATAGACATAATTTGTATATATATGGTTTGAAATCTTTAAGATTCTGTGTGTACTTTTTGGAATAACTTTTTCTTCTGTGCAGTTGAGACATTTTTTTTTCTCTCTGGCTGAAAGTAGGATTTTATTTTTTCCACATATATATTTTTTAATTTCATTTTTAAGTCTTTTAATGTTGATAGTATAACGAAATGGTATATACCTTAGATATCCTTTAGAAGTTTAATTGTTCCCTTGATAGAAAGTGGAAAACTATTTGCAGTAATATAGGTCTTAGCTTGTCACACAGTGACAACATGGTTCTGAATTCACAGAGCATATGTAATTTTTCAACTGGACTTAGAAATTGTATGTTTATCTCTCACTAATAAGTTTTAATTAGTTTTGCTTTAAGACACAACTTTTCTTCCAAGCTTGCAAAGTTTTAGCAAATTTGGTAAGTTCTCATTTCCATGTATATTTCTTGATTATTCGATACATGATATGATTACACTTTTGTAATAACACTTTTTTGTATGTTCCTAATTACAACATCTTTAACCTATTTTTATTCACATGTATTTGATAATTTGGTTTAAAATGCTACCTAGAATAGTTCCATAAGAACTATTCAACATTGAAATCACCATCTGCTCTTTGCATACCAAATATTTCTAGATTAAAGCAATGTGTGTAACTAGACTGCAACAAAATTTTTTTTTAATTGTCTCTAATTTTGTAGTCTTAACCACTAGTCTATTTAAACTTCTTTATAAAACTTGGTCAATGTATGATGTAAATACTAATATAATTTCATGCTTGTTATTTGTCCAGTGACCACTTATACAAATAACAAGTGATGCTAACTCTTCACTTGGCTAATGGCTCTATTTGCAAGTCTTGTGAGCTTTTAATTTCATTTGCATTCATTTAATTGATGTTAATGAATATATGTGCTACATCATATGTACCAATTTGATATATTAATTTTTCATTTAATCACCAATTTAACTTTCAAATAGGTAAAGAGCTGTTTAGTGTAATTATTTCATGGTATCTTCTCTGTTAATGTAATCAGTATGTCAGAAGTTTCAGATTGTTGTAATAATAGTTATTTTTAATGCTCTTAATCAGCATCTCCAAACTGAGTTATGCCTAAAACAAAACATTAAACTCAAATCATTCTACTAATGCTAATCATTATGTTGAAGTCTAACTCACAGAAAATCTTGAGGGGTTTAAGGTTCTTAAATCAGTATTACAAATTTGTTTAAGAGTTTATTAAAGTTAAAAAATGTACACCTATTACACCTTTTAACAGTGTAAAATGAGAAAGACATGAGCCAATGTCCATTGCTTTTTGTGACAAAAATACATGCTATCTTTTTGTTTATATCTTTGACCAGATATCTTTCATATTTTGAATACATAACACCAAAATATCTTCACAAAATGGTATAATTTATATATTGCTCATATCAACTAGACAAGTACCAAGATTATTGAAAATTATAGCTTTGATCATGGACTTTACTTATAAAAAAAATTAAATGTACTGCAATAATTTAAATATCTACTTTGAAATTGTTTTTGTTTTGTTTTTTGGGGTTTTTTTTCATTTTAATTGAAAGAATATAGTATGTTAGTTATGAAAACATTGAATTACTTTTTGACTATTTAAAGCAGTTTTAGACAGTTTGTCAATTTTTGTCATTCAAAATTAATTTCAATTAAACCATGATTTGTCAGCCAGCAAAAAATTTAAATCTAATTAAAACTCTTAAAGTAGTCATTATTGAAATATAAGATTCAACAAAAATTACTTAATTCCATGATTTTATATATATCACTTTAACTTAGAATATGCTCCGCTCTGTCGGCTGGGGTGTTAGAATGCACCGACTGCACTTCTGCAGAGGGGTAAGACTCCCCCAATAGGGCTACCTGTTGGCCATGGGTGGTGACCCGTGATGCTTAAGGATAGAACCCAGGTGGATGAGCAGTTCATGACTTGCAATACTCCACTTTGGCCCTATCTTGGGCGGTCGGAGAAACCACCTACGATCAATCAGCTGGTCACGTCAAGCCCTAGCACCTATATGATTGCCCCAACCCTATTGCCCATATGGCAATCCCCAACCCTTTTTATCATATGGGTACTAGAAGGCGGTGGCTGCGGGTCTACATGTCCTGGGAATGACATTAAACTCTATCTGATGGTGAGGTTCCAGTTTTGGAGGTTTGGGGAATGTGGAGCACCCCTTCATCACCATTGCTCCCTGGTCCACTCTGATCCGGAGTGGTAGTACCTGTTAGGGTCCCAACTATGGGTTAAATAGAAAACATGAGTTTATAAACAAAATTGTACTATCCATTAAAAATGAAATTATTTTAAAACTTTGTCAGCATTAAACATTTTTTTTTACCAATAGAAGTATTCGACATAAAATGACCCAAGGGGTTGACATGCCGTAAAACCCAACCAACCAACCAAACCAAACCAAACCTTAGAATATGGTGAAAAGTATATATGTTCACAGCAATAGTCAAGTCAGTTCAAAGGCCAAATGAGTATCTAGTCAACTTTCTTTATCTATATATGATGAAGGCCCCTTTACATTTACAAGGGTCCTATAAGACAGCTGAAGTATGGATGACTAAAAATGACAAAATCTGATATTAATCACAATGGCAAAAGTATATTCTTAACATTAAAATACCATAATATGACTAGGAATATTCTAGTGATTTAATAACAGTTTTGTTTTCTACCCAGAAAAATGATGCTGTATTAGACTAAATCAAGTACACTGATTATGAATTGTCATTAATAGTACCATATTTTCCACAATATAAGTTGAATGGTTTACAAAGGTATTTAGGATACTATCACTCAGTGCAACTCTTCAAAGTCATATAGTTATCTATTTCAAGTTTCTTCTTGTCTTAATACATTTCATTAGATTAATTAGTAAAAGAAATTGGGATGAGAATGTGAATTTTAAGAGACATCCAATATACCATTCTTTAACATGCTGTTACCATGTTTATTAAGTCGTCATAGTTTTCAGTTCTATAAGACCCAATAATGTAAATTCAGTTTGTCTTTGAACTTTCTATCATCTGACATCAATTGCTCTGATCTCTAGTTCAATAAAAATGCCTGTTATCACTTTTGGACTACTGGAATTCACAACCCACATGTGCCATTACTTTTATGAATATCTTCATGATGCCAAGTTTGATGTGATGGGGTGGAAGAAAGGCTTTTTTCTTTTTTCAGTGACATAGACTGTAAATTGTACAAAATCCTGTAACAATTCAGAGCATGGATTTGAAACCAGCATACTTTATTTAAAATATGCTTTTAGCCTGATAGTAAAATCTTTGTTACTCAGTGTAATCAATAAGATCACGATAGTCCTATTAATTAGCTGTGATATTCTTTAAAATTTGTATTTAGGTGTGGATGAATGGAAGAGAATTTCTTATGTTTATGAAGAAACTGAAATCAATGTTATCCTTTTTGATAGCAGTAGCATTGTTAATCAGTGAAATGTAATGGAGCTCAAAGTCCTATTCCTGTAGTTACCTCTTCAAGATGTACTATACTTTTGGATAAATGATTATTAATAATGAAAACCTTACTGAGAATAAAGGTTTTGTAATATAAGCACCTTTTTACTTTAGCCATTCTGTTAGTGGGTCTGAGCATATTCTGACAGTATCACCTACAGAGTGGTAAGACACCAAAAACAGGTGTCCTGGTTATGCATCTAATAGTGAGGTTCTAGTTCTGGAGCTCTCAGGAGTGTGGAGTACCTTTTCATTGCCATTACTCCCAGGACCAGTCTGAACCAGAATGTTAGTACCTAGGTCCCATCTATGGGTCAAATAGATCTGTTTGCAAATTATCTGTATTAGGTAAGAATACTTGATATCATAATTGTGTGCAAGAAACTCTTAAGAAACTATACAAAAAATGTAAATATAAACGTACAATGTTTGCAATTCACTAACTCCTTAGCATAAAAATAACCCTAGACGGGTTGATATGATACTAAAATCAATCTTTACTTTTGCTATAAAGTTTTTCAAGATTTAAATGTTAGAATTAAATACTCAAAACTCCCTCCCGCTTCATAACCAATTCACTTGTGTAACTTATATAATTTTAACATTGTGCTTGATTATAGCACATTAAGTATCTGGAAAATACTACAGAATCCATGTTAATTATGAAACACTTGACCCTTTTCTTTCCAAAACAAGGTAATAGAACAGCATTTTCCAAGAACTAATTAACCTAATAAAAGGTTTACAATATTTTCTTATTTAACTCCTATAATACAATGCCTATGAACATAGTTTATATAAGTCTATTTTTAGAAAATATATTTAAAGCAATGAAGGCCTATTTTATTGTATATTTAAATGTAAAATTAGCCATTATTTTTTCAAACAACTTAATGATTAATTTTGTATTGAATGTGTGCAGTAAATTCATTATTCATTCATTTTAATTTCTGTGGAACATTTTACAAGCACTGAAATTCTTACACCATTTTAGATGACAGTTTCATAAAACTGTCAAATCAAAATATTTATTAATTGTAATTGGTCATAAAATACACACTGTACTGCATCAAGAACCATATTAAAACAATGGTTCATTGTACTTATTTTAATTTCTCAAAACTGTACGAGATGTATCACTACTGTTTAGCGTAGAGAAGGTTACAAGAGGCATTGGTCTCTGTGAACTCAGATAAAGCTGAGTTCATGTATTTTAAACAAAATATAGACATCTCCACACTGGATGGTAAGTCTCTGAAATTAGTAGACCAGTTCATATACCTAGATAGTAATATCTCATCTACAGAAAGTGATGTCAATGTACGCATAGGAAAGGTATGGACTGTTATAGACAAATTATCAATCATATGGAAATCTGATCTCGCTGATAAGATAATGCGAATCCGTTTTACTTGGACTTAGCACTTAGAAAAAGCTAAATGGGAACAACACAAGGATGCTGTGTGCTGTCTTAAACAAATTTTGGAAGCAGCGCCCCTCAAGAAAGCTGCTGTACAGCTATTTGCCCCCTATCACACAAATCATCTGAGTAAGTCAAACAAGACATGCTGGACAAGCAAGGACAAACTTGTAAGTGATGTTCTCTTGTGGACATCTACACATGGACACACCAGTATAATCCAACCACAAAAACCTATATCAATCAGCTTTGTGTGGATTCTGGATGCTGCACTGAGTCCATCCAAGGGGAGATGACTGATATGCATGGTTGGTAGAGAGAGTCATGGATGAATATCCATGCTGTCAGCACGACCTGATGATGAGAATGAATCTTTTGGAAGTCCTTTGATTATATCAATGTGATAAACAAAGACTGTATCTAACAAGAATCTTAAACTGCTTGCTTTATTTAATCCATCATCAAAAATGAGTATCTGATACTAGCATTCCTAGTTGATTTTTTTTCTTTTTAGGTTATTGTTATTTAATCCAATTAGAGCTCTGTAAATAGAGTTCAAAACTGTTTGAATTATGCAAATATCCCCAGTGCTTCAAAAGTTAATGAGAATTTAAAGCATTGAAATTGGCGGACACAATTTTGCTCAAATGTTAAATTTCAGTCCAATTCAAAACAAGAAATTCAGTAATTTCTTCACCATTTCTTTATTTTTGGAGCAATTTTGATAAGACCTGGCATTCCTATGCAAAATTGTATGTATTTCTGATTCTGCACTCATTGTATGTATATCTATGCTGTAACCCATTATTTAGAGAATAAGAGGTATAGAAAAACTGTTTTTTGTTGGTTTTCTTTTAAAAGTTTACCACAATATTCAACATTTTCATTTCAATACTGCATATATACACATATATAGTATTAATTTAAATAAATAACATTACTTTGAACTTAAAAATACTATTTTAAATACCTGCTATGTTGTATTACATACAAGAAATAGAATACCTCTTTACCTAATTTTTTTTAAAGCCAGTTCAGTGTGTGGTGAACAATTTTGTTTGCATTTTAATACTAGCTCATAAGTTCATTTTTCCAAAAATTGAAAGTTTCACAAAAAATCCTGACGTTAAAGCATTATCAAAATTTCACACATTATATATCAAAATAATTCTGAGACTATCTTCTATTAATGAGATAGCACTCTTTTTTTTGTTTATCTATTTATATAATTTACTATTTCATACCTTTGCTCAGTTGTTTTCGCATCCAAATGTCAGAGAAGGAAAAAACAACTTTCTGGTTGTAATTTAAGGTGTCTTCTGATTGAGTGTATAATTTCAAGATTATTGATAAAGATTGGCCACTTTGATTTTGCAAAACAAAGTAACGTGTAAAATTTAGTTTTAAAAAAATTTCATTTTTCTCATTTTCGGCTATTCAAAACAACATACTATTTTAACTCTCTGTAAAAAAAAGTAATTCAATGAATAAAAGCACATACAAAGTACATATTTAGAAAGATTATTTTCTTTTCTTTCCAACCATATAAATATTTTTAATATTGGACCTGAAATACATGAGAATTGCGTGTTGAGCAGATTAAGATGCAAATTGTGTTAATGTCCACTGAAATCAGCTAAACGACTGCGAATGCTACTAATACTTATAAGAACATAAGGTTAGACTGATTTGTTAGTTTTATATGATTATTTACAAATTGATGTAACTGATATTAATCCAGAAAATTATATTCTATATTATGACTTTATCTGTTTAATAATTATAGCCTCTGGTTTTGAAAAGTAAAAATCTGAAATCATTTGTTTACCTATTCAAAATAATCTTCTGACAATTTAAACTCCTTGTTTTTGTTATCTGCACAATGTGTTGACCTGTACATTCTCTGGCCTTCTTCAGTTGTAATATGCACATCTACGAAGAAAGACATTCTTGTTCTGTTCCCTTTCGTTGGAGCACAAAAGAAACAGATCATCAGACAGTTTTTTGTTTTTTTTTTAAATTTTACATGAAGTTGTTTTCAGATATTTTCCCAGAACCCCATTTCATGTTCTTGGTTCTAGTGGAAGCCACAGTGCATCAAATTTCATACTAGTTTTTCTCTGACATCTTGATGTATGCTGCTTCCTCTTTTGATACTTTCTGGATAGTTGTTAGAATCTCCAGATCTTGCACTGTCAATCATCAATCTTTTTTTTTTTTTTTTTTCAAAGTTTAAATCCTACATGCATTCATCATTTTGAGGTGTCTTGCTTGTTGAAGACCTTCCAGAATGTGGATCATTTTTAATGGATTCCTAGCCAAGTTTGAAACTCTAGTACACAAACATTTTATCTAGGTATTGTTTATTACCAAAATCTACAACACTGAAACTGTAACCAAAAATAAAATTGCATTAATATATCTAAAGAGTGTAATTATTTTGGGTGTGACTGCTACATATTTATGTTTTTAGCTACAAAGTTTTAATGTTGTACATTTTGGTAATAGATAATATCTAATATCCTTTTTGACTGTATGTTCCACTAGAAATAATAAATCTTTGGTATTTTGGGTTTAGAAGAAAATTAACTTTTTATTTTTTTTTTAATTGTTTAAGGGTATATTTATTTATGGATGATACTGTAATTTTGATTCAGTATATAATTATTGAAAGTGTGGGTCATAATTTCAGCTATTCATTTCATGACAAATTGTAAAGGTCTACAACCTGCCATCTAATCTAATGAATTTTAATTTGAGACGGTCTTTATGTGAATAGTTTTACACTCTCGAGTGTAAAGTTTTTATTAATCAAATTCTAATCTCTTAATGTGCCAATAAGTTCTGTTGTTATTACACAAAACAAATAAAACTGATTTTTCTTGAATTAATTGACTGTAATTTTTGTATTTTTAATGATTTTTTTAAAGACACTTTTGAGTACACTTATTTTGAATTCTTAACTTTTACCCAATCAATAGCTATGGGTAAAATAAATGCATACTGTGCTCTCCATCTCCTGGTCCAGAAGAAAGAAAAACTCTGAATTCAAAATTAGGAACTGGAGTCCATAAGGTAGTTCTAAATTGCATTCAATCTTGTACTAGCAACTTCTGCAATGATGTTAATCCCAAGTGTACAACCTTGTCCTTCTCTTGGACATTGATGTCATGAGAAGGGGAGATTCACAGCATGAGCAACTTCCTGTTCTTCCATAAAACCTTGCCAAGGCCTGTGCTGAGCTCTAGGTGCAGAACCATAGTTTTGCAACACTGACAGATGATATAAACCCAATCAAGTTCTTGAACTGTGATAAGCATAACACCGGAATTTCTGTGTAACAGTTGTTAATCTCTAAATGCTGTTATCTCTTGAACATAACATTGATCTATGATAATTTAGTCAGAAGGATAAGAAAATAATAAAGTAAAATAAAAGCTATTCACAGGGCAATTGTGAAAGACTCCACCTGCAAATTTGTAATTTCTTTTATATTAAGTCTTCTTGTTGTGCTGGGAATTATGCCACAAGACACAACTTTTCTTTTTCTTATTTTTTTTATTTATTTATTTTTTTTAAATCATTGACCCAAATGTTTGGGCTTACTGGTTGGATGAACATTTTGATTTTGGCATTATAAACCTGAAACTATGCATGTACTCCTAAAAGTTCCATGCCTGAGAAGAGAATACCCAGGAGGTTAATTTGGCACAAAATCTAGTTATGTGTTGGTTTTAAATAGAAATAATAATTTAAGCATTCAGGCATTTTTTCTCTCCTTGTGATCATCTTAGTTGTTATTGACCAGATTTATACATGAATGCATTGTGTTTATTTCTCCAGGGAAATGTTAGTTCAAAAATAATTTGCTAAGAAATAAATGATAATGTTCCTGTGAAATGGCTCACTTGCTGGATTTTTAAAAAAATCAGTCTTTGGCTCAATTCTGGGTGTTGTGCATTAAGTGTATACATCATCTGTTGGGAAATGCTTTGGGGCATTACCCTAACACTACTATATTCAGAGATGCTACTACCCAAAAACTTTGAAAAGCATTTTACATGAAGCCTTAAGAAAATAATGAGATTTAGGAACATTTTATTTTTTAATGAAATTGAAGATAGAATTATAAAGAACAATTTTAATCTGAGGTAATTCCCTAATGTATACATTATAGATGTAGTGTGAAATTTAATTCAAATTGGACACATGGCATAGTGGATATAGGCGTTGAGTTAATACAGTTCTAAGTGAGTTATCTCTAGGCTGCTGTTTCAATTCTGGTCATGGGTGACAGTAATATAGAATAATTAACACACTTGTACCCAGTGATGCTGAGCAGAATGAAAACAGTTTACCCCCTTGTATTGAATAAAGGTTTAGGTTCAAAGTTCTGGGAAGGCTTCTGATTATGACAAGGTTCCAGAGTCCAACAAGAAATACCTGAAGAAGGCCAGAGGGCACATTGGCCGAAATGTTGTGCAGATAATAATACTTTATAACTTATGGGTTGGTACCTTACTATGTAAACTAAATTGGATCTGATGGTGATGCTCCAGTTCTGCAATTCCCCCCTCTCCAAACTGCCACTGTGATCCAAAGGAAAGGTAAGAAGCCAATGTTGTTTGGCAGTGGTAGTGTCGTGGGAGTTGCTGGGTAACACTGGAGTTCAGTGTCACCCCACCTTTGGGACTTCGGCTCTGAATTTATTTTCGGTAATACTTGATACCAAATAACTGTGTATAAATTATTTGTATTAAGAATAGTTACTTGAAGTTATAATTGTTTACTAAGGATTACTATTAGTTACTTGAAACCATATAATTGTGCAAATTATCATCATATAGAAATAGTTACTTGAAAACATAATTTTGTAAAAAGTATTAGTATTAGGGGTCAGTTTAGCTTAGTTGGTAGAGCATCTGCCTAGGAACCACAGGGTTCGATGCCGGCCTTCGCCTACTCATTGCAAGAGTAGCTCAATTTGGATCTTTGTGGAAAAGTGGGGAGCTGATGGTAGGTGTGGTGCTCCACCCCAGACACAAAAACAATCTCCCTGGTCCAGCACTAGTGAAAAGAGGTTAGACTCCCTTGCTGTTCTGCTGATACCGACAATAGGCCACTCTGACTTTAGTTATTAGTATTAGATAAAAATACTTGAAACCCTACAACTATGTGCAAATTATTTGTCTTATATAGAAATACTTGATGGCATTATAATTGTGCAATAAACTATTAATGTATAAAGTAAAAGTAAAGTTGTTGGGGTGGCCTAATGTCGGTATCAGCCAGACAGTGAGGGCGTCTTTTCACTAGCGCTTGACCAAGGAGATTCTTTTTGCGTCTGAGGTGGAGCGCCAAACCTACCATCAGCTCCTTACTTTACCGCACAGATCCCTGTGCTACTCATACGCTGAGTTGGCGAAGGCCGGTGTCAAACCAGGAACCTTTTGGTTTCTAGGCGAATGCTCTACCGACTAAGATAAACCGGCCCTGGAGGCTCACTTCACACGAACATGCCCTGCGTGTCCATGTCTCCGGTTTACCATCACAATGGTAGCTAGCGGTGCCACCTGACTCTGTGCCATGACCCTGCTGTTGTTGAAGTTAGTCGTCAATCTAACTGTCGACGACTACCGTCATCGTACTATTAATGTATACACTTCCCTAACCACTAGGCATAAAATAACCCAAAACTTACTATGTAGATATTACAATAGAACATTTACCTAATTATTTTTGTGAGCAATTGACTGCTGAAGAGGACTTTTATGTGCTGGTTTAAAGCTTTTTTTTTTACGTAAGTTTTTTGTGTTGATAGACACCAGTTTTGATCCTCCCTATCCTATCAGTGGGTCTTAAAATATGCTGATAGAATCCTCTGAGGGGGGGGTCATTATTCCCATGTCCAATCTGACTCGGAGGGGTAGTACATGTTAGTGTTCCATCTTTGGTCAGATAGATTTGTTTGAAATAATGAAGTGTTTAATCCTGTTTAAAATTATTGTAAAAAAACTCATTTTATACCATATATAATAATAGACTATAATTGTTTATTGACTTTAGCATAAAATAACTCAACAAGAGTTGACATGCTGTTAAACCCACTAACTAGTTTTGGGTTCTATTTATTAAATGTTAAGAATGACTTGTTTTTAATGCTCTTGTCATTGGCCACTAATACCACCAGTTACTTTAATATGAAAGCTTGGAAAAATTCATAGTTGTATTGCTAAATTAACACAAAAAGTCTCTTAGCATTATATATGACTGCTTTTGGTCTAATGAAAGCACATCATCATGACTGCTTTGAATGTTGAATGTATTTAAGTTCTACTAACAACAGTAACATTCTACAATAGACTTCTTTTTTTTAATTCCCCAATATACTATGATTAGCAAATGCTTTTCTGTTCACATATTTAAAAAAAGAAAAAATTGCAAAGACAAATGGATCAATAGATTTTAGTTTAAAGAATGATATAAAGGGACATCTAACTCCTCTTGGTAAATCATATTCATTCATAAGTATGATTCAGATGTCTGCTATTGATTAATAGAATGGAATAAAGGAAAAGAAATGATGATTGAAGAAAGAGGAAACATGTTTTAAAAAGGGAGGTAAAAAAAAAAAAAAGCTTTGTACTTGCCTGACATGCACACCGATTTGTATCTTCTTGCTAATAACTTGAAATTTTCTTCCCCCACCTTTCTTATTTTATTTTATTTATTTATTTTTTTTTTTTTTTTATAGAGCAGTGACCGAATTTTTCAAGCTAGTAACAACCTTTTGCTTTTTTTTTTTTTTTTTTACCCTTTGCTCTTTTGTTATGTCAATAGTAGCTTTAAAAATGAATTTGCATTTTTATTGCTAAATCATGTCTTCTTTTCAGAAATTTTGGAGGAAGATTTCTTGACTCTTTGAATATGCTTCTTTCAATGAACTCTTTAATATACATTTAAGTTTGATACTACATTCTTTAAATAACATTATGTGAAATTGATGCTTGTGCTTTTATCACTAAATTAAAGAAGTTAATTTATAAAATACTAGATTATAAATGTTTATGCAGAATTCCTACGTCTTTATACTTCTTAAAAATTGACTTAAAATTCATTGTCTGCAGTTTACTGTTTTTCTTTTTCTCTCTTTGTTTTCTTTTGCCAAATTCTCAAAATAGAAGTATTTGAAATGGTCTTGAAATCAGGTCAGCTATTTAAACGAGTGTGTTTAGGGGCTTGTTTCTTGATGCTCGTATTAATAACAATGAATTACTTTAATAATGAATGACAATAAAAGACTTTCGTTCTATGTCGGTGTCATTGTGATATCAATTAAAAAGAAATATTACCCCCCAACACCAATGGATTTTCTGAATCAATTAATGTTTTTATTTTTTATCCTTTTCAGAACATCACAAATTGTATAACTTTTAAGATAACTTGAGTTTGAACTGAATAAAAAATGTTGGATTATTCTGTCAGACTTTTACAGAATGACTGTCTATCCTGAACTTTTTATGCATGGTAGCACCAATTTTGTGAGATCATTGACAAATTTTTGCTATTTTTTAATTATTAAAAAATTGATGCATCTGTTTATAAATGAGTTAAGGATTATAATTAGCATTTCATACTTCTGTTTTAAATGCCAAAAACCTGCTGAATCCTATTTCTGATTTACTATTTAAGCTTTTTTTTTTCAGCAGGTTTTTGGCATCTAAAACATAGAACATATACAATTTTAACAAATTATGATGGATGATAAAAAAATTGATACTTAGTAATATGTAATAGAAGAGATCATGTGGCAAGCAAAATAACCACTACTAACTGTACCAAAGGCTGATCTTTATCCAAAAAAAGGCGATGCTTTATATTTTAGAAGAGCAGAAAAAAATCTATAATCTCTTTCTGAAGAACTAACTGGTTGATTTGAGCAAGTGGTGTTTATTAGACCAACTAAAAACAGCAATTAACAAAAAGCATCCAGAATTAGTTAAACAGGAGGGATGTAATTTTATACCAGAATAACAATGATAGATTGCATGTTTCTTTTGCTAACCAATATTATTCAGTTTGGCTTGAAAGTTTTCACTCATCTACCCTATTCAGTAGACATTGTACCTTTTTGATAACTATTCTGGGTTTACAAAATTCTCTTAATATGAAAGAATTTCAAAGACTGCAAAAGGCATATAGAGCAATTTTTTGCTCCGGAAGATAAAGTTCTGGTAGGATGAAATTATGAAGTTCCCTAAATGATGTCAGAAAAATCTTCCTTGTATAGTGCCCCCCCCCAAAAAAAATGGGGTTATTTATATGTAGAAAGGTTATTCGGCCTTGGATCAGAATATCTGTATGCTCTGCTTAGTATCAAAGTGTATTATCTGTACACTGAAGTATTAAATACAGTATGTCTTGAACAAATCTTGGAAACAAAAACCCAAAATCAAAACAGCTGTACAGCCACCTGCTTCCTATTACACAAACCATCCAAGGAAGACATGCTGGACACTGCTGGAAAAGCAAAGACAAACTCATAAGTGACATTCTCCTGTGGATGCCTACACACACAAGTGTAGGCCAATCAGCAAAAACTTACATCAAACAGCTCTGTGCTGATTCTGGATACCATGCAGAAAACTTATAGACTGATAGAGACGGTGGCAAGAGAGTTATGGGTATCTGTGCTATTGACGCAACCTGATGATAATATTTATCTATCAAAATATTGTTGTTTACTGCATTTTATGTGTGTGGATCTTCAAGAATTTATTTTTGATACTCTGAAAAATAATTCTTCAGTTATTGCCTATACATTTTCTAGAAAAAAGTACTCCTCTATAAATCATTTTTGACTTATCAATTTCTATTCATTCTGAAGCTAGCATGGTTTCATTATACAAAATTGAAGAATTTTGAAGATATCTTATTTCATCTACAGTTTGTTTTATCTTGTTATATATATTTTTGTTTATACATTTTTTTTTAAATTTTTCTTTTTACATTGCTATCAAAAATGATTATGCCAAATACTTATCCCTGTGGTATGCATTCACCCAACCCATCCACCACAGCCTTCTCCTAGACTGGTTGCCTAACCAATGCTAAATAACCCAGTCTGCATTACTATTTATTCATAGCTGAGAGGAAAATAGATGAATTCATACCTGTCCCAAGGTCATTAGCACTAAATGAAATGCAAACAGCCTCATCCAGGATTTGAACTCAGGCTGCTAATTCTATTTCCTGTGATGATAACTGCACACCTAAGATAAGGTAGTTAAATAATGACTTATCTAAACTTGAAAAATCCCACCAAAAAAAAATTCTGGCTTTTATTGAGCTATTCATAACTTGTTGAATATTTGATTATTTGATCATCATCTAAAGATCAGAATTCATTCAAATCTTTAAAATAATCGATAAAAATGAATGTATTTAAAGAAAATTTAAGAGTTAACTGATATATTGTTTTTTATCTGATTTTTGCTGCAACACCATTCTCATCTGTGTGCAAATGGGAATGCATTCATATGCAGAAAGCTTTTCTTGATAGTGTGTACACTTCTAAATATTTCTATGTTCAAATAGGAGGTGAATACCAACCAATGGTAAGTACAATGTATGCAGTAATGGGAAGTGAACAATTGACAGGCAACACAATGGACACAGTAACCAACAAGAAATGAACCATGCGAGCTTGCACTGAAACAAACTGCCAGGGACTCACTAGTGCCTGTTTGTATAGAGAGCTGCAGCCACCAATGTTTGGCTGTGTCTGGTGCTTTGCATATGATGGCTAGGAGAATTTGCATCTGCACCACTGAACTTTTGAGTTAACAACCTCCATGCACACCATGCGTGGGAGTTTTCTTCAACTGTCAGCCCATACTCCGTGATCAACTCTCTGAGCATGCTGAGCTGAAGCCGTATCAACATTTCAATCACACTTTGGTACACACCCTCTCTTTCCCGGATAGTCTGTCTGAAATCCAGCTATGCATGCACACTGAATCCATCTTCAGATGAATCACAGCCATTGTAATGCCAAGTTGATTCCTCAACATTGCATCCAGCTCCACTAAATTGATGGGTTGACTTTCATACGATGGATGCAGCTTGCATGCATCCTTGACCACAGATCCATTGGTTTTCACAACAAGCCCGGTAGCTGAGGAGCTGATGCCGACTTACACATGTAACCTTACATCCATTTACATACCAACCATCGTGCACTGGATCCGTCTGTTTCAGTCTAGAGATGATGGCATTAGGATTTGTATCAATAAGGTGTCTTGCACTTCATCATCCCAACCAGTCATCACTACATTTGCTTGTTATTTTACGAATGCAATTGCAATGTAGAGCCACCCACACACTAATAGATGCCTGGTTACTTTTCTGTATAAAGGGAAGACACTCCAATGAGTGAGTATGTTGGGCATCAACAGGAATTCACCTCTATGTCTCCATTAAAGGTTGCCGTGCTCCCTCAGACCTGCAAACCCAATTCTCTGGTGCCACTCTAGCCATTCTGGATTCTTCCTCGTTAATCTGAGCATCTCCAGGTTAGCTTTTATATGGGCCACCGAACAAACCCTCTAGTTGATAAAGATGTTATTGATGTAGGATGATGTAGTCATTTGGATTGTCTAATCCTGCACAATTGTGGTGTTGACAATTGATCACATAATCAGTGGCACCACATCAATGTGCATGTTGATTTCCTGATAATCCATAACAGGGAGGACTTTCTGCTTATTCTCTTGTAATATGGCCATGAATGGAATTAGGCCTTTGGGGGATCCAAGCCCTTCCTAGAGGGATAGTAACAGCCAGCCATTATCTATCTACACCTGCAGTTCATGGGTATACTTGTCTCTGAGCAGTTTTGAGCAGGAACTCTCCAGTGTTCGGTTCTTCAACTTTTTCCTCAGCACTTAACTGCTGGTACACTGCAAATGCTCTGCCAGTTTCAAGAGGATTATGTGTTACAGCCACTGCACATTCGACATACAAATTCCACTATGGATGGTCCAGATGTAGATCTGTCTAATTTTGGGATGAGTTTGTGATCAAATTTCCCTTCTGACATTCTGTGTATAATACCAAAATAGCTTGTATTCAAACAGAGACTAATATCAACGGACAGACAATTGCAATGGACACAATAACAAGAAACGACCAACTGATGGTCAGCATCTTGGGTACGGTAACCAACAAGAAATGATACGGAATGGACCAAGACCAGACAACTGTGTATTTATACCAAGATGGGGTTCAAATCCTGGACGTGGCAATTATTTCACTTAGCGCTAATACCCTTGGGAAAGGTATGAATCCTACTCTCCCTCCAGCTATGGGTAAATAGTAGGGCAGACTGGGCTCTTTAACCTTGGTTAGGTAACCAGTCTAGGAGAAGGAAAACTCTGAATTCAAACCTGTTAAACTCCGCTTAAGAAATTGACCTTGTGTCGCATCCTGCTTGTGCGGAGGGGTTGGTAAATATTTATACCAAGATGGAGAGCTGAAGCCACCAAAGATTGGCTGCAGTGGATACTTTGCATATGACAGCTGGGAGAATTTGCACTGCTGAATTTTCAACTTACCAATACCCATGCACATGGCACGTGTGTATTTTCTTAAGTATAAATTATATTCTTTAGAAATTAATTATTTTGACACCTACACTCCTTTTGTTTTAAGATTTTTTTTTTTTTTTCCCCTTAATCAGCAGCTGTTTGGTTTGGTTTGGTTTGGTTTATTATAGACTAATATCTGTGTTTATAACTGAACTGAATATGGAATTGCAAATACCTGAGAAATTTTTAAAAAAATTCTTCAATAATCTTGAGTGATGATGTAACGACATGGTCTTGAATCTAAAAAAAATTGATACCGGTAACATTGAAAGGAGTTGATGATTATAGATTTTGAAATACTGAAATATTTCAAAATCCAAAATCATCAACTCCTTTCAATGTTACCTGCATCAATTTTTTCTGACAAAAATAATTTTTCCTCTGAAATTTCACTCATTATAGTAATACAGTTATTGTTACTTCCTAAAGTAAATCTTTTTGTTTTTGTTCAATTTTTAATAATATTCTGAAATTACATTATTATGCACTGATTCAAAGTAGTGTCTTTATCTTGGTTATTCTAAGTCACAACATTATGGCCATTATACCCTTGAGCATTCTTCAGATATCTATCAGAGTTGGTGTTTACTAAGCTGGGCCTAGTTTGGCACTAAGCCAGAACTTGGGACACCAATGAGGATTGACCTCACTAATAATGGTCTGCTAACCAACTAACCATTATACCACCAAGGTGTACTAGGTACCTGTCATAGTTGGTATCCTTCTTTATGGATTATTCTCGAATACAGTTAATTCTTCTTTTTTTTTTTTTTTTTTCAGTTAATTCTTCCTTGTTATATGTCTTGTATGCCTCTCTTCCACTGAACCAGAGTTTATGACAATTTGCTCTACCCAATTCAGGGTTTGAACATGTAACTAGCAATTAATCAATGTTATTTTATCCATTAGATAATTGTCCTGTCAAACAAATGTGGTGGTGGTGGTGCTGGTGGTGGTTACTTGGAGCCTTAATGTGGAGTATCTGCTTTGCTCTCTGAGCCAGAGTATATGACTTTCCACTCATATAATCAGGTGTTGAAAGTTTTGATTCTTAAGCCCAATATCCTTTCTTTATTAATTAAATGGCATAGTGTATATTAGTATTGATTAAGCATGTCTGGATCAGTGAAAGCAATAGTCAAGTGATATCACAAAGAAAAATTAACTAAAATATCCTCTAGCATGGACAGTAGAATACAAAGTCTTCCTATATGGACTGAATAAAGGGTTTGGTTCAAAATTCCCAGAAATCACTATAATAGACACCGAAGAAGACTGTATCCAAAATGATGTAACGATTAGTCAAAATGAGGATACTAGTCAGAGTAAATTAGTGTATAATAATTCCTCATCTAAAAATTTTGGACTGAAATTATGTAATTGTTAGCCAACATTTTATTCTCTTATGAATGGGAACAGATGTCTCCTATATATGAGACAATTACTACTATTAGTTGTCCTCTACACTATTTGATCACATATACCTATTACTATATTAAAATAGATACAGGTTCTTCTTGAATTGTAAGATAAACATTGCCAGAATATATTCTAATACATCATACAAACTTGCAATATTGGCAAGTGTCACTTGAATTGTTGTCAAATTGATCAGATCTGTTACACGTTGATGTGTTCAACTGTTGTTGTTCACCACATGGCCATTGATTCTACTTGGACTCTTTTCAAAATCAGTCCAAGGTTTTCCCAAGAACACCAATAAAACTGGGCACTAATCCAAACCTTACCACACTTTATTCCAAACTGCACCACTTCATGTGTAACTTAATATCCTGGCTTAAATTAACTTGCATCTATCATTGACATTGCATTAATGGTGGCCACTTTGGATTGTTAGATTGTTTGCATCTTTTTCTTTTTGAACCTGTACCAGGTAAAAAAAAGAAATAAAAAAGTTGCAAGTTGGTATGTAGGAAAAATTAAATTTATGTAGCATTTATTAATACAATGTTTGTTATATTGCCATGATAGAACTTGCACCTACTGAAATAAAACATTTAATTAAAAAAATGTGAAGAGTATCCCATTATTTCTCCTAAAAATTGTTGCCATTTATCATTTTGGCTTAGTGCCTAATAGTTGTGTACGTGTTCCTCACAAGTTTATAGACTGTCCTTGGAACAATTGTGAAGATCACTTTGAAAAGCTATATTTGATCTGATTTTTATTTATTTATAAAAAGTGGCAACCTAATTTTTACTTTTGTTTTGTTGATGGTGAATGATTGCTTGGAGCTCTTGCCAACAAGAAATAGATTTTTCTATTTTTTTGCTTTCCCGACTGACATTATTGGCCTTACATTTTCAGTTTATTAGTTTAGCCTCTTACATCAATGAAATTTTCTAATTTTATAGAAGTAGAAATGTATACTACTCTAAAAATATTGTACTTTGCTGTTCTTGTATGTACTGCAATAAGTGAATGAATTACTTGATTATTAATTACTAATTTAAAATATAAAGTAAAAGCAGTAATGTAGAGTTTTAACATTTTCAAAGCTTGACTTCAGTTTCTTAAATGAAAATGGTTACATATCGGAAAGTGATATTTATCCTAAATTTAATATATATTATACACACACTTAGTATTTGATAATCAGACTTTGAAAATTTATATCAATAAACCAAATTTTGTTTTATTAGACTAAACATTTTTGAATATGTATTTGTTGATTAAATATTTCTGTATTAAGCATTTCTATATAATTACCATCATTCAGGGTCCTAATACCATTGTCTCAAATTAAGGACACAAAAGGGCCATTATGTCTTCTGGAGAAGAGTCATAGGGAGCTAAAAGTGGGGTTGAGGTCTGAATTTTCTGAAATGTATGCTAAACTGCAGTGCTGTTAATAGATTATTTGAGAGACCCTTTATTTATTAAAATCAATATGTATGTGACAGTAAATTATCAGAGTACATGAACGGAAATAGAAAAATTAATCTTTAATTAAACACGCAAATTCTAGGAAAATGCCAGGAGTCATAGATATGTCATCCATATGTTTGAAACCTTTGATCTCATAAGATGGTGATATATAACTAACTTCCTCACTCAAATTCTTTGATTTAGTTTCTTATCATTTTTGTTAAACAACAAGTACAACTTCTTTGAAATATTTGAGGCTAACTGATCAATTACTTATTAGACAGACTAGGTCGGGAATATTGGTAATCTTCATAAAACCAAGTAGGATATGGGTTGATTATATATATGGGGATTATATACCAAAAGTTCTGAATAGGAGGTTAGGGATCCTAAAACTAATTGTATCAATAGCCAGTTATAATGACTCATAAATGATCTCATTAATTATTATATAATAATGCTTGACAAACATCAAGAAAGGTCATTGAGTGCTTTTTACAATACTGGCTACAGGTCCACTTTTGAAAACTTGCAATTGAGACATGACTATTTTTTTATATTGATACCAGCCCTTGCCAACACAATGGATGAGTAGCACAGCTTGGATCTGTGCAGTCAAATGGGGAACTGATGGTAGGTGTGGCACTTCACTTCAGATGCACAAACAATCGCCTTGGTTTAGCACTTGTGAAAAGGGGATAGACTTCCTCGCTGTCCAGTTGATACCTACAATAGGCCACTCTGCCAACTTTGCTATTTTTTTTTTTTTTTTTTGTGCATTAAAAAATCTATGGTCTCATTTTGTATTAAATCTAAATGATAAAACTTGTTTGCACAAAGAGCAAGGAAATAGGCTTCATCTTTAACAAATAATTAAAAACTGTACACCTGTTTGTGCAATAAGTTACTTCTTGAAAGCAACTTTAAAGAATTAAAACAATCGGATTCTTGCTTTATTGATTAAATAAATACTGGAAATTACTAAGCGTGAAAGGATATTACTTTATTGCTATTAAGTTTAAATAAACAGTGTGCAGAATTGAAATTATCCTAATATATATATATATATATATATATCCTTGAAAGGAAGGAAAAACTCAACACCGTTATTCCATAATAAATTTATTTCGACCAAAATTGGGGCCTTTATTGGTAGAAATAAATTAATTATGGAATAACGGTGTTGAGTTTTTCCTTCCTTTCAAGGATAAATATTGCTCTGTATATAATCTAAAAAGATTATTATACATTGAGCTCTCTGTAGTGATTTAAAGATTGACTGTATTTATACATACTGGATCATACAATAATAATAGTGTCTTAGAAATCACATATAGAATCATCCCTTACTACCAAGTTTTGGATACCTCGCATCTATATATATATATATATATATATATATATATAAACCAATGTTTTAGACATCTCGTATTTGGCTATGCTTAATTTTTTATTTTTTATGTTAATATTTTATTCAAGATTAGCTAGATTAATTGAAAGTTAGTATTTTTGCCTTTTTGCATTAATTGTTGTTCTATCAGAAGATTTTAATATAAACACTTTTAGATTTTATTTTTACATTTACATCTCTATTGTTTTTTTGTTAGTAACATTAATGGTCCAGGTTAAAAGAACGGTAAAGGTAACCTGAAACTAAATTTTTTTTAGAACTTATTTTTCTAAGGTAGTTATAATTGAGGAATAGAAATTTAATTTAGGAAATCAAATTGTAGCTTACCAGAAAGTCTGTCCCCTTTTCACTAGCACTAGACCAAGGAGATTGTTTTTTTTGTCTGAGGTGGAGCGCCACACCTACCATCAGCTCCTTACTTTACCGCACAGATCCATGTGCTACTCATACGCTGAGTTGGCGAGGGCCGGTATCAAACTAGGAACCTTGTGGTTTCTAGCCGAACGCTTGAACCATACATATATACTGTTTTTCTTTTGTTTTTGTTACCTATATCTACCTACCTATGATAAAGTTTAATTTATAAATTAGATACAATAAAAGATTAGCAGCAATAATAAAATATAACAACTGTAACACGTTGGGTAACTGATAAAAGATTCATTCTTACTGTAAATCTTGTCACTCAGCATAAGATTTTTTTCTTCTTCATCTTTAAGTAGAAAATATTCACCTTTATCATGAAGAAATGAAGCCTATTTTACAGCTTCTTTCATATTCAAATTGCCAGCATCATTACTCTTATACTTTGGAGCCATTTTTAAGTCAATTTTATACATTGTTTATCATTAGTAAATGAATGTACAGAAAGCAAAGATCACTGCATGTGCACAATCAAAGGAAAAATTCTAATTTCAATATTAGTATTTCCATTCGTGATCAACAAACTAAAAAAGACTAATATCAATTTTGATTATTTTCTTATCTCAGTTTCAAAAGCTCTTAACCTCCTTTAATTTAAAAATATTCCCAACAGCTTTATGTGGGTTAATAGATGAATAATCACCAAAACTCTTCTAAATATTTAAATACATAAATCCTTTCATAATAATCATTGTTTTCTTTCAGTATTCACTTAAGCAATCTCAGCCATTGTCTCCCACAAACTAAAAAACCTTCAGATCTATGAAGGTATTTATTTTCTACAATAGAGCCTGAGAAATTTAAGTCTTTTCTTTTGCTTGTCAAGATTTTAGATACCCTGAAGGTTTACAATGTTTGAAAAGCCTTCATTTTCATAGCTTTTTAAAGAAGAAAAAATTTAATGTTTTTATTTTACTTTTTTTCTTTTCTTTTTTCTTTAAAATATTGCTTCAGTGTCAGAAATTTTGAGTTTTATTTGAGGTCATATATAAAAGCTCAGTAGTTTTGCAAACTAATCTTGAAAGGCTTTTAGAAAATGTCTGTATTCATACAGCTCCTCTGCCACAGACAGTGTTACGTAGCGCCTTTTCTTTTCTTCTCTGTCTAGTCTTCTATCTTCTAATGGTCTGGTATATCTTCTACAGGTCTGGTCTTTCTTGGGGGTTCCGTGTCTGGTTCTGCTGGGGACCATTTCTTATCAGAAGCCTTGTGTCATTGTTAGCTTTTAGTAATAACAACAAGACTTCGATTTACTTTGGATGTTATTTATTTCGGAACCCAGGCCCAGACAACTGCGCGCTGAGAGTCACATCTTGCTAGCTTCTAACTCTGCAACTGACTAACTGCAACTCACTAACTGAGTTCCTTACACCTTAAACCGGAAGGGCTTCTATTGCCTTCCGATTCTCACGGTCCCTTTCCGCAAGGCAAGGTCAAAGTGAGGTCAAGCATTGTCACTCACTCTCAAGGCCATCAGCTGCACTGATCGCCATAAGGATTTCTATACTACCTTAAAAAGTAATAGGGATCCAATTAATATGTAACAACAGGATGCAATGTAAGGTCAATATGTTGTGGAGTAGATATGAATTTAGAATTTTCCTTCTATATTGTCCAGTCTGACTTACTATTTACACATAGTTGGAGGGAGCAGAAATGGATTCCTGCCTTTCCCGAGAGCATAAGTATGAAGGGAAACACAGCCTCATCCAAGATTTGAACATTTCCTATGATGCTAATGCATACCTCATTAATGTAGCATTCCTAGTTGATTTTTTTATTTGAGGTTATTGTTATTTAATCACGTTAGTTATATGGAGCTTTATAAATGGAGTTCAGAACTGTTTAAATTATGCAAATATCCCCAGTGGTTTAAAAATTAAGAGAATTTAAAGCCCCGAAATTGGGGGTACAAAAGTGAACATGATTTTGTTGAAAAAATGTCAAATCATGGATCATTTCAAAACAAGAAATTTAGTCATTTCTTCACCATTTCTTTGTTTTTGGAGTAATTTTGATAAAACTCTGCATTCTTATGTAAAATCATGTTCTTTCTGATTCTGCACTTAAATTTTATGTACCTCCATGCTAGAACTCATTATTAAGTAAATTTGTAAACTGTAATTGTGTTATCTAAACTCTAATCCAGAGCTTCTCAAACTTTTTACTTGATGCTGCACCCCATGTAACCAAACTTAATTTCCATTCATCCCCAAATAGATTAATTGAATATTAAATCAGAAAACTAATTTACCAGTGTCTAATGCAATTTACATGAGAAAAGAATCAGTAAACTGTAAAGGCAAATGCACCTTTGAATTCTTTTAATGGAAAGAATAAGTTGAGTTCTCTTCTTTTATATATTGTATGTGTGTTTTTGGTTCCAGGTTTACATTTTTTTTTCAAAATACAGAAGTTATTATAAATGGAATATTGAATCATACCAACAAACACCTGGCAATACATAAACTGATTTAATAAGTGAAGATCCGGATCTTTTCAGTAAGAGTGGGATTTTTTGTTGATAATTTAATTTTAATTTTATTCCTCAAAAATTGGTTACCATGGATATGAATTAAAATTTCAGGCATTGCATTTTAATTTTTCATTATTTTTTTTTTTAAACTATACTTTTATTCTTAAATAATTTTTTTTTTTATTTTTCTCATGACTTATAGTGATATTTTAGAATTCAGTATTTTTATAAAATAATTAGGTTCAAATGTAATTGTTTGGAAATGTTTTCTTTTATGAAAATGTGTTGTTAACGCCAAAAAGATCCCCATCTTTTTGGTCAGAGCCAGACCATTTGTTCATTTAAGTGACCCTTATGTTTTGAACGGGTTATATGTGAATGACACATCATTAGTTGCCATCACTCCCAATCCGGCATTCTGCTAGGTGTATGATATTTGGCAACTAGTCTAAATGATCCAGCAATTTTTGTTCTCCTATTGTAAATTAACCACCTGTAGACCCCTATGCTTTTATTCACCTTGCCAAATTATTTTTATTCGGCCCCAGAGGTCTATATTGATCACTTTGAGAAGCACTGCTCTAATTCAATGAGCAATAAATATAAACTATATCAAAGCAGTTTCATAGTATTGTTGATTAATGACTGAGGACCTTTTTGTTGCTGTAAATGCAATCTAATGAAAAGTGCCTTATTTTTGTTCAATATTCAAAGTAGAAATGTTTCTCATATATATATATTCATATATTTACCTATGAATTCGTCCATAAATCTTTCTTTTTATAAAATAAACTGTTAAATATAAATATCCTCATCCAAACTTTTAAATTGCTAAAAGGAAATTTATTGATGAGGTCAAATTATTTTTATTTTCTCCAACCTCTAAAATTAAGTGATTATTCTATTTTTTTGCTCACTAAGGTATTTTGGATGCAAAGCCGGAAAATACTTGGCTCTGTATTCAAAATCTCTGTCAAGAAAAATCTAATGCATAGAAAAGAAATTTAAATTGTAAAGAGGATTATACTAAATTTAATTAATTTTAATCATTTATTGTTAATTTATCATGATTGTTTTATTATTATTTCAAACAGTATATATTTATTAATGTAAAAATGTGAAATTATTCCACTTTCCAAACATTGGTGGTACATTGTGTATTATTTTCTGCTTTAAAATCACAATAAGATCTCACCACCTTTTACCTGTTGGTGGCTTCATCAGCAAAACTTTCTTGTTCAAAACTGTTATTAAACTAAAACTACTTAGCAAAATATATTTCACAGTAATAGAAATCTAAACAAAAACAACACAAACACAAGTTTTTAATAATAGTACATGATGTATCAGAAAAAAATGATATCATTTAAATGAGAATTGGTCAAGTTTTACAATACGTCAATTTTTATGAAACGCTGTACATTTCAAATGATATCAAATTTTTTTAAACCCCTGTATTTTGAGAATATAAAATAATCAAATGTCCACAAATCCATCAAAATCTGAGTTATTAAATCCCAAGAGGAAAAGCTCAAATTGATAAAATTTTGTTTGTTAACTACTGAAATATTTGTCTAATTCATTTCAGTTTTGCTGTTGATTAGTGGGAGTTTCTTCTGTCATCAAATGGTTTTAAAGTGTACTGTAAAATATAGATAGAATGATAAAGTATCATTGTGTTAGTGTTTGACTTCATTTAAATTTATGAATGGGGAATATTCTATTAGTAATGATATAAAATTGGAAGAGTAGAGATGCTGACAATTATTTCTTTAAAATAAGGTAAAAATCACCAGGTTAAAATCTTTGAATATACTTATTATATATAATTATCAGCTGATTTCACCATCCTAGGGTAGGTCTTTGAACCTATCTATTGTATATATTCACATATCATGCAACTTTCTGAGATCTAAATTTTAGTATAATATTAGAGTGTTGCATCATATAGGATACAAACTTTGTGTGTGTAAATAATTGGTCTAGGCTAGGCTTAGGCCAACTGGTATGTCTACAGTTTCCAGCTGCAAATGGTCTCCATGTCACATGATACACGAGTATATACATACCTTGGTTCTACTGTACTACAAAAGCAATTTTTTAAGATCTGAATTCAGTTAAATTTGGAAATATGTAGTTGTTAAAAACTCAATTTTAGCATTGGTTTGGCAAATTAACCTCTATTAGGACTACCTGTTGATGAATCGATTATTTTTACACCCTCAGTTAAATAATATTTTTGTTTACAAAAATATTCTTGTAGAATAATCATACTAAGTTCCAATTACCATCGAATTGGTAAGACAAGGCAACAAGTAGCTGTAACTGAATACGGATCTAATCTTGTTGCAATCCTACTGCAGAATGCCAGGGTATTTATGAAACCTCATAACATCATAGAAACCAAGCAGCCAATCAGGACTCAAGGAATGGAATCACCCAAATACATGAATGGACTATTTTTGAGTTCCATAAGTACCAGCTGTCTTGAGCACTAGTTCAGTTGTGCTTAGCCAGTTGCTGTTGTCCAGGCCAACAGTATACTGACTGACTGAATTCCCAAAATTCATCTTTTAATACAATATGCTCTTTTATATAAATGATTATTAATCAATAAATAGTATTGGAACCCCCTAGGTTTCTGAAACCAGTCATCTTAATATTTTCTATCATGTACAAAAGATCACTCAAGTATATTACTGATACAATCTTTTACTTTCTTGGCTTTCTTTCCTTCCTTTCCTTCCTCCCTTTGCATCACTCATTCTGGCACTTAAATTGAGTTGATTTTTTGTTTGTTTGTTTTTTTTTTTCAAAATTTATTTTATTTATATATCGAGAAAAATAAAATCAATGTGACTTTTTGCTACTGTAACGGAAAACAATGAACCAAAATATATCTTAGGGGCACTCAAACACACATTCACAGAGAGAGTTTTGTTTTTTAAGTATTTCTGCATTATCTCTTTTTACTAAATTTAGTTTAGTATGGCACAAAGCCACAAATATTCAGTGCCCAGTGAGGATTTAACTCTCTACAGTCATAATAGTCTGCAAACCTATTAAACATTGCTTCATAGTGAAGCACTTAATGTCTTTTATCAATACAATTGAGACAAATGTTGTTCCTAATCTTATAAATAAGATCTCTTTAAGTCTCTTATTTACAGACATCTTATGGTCAGGGGGGATTTGTCATCTCTTTAAAAAAAATATTTTTGCCAAACTACAATATGATATTGATAATAGCAGTGTGCTCAAAAGTCATATGAAGCGTTCTTTAAAAAATATAAATGTTGCTATGCTATTTTAAGCAGCTTCATCTCTTTAGTACTGATTAAATTGTTGCTTTCGTCCACACACAAAGTGAACTTTATGTGTATGTATATATAATATATATATATATATGAGATATATATATAGCAGAATGTGGTAATTGCTTACTGCTACCACTTTCACTTTATAAACCATTTGATTTATAAAAAAAACTCAGACAGCAGAAGCCAAATGCCTAGTGCTAGGAACCTGAATGCCTACAAGTCTGGCACTAACTGGCAAGATATCACAGACTCCTAATTGGACAATTAGTATTGATTGTAGTATTTGTAACTCTTAGGATATTTCATCTTTTTGTATTGCCAGTACAACTCTTTTCCCTCTACCAACAAAATAAAAAAGTGAAATTAGTTCTGTTGTTAGAACTCCATGTTTAACGCCTACAAAATATTGTTTCAACTCCATTAAAATTAAAGAAAATAAATGATTTGGTTAATATTTAGATGTCATTGCAAAGAGATTCCAATTCATGACTAATTATCTTTGAAAGCAATTATATCAAGAATTCCACATTAATTTACATTCTAGTTTAGAGATAAATTGCTTGTAGTATTTTAGGATTTTTCAAGAGGCCAGTATGAAAAGAAAAATAGCTGGGAAGTTTTCCCTTTTCTGTTGCATTCATCATCAGATATTGTACTTTTGGATTACCATTTATTTCACTCTTTACAGAATTCTCTTTGAAAAAATTGATATCCCGAATTGATTGCAAAAGGCATCAAGAGCAATTCTTTACTGTGTAAGATCAGAAGTTCTGGGATGATGATGGAATTAGGAAGTTCCTGAAAGTAGAACAAAACAAATATGCTCCTCAAATAAGTTAATGTCAAAAATAAAAATGTATCTTTTATTTTTATTCAACAAATTGATCAAACTTTTTGGTTGCTTGATGAATGTTGGGGCTTTTTGTAATTCTTTTCTGATAACATGAAAATTCATGTTATAGTATCTGACTAAAATGAATATTTTTAACCCCCACATGATCTTAGATTATAACAGATCCAACTAAAATTTATATCAAGTGTGCATTGGCTTATTTTTAATACTTTTTACACCAGTGTATTTCTATAACTGTTTACAAGTGGCTACATTCTGTAATCCTAGCTATAGTACCCTGACAAAATAGGGTTTTGATTTGCAATCATGCCAAAAACAGAAAAAATTAAATTATTGTATAAAAATTCCTGCCTCCAATAGAACCTGAGTGATATATGAAAATGAAGACCCTTACCATATAAAACACGTGTGTTTTTTTTTTTTACCATAATAATTGTAAGATCAAAATTTTTCTTAGTTTCTCATTGTGTTTACTCATATGAGATCTATGTGGGCAGCATATTTTTCAAATTAATAAAGACTAAAAATTTACATACATTGCCAGATGTACCTCCTTATTAAAACTTAATGAAATTAACTTTTTGGGTTTTCTTATAAAAGTTATATACACAACTATATAAATAAAAGTACAGGTGAGTAACACTTGAAAGTTATTTATTAAAACCTGCACATTTAATACAAATTGCATATATTTATTAAAAAGATTGAATACTTTGATGTTTGATGTAGAAACACATACAGAAATTTGTATTTATTCACACACACACACATAATAAAGCTGAGCGAATCAATTTTTGTCTCTTAAAGGCTTTTTTACTGTTTAGTTTAATGACATGAAAGTTATACTAAATTATTCCTTATTTTAATGATTGAGTTATGTTTGAAAGAAATCCATTTTAATTGGTTCTAATTAGTCGTAATTTGCAATTAAGTCAAAAACTCACACGTCCCTCATTTCATATTCTGCCTATCACTTTCTCTCTCTCTCTCTCTCTATGTATATATTGATTACCTCCTCATTATATATGTTAGTTTCTCTGGGAGAGTAGAAAGAGATGGGAGAATTTGAAATGTATTTGTATGTTAAATTTCATAAGTAGCTTAGATTAGGTCAAACATTTCCTTTCTTAGAAATCTTACGAAATGATGTTACTGTTTTGTCCAGCCATATTTATTTATTTTAATTTAATTCGCTTTGCAAACTCACTTTTCTCTACCAAGAGCTCAATGGGTGACCCAGTAGGTCATGTTTTGTCTAGTATGTGGTATATATATATATATATATATATAGTAAATGAAGAAAAACTCTAAACTTGCTTCAATACAATAATTTATTTCAACCGTATTAATACGGCATCTTCAGGTAATCACAAGAACATTACTCTTACTGAGAATTTCCCAAAGTAACATCTCTTTTATATCTATCAATTTAGGGGAGGGAGGGAGGGTTGGTGTCTTATTTTGGAATGGGTGGGGTTAGTTTCTTTGGATGAGGCGGGGAGGTCTATGTTTTGGATGAGGTGTGGCTTAGCTTGGGGCATATTCCTTGGAGAAATAGTTGTAAGAGTGTATATACAAAATGAGCAGAATTTCAAGGCTAAAAATAATTAAAAAAAGAAGAGATGAAGAGAAGAAGAAAGAGAAAAATAAAGATAACAAAATGATATAGAAATAAACAATAAAATAAAATTAAAAATTAAAAAATTAAAATAAAAATAAAAATAAAATTTAAAAATTAACAAATAATAATGGTAATGACAATAAGGTAAAGGAATAAAGCATAATGATTAAGATTAATAAAATCTCGTAAAATAAAATAAGATAAATTAAATTAAAATAAGAAAAGAATTAAAATTAGAATAAAGAATTAGTCTACTAAAACAGAATGAAATAAAATAAAATAAATTAAAATAAAATAAGAAAATAAAAAAAGTTAAAAATAGAAAATAAAAAATAAAAAATCAAATAAAAATTAACATAATATAAAATTAAAATTAAACTAAGGAGCAAATTAGGGGTGGGAGGTAGCTTGTGAAGGTAAAGAGTTAGAGAATAGACTAAGGATAAAGAATAAACTTAAGATTAATCTAGGATAAGAATTTAGTTTTGGATGATATAGGGTAGACTAGAACAAAATTGAATACAGTAAGAGGTAGTGGTATATTACTCCACAAATAATATAAAAAATATAAAAGTTAAAATATAGAATAATAAAATAATATAGTGACGTTACAGATTAAAAATTAAAATTTAACAAGTGGGGACTAAAGGTGAAAGATAACATATAAAGTATAAGAAGTGAAAGACCGGATTTAATAATTAAAGGTTGTAGAGACTCACTATAGAAGTAATGTTATAATTAAATCAAAGGTAGAAAGTCTAAGAGATAATAATTAATATTAGTAAACTTAATAATGATGATAATGCTAATAATGATAATAATAATAATAATAATCATATTAATAATCATAATTATCGTGATGAGAATGATAGTTGTAAGACAATAATAAAGAACCTTGGTAATCAAATTAATAATACTATATCATAACTTTATTAATGGTGGTACTAATCATAATAATAGTAGTAATGATAATAATAATAATAATAATAATAATAACACTCCACTGCTGTAATCTGCCAGAATACTCAGAAGATTCCTGGAGACCTGAGGAGATCTGCTGTCACTCAAATTCCAGTGAAAGACCATCAGCTAATGTTGATGTGAAAACTCATAATAACTATAATAATAATAATCATAGTAATAATCATAACATCCAGCTTAAGATAAATGGATATTGTCAGTGATAATAATAATAATAATAATAATAATAATAATAGTAATCATCGGTTGATGTATAAATTATGATAATGGTAATACTAAGGGGCTAGAAAAAATTGTGAATTCCCTAAAACCTTAGGGTAAAAAAGTAAAATTTATATAATTAAGTTTGAAGTCTTAAACTTTAGAGGATATATCTGACTCGGGATTGGAGGAATGGGGGCCCAAACCTAATAAGATATCGAGGTGGAATTAGGCAATCAGGGTTATCGATGTAGAATTAGGAGATCAGAACTATCTGAAACACAAAACCAAAAAAAACCCCCCCCCCATTCTGTCAAAATTGCCGAATTATAGAAATTCATGGAAGTTAATGGGTAAAAATAAAAAAGATAAAGATTAAAATAAAGGGAATAGAGTTAAAGAAACTTAAATTAGAGATTAGATAAGATAAACGGTAAAATAAAAAATAGAACTTAAAAGATAAAAGATACATATAAAAAAATATATATAAAAAATCAAAAAATCAAAATAAAAATAAAAAATAGAAAATAGAAAGTAAAAAATGAAAAATAGAATAAACCTTAATCGTTGTATAAACCTATGAAAACCTATGAAGACTGTAAGGAGTAAGTAATAAATAAAAAAAATCAATAATAAAAAAATAAAAATCAATAAAAAAAACCTTATAAATCTATTTTAAGGGGAAAATTAAAGTTAAAATTAAGATCTAAAGCCAACATCAAAATTAAGATTCAAGATTTAAAATTAAAGTTAAGAATTAAAGATTAAAAATTAAAGTTAAAAACTAAGATCAAGTGAAGGATAATCATAATAATATTGATATAATAATTAGAAGATAAAAATGAATATAAAAATAACAATAAGAATGAAAAAAATAAAAAGATAATAAAAAATAAGTAAAAATGAAAAATGAAACAATGAAAAAAAGTGAAAAAAATGAAAAAAATTAAACTAGAATTAAAATTAAAACAGAAATAAGGTAAAAGTTATAGAAATAAACAATTATAACATAAGAAAAAACCTCAGTAATCTCACATTAAAGAATAAATAAAATAAAATAAAATAAAATTAATAATAATAAGACAAATAACAGAATTAAAGATAAATTGATAAATAGGAGTAGAAATATAAGAAAAATGGAGGTTAAGACTCAAGGATTTTTTAAAACCATATAGTGGATAAAAGATCAAAAGCAAAAATAATAAACACTGAAACACAAACAGAACAACCCACAAGTCATTCCTGAAACCAGTCAGAAAAGTGCAGCTGTTGGGATTGTCATTTGGTCAAAGATCATATTTCTACTTGGGTGTGTTTCTCTACCAGCTGACCATTCCTTGAAGGAAATTTACAATTTAATGTATTTTTCATCTTTACTAATTACTTTATTATTGTCAATCTGTAGGTTCCCTCATAAGTTCCCAGTTTCATACACCCCCTCTCTTTTGCCCCCCCCCACACACATATATATATATATATATATATCCTTCCATACATATACACACACATGTATTCACATATACATACTTCCATATACACACCCTCAATTTGGGGGGTTGGGGCAAGCTACCGAAATTCACGACAACATTGAGCTCTCCTTATGGTCTACCTGCATCAGCTTGGTTAAAACCACACATGGAAAGACCCTAACTACGGAAAAAAACTATATATATATATATATATATATATATATATATATAACCCCATGAATGTTTTTCTTAGAAATAGCTTTAATAATTGATGAATTTGTTTTTTTGTGTTTGTTAGATTATAAAATCACTCAAAAAAAAAAAAAAAGATATTGATGCACTTAATTATCCACTGTTATGCTATTTTTATTATTAGTTAATGCATTATTTGAATATTATGAATAACTACATCAAACAAGTTCTAACCTGATTTATAGAATTCTTTCATTTGATTTTAAAATCAGTTTTCTTTCTCTTGGATAAACTTTATTCCAACAATAAATCAGATTCCTCATACCTGTAATCTTATATATTCAAACTACTGATCTATGCCTGGAAGTCAAACCTATTATTGGTTTATATTCATTCATATTCCCATTGTATATTCATCATATCTGATTTACTTCAGGCACTTGTGTGGAGCTCACTGCTATTAATATTGTGTTAAAAATAGGGTCTGTAATGAACTTCACTAACAGACTTGTTTCACACCATCTAGCTGAGTAGAGATATCCAATTTACTTGGTTTGTGTAGTTGATATCAGATCCTGCTGTTTCTATAATAATGTCTAATATTGTGAGCAATTAATTGTAGTTAATCACTTGTATGTAGAAACCAGTTGATCCATCATTTACAAGCAAATTGATATATATTGCTGGAGTGAATTGCTTTACTTCATAAGCTAATGATCCCTGGATATAAAAGGATACTATAATAACCACAAACAGTTCATCTGTATCCCCTCACCAAATAGATAAAGATATCTATAAAATTAAAAAGGATTTGACAGCACTTGTCTCTCTTAGATGGTGATTTTGTTTTGTTTTAGATGAAATCATCAGATTCAGTGGATTAATACAAATTTTGTGTTTTATCTTTAAAGAGATATTAATACCAGTTTTTTGGATTTTTTTATTCATGATCTTTACATTTCATTATTGGCAAATATATTTAGAAACTGTGCTCCTATATTAACTGATTAGGAATGTTTATAAGCTCTGTTCCAACTATTTTTTGTTTTGTTTTTTTATTTATAAATATCTCCTTACAATCAAATTTCTCCATTACACTATAGCTTAAGAGTTGACCTTGTATATCTAATTCAACGTTATAAAATTACCTTAATGTATTCTCCTTATTCTCAGAACAATGTTGATTACCTACAAGGATGTTCTTCAGAGTTCTTGAAATTTTCATCAACTACATTTGCTTTCAGAGCAATCAGCAAGACTATAATAATATAAGTTATTGCTTTAATCTCTAATTTTCCAATTGTATATAAGATTAAATGATGACTACATTCAACAGTGCATAGAACTCTTGTTTTCTATCATCAATTATGTTGTTTAACCTGATTGTTAAAAGTTGTCATATTAGTATTAAGGCAAGGATAATTATAAATGCTAGTGATGGTTTTTGTTTGTTGATGTCCAAACTAGAGATGGGCGGTTTAACCAACCCCCCCTTTTTTTTTCTTTTTTTTTATTCATCTTCACACCGTGAAACTGCATGGAAATTTTTATGAAACCGAAATCATTTGGCTATCCATGCTACTAGTACGACCTGATGATGCTGATGAACAAGCTTAGTTTATTAGGCTGATGTAATAATTAATGGAAAAACCTCAGTTTAAAAGTATAGTCTCCACCTTTTTAAACAGGACAAATATCTATGGTATGCTCCAGGTAACATGAGCCACAATTCAATAGCTTCAGATGCTTTTGCTGAGGTCATGAAGGAGACAAACCACACTGGACTGTAAGATGCTGAGCTTGCCTAATACTATTCAAGTGCTATTTACCGGATTTGCCTCTATGGTTTGGAGTACAACCTTGGAATCTACAGTTTTAGGTCTACCTATCCTTGCCTGATTGTTGTGGTTTTTGCAACCCGAATGAAATTTTTTGAACCATCTGGTTACTGTACTGCAACCAACTGTACATTCACCTTTCACACAAAATGTTTTTGGTTGCTTCCACAGTGTTATGTATAACCTAGTTCAAACTTGTAAAGCACAAGTTCCCAAATTAGACTACATTCTACATTCATCTGTGTGGCTTATAAATCACAGACACAATTAAGCAATGCACAACGTGTCACCATACCAAATACACAATACTACCAACTGCACCAGGTATCTTCCATGGCTTAAACTGCTTTGGACACATGATATAGAGACTGCAAACTAGTACATATTAAAGTATTGCAAAAATGTTGATTCACCTAGTATTACTGTCCTCCTAAGACATAATCTCTGCTATAAAATTGTAAAACTTTTTTTTTCTTAAAACCATTCATAAACTTATAAATATTTATTTCAATTTTAATTTCCCGAGTTAAACATAACGCGGGCAATTCAACATCTTTTTAAGCTGTATCAAATTCTAAGATTTTGATTGATATTCTCAGCATGTCAACCTGTTATGGGTTATTTTATGGCTAGAGGTTAGGAAATTGTGTTCATTGTTGTGGTGAACAAGATGATTTACCTCCTGCAAAATGCATCTGTTTGGCATGTCAGGTTTTAGCTGAAAATGAATGTGGGTGCCATTAACAGGCGGATCCATGGTATGATCTTGTTTGTCTCGTTTGTGGCGGGATTATGGCAGCATCTATGCAAATTATGCCCGCAGAAAAACTGGATGAGGAGTTTGTTTTGGTCATTTTGACAGTGACTTCATTGTGAATGTAGATTATCGCTCTGATTTGGGCGTGTATAACAAAATCTGGAACTGAGAGATGTGTGTGTAAGGAAGAAGAAACCACCGAGTGAAAGGACTAGGACTCAAGGTAACTGAAATTACTGCAACAATTATACATTTTTATTTTTTGTGTAGTTGTTTCTTAAGAGTTTCTTGGATGCAGTTATGATATCAAGTATTCCTATCTAATACAAATAATTTGCACACAATTGTATAGTTTTAAGTATTCCTAACTCATACTAATACTTTATACACAATTATATATGATTTCAAGCAATTATTTCTATTTAATAAGTCATTATTATAAGTGATATGGTTTCAAGTAACTTATAATAATCCTTGGTAAACAATTATAGCTCTAAGTAACTATTCTTAATACAAATAATTTACAGTTATGTCATCAAATATTCCTTTTGAATACAAATAATTTTAAACAGATCCTTTTGATGTATAAATGGGACCCTAACATGTACTACCACTCCAGGTCAGAGTGGATCTGGAAGTAATGGCAATGAAGAGGTACTCCACATTCTCTATCACCATCAGATGCAGTTTAATGTCATACCTAGGACATCCTCCTTTTTTGGAGTACAGGGGATACAATCGATGTATTCTAAGCCCCACTTAAGAAAACCATTTGTTATTCTGCACATTTTGTAGTACTTCTAATTAAACAGAGCACAACCTTTTGGTAATGATTTTTGAATCTCTCCAGTAAGCTGTCAGTGGTATAGGAACTGTCTCCTTATAAATTTAAAGGAATTCAATATTTCTATAGATTTTCTCATAGTAATCAGGATTTGCTTCCATTCTTTCTATCACAGTTTTGCGGAAGCAAGTAAACTGAATATCTATGGTTTTCTGCAAAGTTGCTACATGAGTTGCTGATTTTCTATTCAGTGTTTGAACTGGCATTCAAAATAGTTGGTTTAGTCTGTAGGTTTTGGTCTCCAAAAAGAAAACAGCATAAATAATGATATTGGGTTGGTTGGTGCTAGGGAGGATATTTAGTCAAATCTCCACTCGCCAAGGTCCAATATCCAGTGATATACTAACACTGAATAAACAGACGGAAAGACAAGATCAGCTCATTTCTATATATAGAAACATTTAATACATGCATAAAATACATACAAGAAGTATTGACAAGAATAATAAGAAAAATGGGACCCAACATAAAATATAGTTCCATGAACAAGTTGTATATGAAAGAAGTAAAGATGTTATTTGGTGATAGTACAATAAATTATTACTGTATCATGACCAGACAAGAGACAACCATACTGTTCAAACAGAAGCAAAAAGGGATGTCATTATTGTTCAAAGAACAGAGGAAAGAGACTCGGATGGATTCAGGGATTTTTCCCTGTCCAATGGACTTGTCCACTCTTCAAGGGAGACAATTGTGTCCTTACAATGCACAAACAATTTTCATTGATCTTTCTTTTTAGATGTTTTTGTTTTTGTTTTGTTTTTTGGGGGATTTTTTACATCATAGAGGGTGTTAGATCATGGTTGCTACAAAAAAATCTTTCCCAGGTGACCAGACTAATTTTTTTTTCCAACCATCCTGAAAAACAATTTCAATCATCTCAAAAGAAATGTAAAAATCAAAATGTTTCCTTACTTTGTAGTTGTTAACAGCATAAAAAAATATACACCATATAAATGTTAAGTGAATAAATCAATTTATTTATATATTAACTCTTGTTTGCAACTGTGTGCCTATCAGTATTGTGTCACACTTCCAATTATACATATTTACTAACCCCTCCACATGAGCAGGGTGTGACATAAGGTCAGTTTCTTAAGCAGAGTTTAGCAGGTTTGAATTCAGTTTTCCTTCTCCTAGACTAGTTGCCATACCAAGGTTAAAGAGCCTAAATCCACTACTATTTACCCATAGCTGGAGAGAGAATAGTTGGAGGCATACCTTTCCCAAGGGTATTAGCGCGATGTGAAATTCAAACAGCCTCATCCAGGATTTGAATTTGTCTCACCATGTCCCTTTCCTATGACGATAACTATTACACCATGCTTCTTTTTCCAGATATAAATAACCATGTGGTGTCAATATAGGTTACTTTTGTTAAATTAAATACTTTAACAAAGTCTAAAAAGATAGTAACAGAGAAAAGCCTCCAAATAGGGCCACTTGTTGGCCGTGGGTGGCAACCCATGATGCTTAAGGATGAAATCCTGGTGGATGAGCAGTCCATGACACGCAACACTCAACTTAGACACTTACTTAGGCTAGAGGGGCAGTCAGAGACGCTCCCTCTGATTAATTGGCTTGTCACGTCGAGCCCTAGCATCTATATGGTTGACCCGACTCTCTATGGCCCTTATATCAAGCCCCAACCCTTTTTATCATATGGGTGCTAGAAGGTGGTGGCTGAGGGTTTTCATGTCCTGGGAATGACTTTAAACTCTATCTGATGATGAGGTTCCAGTTGTGGCGGTCTGGGGAATGTGGAGCACCCCTTCATCACCATTGCTCCCAGGTCTACTCAGACCCGGAGTGGTAGTACTTGTTAGGCTCCCATCTATGAGTTGAATAGAAAAACATGAGTTTATATTTAAAAAATTGAGTATCCATTAAGAATGAATTTATTTCTAAACATAGTTGGCATTAAGTAACCCACTGAGGTTGATATGCTGTAAAACAAAACAAAACAAAAACAGAAAAGTTTTATTTGATATTTCTAATTGATTTAGGCATAGTACATTTTCTCTGCTTTCTGATCCATAAGAAATCATAAGATTTATAGTTGCTAATTAGTTACTGGATATCCTTAACATGTTCCTTTCTCAAAATTTTTCCAATATTTGTAGGTTAGTAATTTAGGTCACCACATGTCCACTTTCTGTCAAAGACTTCAGCTAGATGCTTGAGATAGCTTTAGTCTAGACCCAATAATTTTTACCAGCAATTACTCAGCATTATTTCTGTTTACAATCTTTTATTTCATTCACATATACCTTTCTTTGCTGTAATATTATTCAATAAAATTTATCATAAACTTACAATTGATTTTCCCTTCATATTTAATAAATCTTGCATTAGATAAACCAAAGACTGCCTCAAGTTTTCTGGATTAGCAGTAGAATGGGATTACAAGTAGGCAGCAGATTAGTATTTACCAATATGTACAGTTTGTGAGACAGGCTTCTTCAGAAGAATGGCAAGTTGATTATGGGGCATCTTCTGTACCAAATGGTCAATCAACTGTATAAACCATCTCTACATTTAACATACTTTTGTGATATTTGACCAATATTTATTGACTAAGCTTAGCTTCATATCATAGAAGGCCAAAATACTCTCAGATACTAATTACAGAACTTTCAATGTAGAAAGGCATTGGCATGTTATATAATGAAACTACTTGTCTTTGAATATTAGTATTTTAGTTCAGTTGTTAATCAACTGCTTAAAAGCCTTTCAGCTTGCTCCTTTCAATACAAGAAAAATCTTCTTTTTTTTTTTAATCAGTGAACAATATTTGTCCTCAAATCTGTAAGGGAAAAAGTTGAAATATTGTCAGTGTAATTGTCATTTTGAATCACCTTTGCCCTTGTGAAATAAGTGCCTATTGAACTCTTTATAAAAAAACCTTTCTAATTTCCTTAAGTCGGCGGAGTGGCTTATTGTCGGTATCAGCCGGACAGCGAGGGTGTCTATCCCCTTTTCACTAGTGCTATACCAGAAAAATGGTTTTTGCATCTGAGGTGGAGCGCCACACCTACCATCAGCTCCCCACTTTACTGCACAGATTCAAGCTGTACTACTCATGCGCTGAACTGGTGATGGTCAGTATCGAACCAGGAATGTTGTGGTTTCTGGGTGGATGCTCTACCGACTGAGCCAAACTGGCCCATTCTTTGTAAATGGGATATATTTTTAATGAATTGTGGGAATTTAACAATTCATTTGGTACTTGCTTTTAATCTTTTTATGATTATTTAAAAACTATATAACTTGATAAAGCATTGCTTATATAAAAAGGGTTGGTTTCAAATACTCTGTTGGCTCTGTCAGTGAGGCTTAGAATACAGCGACTACATCCCCAAAAAAGAGGGGTGTCTTGAGTATGACACTAAACTGCATCCAGTGGTGAGGCTTCAGTTCTGGACATCTGGGGAGTCTGGAGTACTTCTTCATTGTCATTATTCCCAGGTCCACTCTGACCTGTTAGGGTCTCATCTATGGGTCAAATAGATCCTTTTGAAAATTATTAGTATTGGATAGTAATATGTGAAACAATAACTGTGCAAACAAATAATTATTATTAAATAAGAATAATTACATGAAACCATATAATTGTGTATAAATTATTAGTATTAGATAGGAATATTTTATATATAATCATAGACAAATAAAAAATTTGAAGGAACTTTTAAAATATAGTTATGATTACAATCAAAAGAATCAAATTTCAGCATTAAATAAGCCAAATAGAGTTGAGATGCCATCAAACCAAACCAATCAAATATTCTGCTCATGATAGACCAATAAGATAGAATGCATCTGTATTTTATCCTCTAAGTCATATACTGTGCTCTGTAAGAATTTCAAACTTACAGACTGTAATAAAATTGGAATTAATGGATTTAAAAACAAAAGATTAATAAATACTACAGCATTATCATTAATGTAACTTTTTTGTTGAGTAGCAATTTATAAACTGATAGAATTTGATATATACTTGTGTATAGTTTGAATCTTGAAGACCTAATTTTTTAAGCCAAAAATTGATATATAACTTAAACATGAATGATAATTTTATAAGGTTGAAATTTAAGCATAATGGGAAAAACTTGGAGCAGCCTATGGCTTCAAAAATGAATTCCATAAATTAGTGATTCTGTTATCATAAATCAAATTTTAGCTTGTACACAAGACTGACCCGTACACAAGGTATGTACAGTAGTTGTTCTACATTGTGTGTATGTATATTAATATTAGGTATGAACAAAATCTTTTAGTATTAATATATACATATCACATTTTCAATGGTAATAATTTTATTTTTACAAAGCCATGAAATTAACACATTTTGGAAATTTTTTTATCAAACCAGGAGAACAAATACTTTACAATCAATGTTGCCTATCTAAAAGTTCTTTTATAATGAATTTATTTGTAATAAATTTTGAAAATGAGATTCATGTTAGGCATAAATTAAAGTATTTTAATACCAAGTACTTTATAAACATCAATGACCTTCTTAAATCCATATATAATATGGATAAGTACTGCTACTTGGAAATAATTCTTAAAAATTGAAGTGATTTTGAAAAAATAATAAAGGGAAATAATCAATTCAATAAAGTTAAAGTAATTGTTTAATCCTTTAATATGTCAATGATAATCTCCAGGTGCCTAGATTTCTTTAATTATTAATTAGAATTTTCAGTTAATTATTTCTTTTTATATGCATTTTTGAATAATATATTTGGCTCAATTAACAAAGTTTAAGTAATGTGCTGTAAACAAATTTATTTTTGGAAAGCACTGGTTTAATCTTATAAAGGTTGCACTCTCTTTTTTTGCTTGAGACTAGCTATTTAAAACACATATGAATTTTAGCAGATAAAACCAAGAATTTTCAATTTGTTGCTTATTCTGATTATCTTGTTAAGTATGGCATATACTCAAACATAGGTTGAATTTTGAAAACCTAATTTGAATATTGACATTGATCATGAGTAACAATTTTGTAAGGTTAAAATCCAAGCATATATTAATTGGTAATAGTAGGAGAAAACCTTAGTTTTGAAATTGAATGATTTAGAGACCATTAATAAAATGTTTTACATGAGAGTATTAGGTATTCTTTTGAGTTAATGACATGCATTCTATGAAAAATTGGTAGAATCTACAGTATGATCTTCATCTGTTCTTTAATTTAATCAAAATGTACATTTCATCAATTATATATTTACTGTGACTTGATACTCAATTTGATGCTACTATTTTGGCTCACAATCTTTTCTGATTATTGTTGTTTTTGCTTCCTATCTGATATACTTTAATCAACTGTATATATTAAACCTATCATTTTTATTGTATTTAACTACCTTCTTACAAGAGTAAAATGCAACACAAGTTAAGTTAAATGAAGGATCCTTCAGACATATATTAGCATGGAGACAAAAACTTGTGTTCCTTGGATATTTCCCTTTAGGGTTACCTCAGGGATTGGCCCTGACTCTATCCCTTTAAGATCAATAGGGAGGAGCTGTGAACCACCAAGCCTGAGCAATATACTTAGTTCTTACTAATAGTTGTTATTGTCTCATGATCTTTATACATCTCAAATTTTTATTAGAAAAACATCAATCTTAGCTGTTTGTTTAAGTTACAATTGTTTCATGGTATTTAAGCAACCATTTTTGAGCCAGCATTGTGTCATGACTATATCTTGGTATGCAGTCTCTGCTAAATACCTAATTAAAGCTATCTCTGACAAAGAACCAGAGAATAACTAGTTTCTTTATCAATTATTGCTATTTACAATGATCTTTTGGATATTAATATAGCTGGCTGCAAATAGAAACATTGAATGAACAAACATATTGTGTGTGTTTTTTTTTCTTTTTAATGAAATTAACTATGAATGGTGCAAGTTAATACACCCACTAACACTCTGAAGGAGGAGCCCATTTCTATTGGTTATTATATTGCTTAATATCCTTATTCTATCAGACGGGGAGTACCAGCAGCAGCTGCCACTGTGTATTATAATTGAACCTTGAGATCTGCTCTTTTCTTGTATTTCACCCCCCCCCACTTCTTTTCCTCTCCCTCACTGTCTAGAGATTCATGTAAGCTGATGTAGTGTGTCTCTAAAAAACAGCATGACCATAATTTGCTGTTATTACTGTTGTTCTTATCTACTACAACAGTCTCTCTCTTTCTTTCTTACTTTCTTCATGACCAATGCATCAGTGCACAAACATTTAATTGCAGATTGTTTGTTTGCTCTCAAAGTCATCTCTGTTCACCAATATTGCCCACTTATCTATTCTCTCCACTTTCATGTTTCTTTGGCCTGCTGCTTGCGTATCCACCACCAATTACTGCCCTCCTCTTACTTCTACCCTTTCTTTTATCTCCTCTTCCACCCCCACACACCCCCACCATCCTCTATTGCCAATTCATTCTTTATTCTTTGCTGCCGCTGCTGCTAAGCACTTCAGGGCAAGAATTGTGTCCCTTTTTTTATTTTACTGTCTAACATCAAAGGAATAGCTTTTGTGATATAGTGTGGAAAACAAAACACATACCAAAGCTAAGCACAAGGGGTCGGTGGGGGAGCTAAAATTTTAAAAAGAAAATGGAAAAATACTTGACAGTGAGACTAGCCTATCAAAGGTTTATTACTGTCACTTGCCTGGAGTGGATTATATACAAGATCAAGCAAAAGATAATCCTCTCCATCAGATCCCTTTTTACTCTATAGGCTTTTATCTGAGATTTTGCTTCTTGTTAATATGCTTATATGGCTAGACTTAATAATGCTATACAAAAAAAAAATAATCTTCTTGGGTTGAAATCTAATTAAAATCCTAAAAATATTTCCATTTCAATTTTCTTAGTTCTTTCTTCTCTCACCTCAATTTGAATATTTAAGGTGGTTTAATTCTAGTCTATAGGGCTGGGTTAGCTCAGTCGGTAGAGCGTTCGGCTAGAAACCACAAGTTTCCTAGTTCGATACCGGCCCTCACCAACTCAGTGTATGAGTAGCACAGGGAACTGTGCGGTAAAGTGAGGAGCTGATGGCAGGTGTGGCGCTCCACCTCAGATGCTAAAATAATCTCCTTGGTCTAGCGCTATTGAAAAGGAGATAGACTCCCTCGCTGTCTGGCTGATACCAACATTAGGCGCCCCGACAACTTTACTTTACTTTACTTTAATTCTAGTATATGGTTTTCATTAATTTTAGTTCAAAAATAAGACTACATATTTAAAAATAAGAAGATAATTTGGGTTGGTTTGAGAAAAGGAAAGGTACAACAGCTGCTAGCTATAAGAGACAATATGTGAATAGATATTAATAATGAACATATCTTCAAGAACATTTTTGAATTATATTTATATTTTGAACTTTGAATTGTATTTATATTTTACTCCTATACCATTCTCGCCAGAACTTAACTATAATTAGCTGGTTATAAAGTATGTATATTAGTAAAATCACAGATTTTAAGGATATACTTATGATCTTGTTCTTACTAATAACTATTTTGTCTTATGATCTTTATCCATTGCAAATTGTCATTAGAAATCCCTCAATCTTAGCCTCAATTGTTTTATAGTATTTAAGCAGCCAATTTTGAGCCAGCACACTTTAATAGTCATTTTAAAGACCATACATATTTTAAAGCAATGGTTTCATCTCATTGGTTGACTGCAAAATATAGGTGTGTTTATCATGAAAAAGGATGCACCAAAATCAGCATAAAAGAAATTACTCCTTGTAGTAAACAATTTGACAGATTTGAAACAAAAATTCAAATTATTTTCCTTTATTGTTCAATAAAGGAAATGTCATTTGATATTTATTTGAGATTATGTGAAAGAGAATTGGCTGGTATATCCAATGATCATGGGCATAAAATTAACTCTTAAAAGTTACCTGTTGTTTCATTTTGGATTTCTGTTAGAATATCCTTCAGTAAATATTTTAAAAAACTTTAACTATTTTGATCCAGTTTTCTAATTCATATTTATATGAAGTGGGTTTTTTTTTCTTTGATTAACATTAAATGAAAAACAAAGAGAGACCTCTGTTCATTAAAAAGGAGATAAGTTTGTTTGTCTCACTTACGTTCAAACATAGAAAACATTGCTAAGAAATATCAAGCCCATATTTTACTTTGGTAATTATTCTTACTGAATAAGTTTTTGCAATTTAAATTATTTTCATTAGGTAAAATGTATAAATAATTACAAAGGTCATTCAATAAAGAAGTTTGCCTATGGAATCAATATTTACAGTTGCACCTTTTTCATGGAAATTAATAATAATGGGTTCTTTCATGTCCCCCAAAACTTTACTGACCACTGTGCCCAGAACTTTTTCTTAACTAAAGAGTTAGTGTGTTTCCACTCCATGAACTATCTTTTTTATTCAAGCTCATAGTGGCAAACCCATGTTTAGCCCATTTGTAAACATTTGACTAAAACATGCTTCTCCATAAACATCACACACACTTCTGTAAATTTTGTGTGGTTTTCACTTCTCAGCCACCAAAGATTTGATGACAGACCTTGCTTCAACCCTGGAGAATTGTGTTTGATTTGCTGCCATTTTGAATAGCCTCAAAACATATTTTTGAGGGATTAAAATAATTTTTGCTATAAACCAATTCCAAACAATGCAGAGTTTACATTTATTGCTTTTTTTCTTTTTTCTTTTTTGAAAATAATCTAAGTGTGTATAGGTGCTATGTGAAGAAAATTCTTTTTTAATAGTTTGTAAATAGTTTCCTTCTTCTAGGTGAGTTTAACATGTTTTACTTTACAACTGTGTTAAAAAAAAAATTTTTCTTTATCTTTTTAAAAAAACATTTTATAGAGCTGAATTCTGCAAAAATTGATTGAGAAATTCATTTTTTCCCACTGTTCTTTTGAACTACATAAAAAAAAATATCAGATGTATATGTGTATAATAGAAATTGTCTATTTATTGTAATCTATGTTGTAAGAAACTCTTGTTTCCTCAAGCTTGGTATTCTCCCTTCCATCATTTCACATCTACTTAGAGCTTTCACACAATTATCTCTTGCTCTCACTACCTCACTCCCTACCCTACTTAACAAGTAAAGTCACTTATTTTATTTATTTTATTTTTTTATATAATCATTTACAAATAGGGAATTTTGAAATTGCAAAACTCAAGTTATAGCTTTTCTCTTTTAGAGGAAAGGAGTTTTTTCAATTTTGCTGAACTGAATTCTGATTTTTCACTATTAACATTTTTTTTAAACTTAGAAACTATCTCCAGTGTCTATTAAGCTCAATGATGAATTACATCCTCTTTATATTAAATTGTAAATGTATAATTGCACTATATAATTAGTCTTTAATAGTTATCACTCTTGAGAAATTAAGATAATCTGGGCAACTGAATGTTGACCCTACACTATTATTCAGTTTGAAAATTGGATTGGATATTGTTTTATTCTCTGTATTTTAATGCTATCCTTGCTTTTTAAAATCAGAGGGCATCCCATCATGGTGTAAGGGTTAGCAAGCTAATCTCACAGATCCATTACTACTGAAAAGAGTTCAATCCTCACTAGATGCATCAGAGGACAGGTTGGGTAAATACCTACATATAAAAATATATTCAAATCATTTTTATAGTTTTTTTATATATCTTACTTTTATGGTTTTCAATATGATAAATGTAGCAGAATGAAGCTGCAATCATACTGTCATTCATTAATGTTCAAGTGGGCATGAAGACTTGTATTATAATATTGTCTTGATAAATTCCTTGAATTGATATAATATTAAAATCCTTCCAATAAGTGGATAAAAATACAGCTGAATCACCAAGTAAGTAAATATTTTAATATCAACTAATAAAGCATTTTAGTTAAGTTTTTTTTAATTTTAATAGTAATAGTTATAGATTTTTAAATTTTCTGAAAAATCACATGGAATTAGGTGAAATTTGTTGCTATTGTCTTCAAATTTAGCACAAGTCAATACTTACAGTAGCTAGAGTTTGTTTTTGTTTGTTAAATGACATTAGAAGTGTAACTATATTCAAAATGACTTTGGTTGTATTTACTATATAAGCTTACATTTGAATAAAAACATTATCAAATACATTTTTGTTTATTGATTCTAATACTGAAGTTAAAAAAACAAATATGTTTATGTTTTATTAGTTTATGGAGAAAATAATATAAATGATTAAACATCAAAAATGGATAGCAATTTTTTTATTTTTTGTCGGAGATGTCTTGATGAACCATGCTCTAAGGTCAGGTAAATTAGTTCAGGTTAATATATATCAAATGAAGACATTACATGAGAATAATTCTTGTAATGTTGAAGATAGATACCATAAAAATATCTCCATCAAATACTAGAAATAATTTGCACCAGGTTGGTTATGTTAGTCACTTTGATGGATGGCTTCCATACAAGTTAAGCAAAAAGATCTACCTGCCTCTATTTACATGTACAATTTACTACTTTTCCCTTCAACATTTGGTATCTGGATAATACAACACTTTGAGAACCTGACAAAGATCTTTGCATCATTCCTGCTTTATTGTTGCTTGAAATCATTAAATCATGGAATTAATTTTTGAAGTCAAAGGTTGCTCCTAAATCCTTCTCATAATGTTTGAATTTCAACCTTAAAAAACTTACATTGGTTGACACCAATTTTTTAAAATCTAAGAATTAAATCTTGAAAATCCAACCTATATACATGCTTAATGTATAGCGGTATCATTATTAACTCTGAATATTGTGTCCAATAAGGTGACACTAAGGGTGAAGATCAAAGCACCCAAAGAGTGGCCAATACTGTTTAGAAGTGCAGTGTTCCCTTTCAATATATGGTACTTGGACAATGTCACTCTTAGTGAGTCTGTCAAATCAAACCTCTCTTTCCTTTTTATCATTGCTATCAGCCAGAGTTTAATGGCTCCAAGTTCAAGTTAATCAGACAGTTATTTAACAACTGAATTCACTAATATTAACTGTACCATCAACTGACTACTCTGTGACTTGACCATCATGCTACCCAATGTTCTTTTTTTTTTTTTTTTTTTTTTTTTTTTGGTGACCCGATTTTCCAACAAGCCATGATCTCTTCATAGATGAATCCAGACCTCATTATCTATTTGTTTTGGTAACCTTGGTTTACAAACATGTAGGGACATTGCTATCCCTGCCTACCTATCATTTTATGCCAATTCTCAATTCATTGGGTCAATTCTACAATCTTTCCTTCAATCTCCTTTGAGTTTGCAGCATCACAGCATTGATATCTGGTAGACATACTGCACCAGCATATGTCAACCCACTATCAGGTATCAAGCAATTCAACTGGGCTGGGAATGGTGTTGTTTTGTGTCTTTCAAGACTTTCCTACCTCCTCAAGCGTCTAATCTGGTCAACAGAGCCAGAAATTTTTGCTGCCTCACAGCTTCTCTTGGAAGAATAACTTAAAGCTCTTCTCGTCTTTAGCATTGGACAGCATGACCTTTAGTATTATATTTGCTCTGTGTACCAATGCTGATGTATGCACTGCACATGTATGAAGATGCGGAGGTGTTATTAACAGTAATAGACTCCAATTCTTTCTGGCATTAAAAGCTCTGGTTGCTTTTTCTGCCACAGCAGCCTCAAGGAAATCATCAGGAAGGTCCTGACTAGGGTAAACTTACCAACCATCCATGATCCTTCCAGATTTGATTGTTACAACAGTGTTCCCTTTAATCGCAGCAAATGCCTTTTTATGGGACATCAGATGTGTGGACACTTTTCCCCCATTAAATCTGTTGATATCAGCCAGGACTCCATACTTTGCTGCCAACAGAGATGAGGTGGTCGGTCTCATGGATCATTTTATTTTTAAGCCTGTGGTATTTAAGATGGTTGGTGTGACAAAACCAATGCCTGCATTCTGGAAATCTGACAGTGTATGACCTTGTATACACATTTGACTTCAACAAGGCAGCTTTATTGTACATTTAAATTGCGTTACTCCTGAATTTGATTTCAGTTTAACTATTTGACTTGATAAAAAAAGCTAGCGCTTCTCTATCAGTACAAAGACTCCCATATTTAACAAAACAGATAATGAAGAGGGAATCATGCAAACTCTTAGAGATTCAAAGTAATGTACTAAAAAAGAAAGAAAAAAAATTCTAGCCACAAATTCCTACTTTTTAGTCCTAAGTGAAGAAAAGAAGCAAAGTTTTTAATTTTATCAGTTGTTTAAAAGGTCTAAAAGTTGTAAAATTGTCAGTAATGAGATACTAAGATATATAATGCTAACTAATAGAATGTTGGAAACAAGGTTTCAAGATAAAATACTATTGGGTATAACTTAAATTCCCTGAAAACAACCTTCTTGAAAGATTTAAATTATTCTCTTAGTAAAAACACACTGCAATGAATACTTTGGTAAAGTGTTTACAGTTTTGACTGTCACTAGACATTGCTCATAGTAATGCAATTTATACATCAATTGCAAAATTTAACCTTTTTATTTCCATAAACATAAGTTACCAATTAACTAGTAAGGTTTTAAAGACTTTTATCATACAAATTTGAAATCTAGCCTCTACAAAAATAGATTTCTTTGTTTATATTTTTGATTAAAAAAAAGAATTATCTCAGTGGTGTTGTGAACTGCTAAAACCAATTAATGGATTTTGAAGTTGTCAGATTAGAAAGACCTCTTCACTTTATTCTTTGATATCTTTAATGCTTACTTACTGTATTGAAACTTTTAGATGTATTTTAACAATGCATATGGCATGAATATTTCAGGTTTCACTTCTGAATCAGATTTTAAAATGCAGACGGACAGACATATATAATATGAAATTAAAAAAACAAATATTTTATGACAAACTATTGAGTTATTTTAAATTTGTAGTGAGTTGTAATCTTCTGCTACAAAAACCTTTCAATGCTTTTCTTTGTCTTAGAATTTTACTCAAAGGTTTAAATTTTTGCTTGTAGTTATTTTAGATTCTGTTTTTATTAGAATTTTTATATGTAACTAAATAGTGGACACCTATCAGATAACCTCATGGTAGTATTTATTATTCTGTATTAAGTGAATATTTCATTTGTTTATAATAGCTAAAGAATCCAAATTAGATACATGAGTTTCAATGAATATGCATGACTTTTTCTTTTGACTAATTCAGAAATATAATACAGGCTTTCATTGAAATTTTATGTGAAAATTTCACAGCTGGATAGCACTTTTCTGTTGCTCTTGTTCTTTTATTTCATTTTAAATTAATTTTAAATGGTAAATATGTTCAGCTTTGTAGACTAAATAATTTCTTTGAACGTATAAGAATGTTATATAACAATAGCCTAATTGTTTCATTAAATTTATGAGGTCTACTTGATATATAAAAATAAATTTGCTTACCAAATAATTAAATTGTTTAAGAATTGGTTTTATATAATGAAAGCATTTTTAACAGTTTAAATAAAGATATCTTGAGGGATTTTTTTCTTTTTAATATACAGATGAAAATATGATTATTCTAAAATTGTAATTTTTTTATTGGCTAAGTTTACTTACTTTTTAAGTAGTTATTTGTAACTACTTAATAACTTTCTATTTAGGACATGTTTCCAAAGCCCTTTTTTACCCACAAAAGTCTTGACCAAGATGAAAAATATGTATAAAATAATCTTTCCCCACATAACTGATTTTAAAAGCCCTTCCTTTTTAATGTCTATTAAATAACCTTTGTATCCCCAAGGTATTGAATGTTCTTTATCAATTATATAAATATTATGTAGACATAATGTAATTGACTTGCAGTTTTATACAACAGCCAGTAATGTTTTCTTTCATGAGTAGTAGTTCAAAAAGAACTGAATGTGTTTAATCATCCATAAATATTTTTGTGTATAGACTCTATTGAAGATCAAGAAGACTTTCCAATCTTTATTTGTCTTTATTTTGTGCTATTTATTTTTAATATTTGACCCAATTGTTTATTGCCTGTGCATTCCTTAAAAAATGATCTAAAAGAAAAAGTCCATTCTATATACCAAGTCAATAGACTTAATCCTATCAGCACATTATATACATGATTTCTCTCTCTGTCCGTCTCTCCCTGTCTAGTTTCTTACCTTGTGAATGCTATAAAGGTTTTCACTGAACTTTTTTTGGTAATGTTTTTAAACATATGTGGCAGTTTATTTCATCATAAGAACTCAGTTTCTTTCTCTAATCTTTTTTTCTTCATTTTTTTAAATTTTTTTTTTTTTTTTTTTACTCAGAACAAGTTTCATGCTTACATTGTATTTTTTTAAATAGTGTTCCATTTAAATATTCACCACATTCATTGTTGCTTAATTTGTGGGTGAATAAATAAAAGTTGGTATTTCCACTTTGCCAAAGCATTCATTGCAATGTATTTTTACTGGGAGAATAACTTAACAAATCTTTCAAGAAGGTTGTTTTCAGGAAATTTAAATTATACCCAATAGTATTTTATCTTAAAACCTTGTTTCCAACATTCTATTAGTTAGCATTATATATCTTAGTATCTCATTACTGACAATTTTACAACTTTTAGACCTTTTAAACAGCTGATGAAATTAAAAACTTTGCTTTTCTTCACATAGGACTATAAATTAAGAATTTGTGCTGAGAATGTTTTCTTTCTTTTTTAGTACATTACTTTGAATCTCTAAGAGTTTGCATGATTCCGTCTTTGTTGTTTGTTTTGTTAAATATGGGAGTCTTTATACTGATAGAGAATAGCTAGCTTTTTTATTTATTTAAATACTTAAGCTAAAGCAACATTTAAATGGATGAGATTTTATTGCTTCATTTGACAATCTTTACATTTTTGTAAATTTACTTCTATAATTAGAATAGTTACTTATGCCACTTATGCACAAGTTACTTTAAATACTTGAATCTCTTGTATTTGTTTCTGTCCAATAAGAATCAAAATTTAAGCAATCATTCGAATTCTAAGTCACCAAGTCTTATAAACCTTTTCAAATCCTTATGCTAAACAAAATTATAAAACTGAAATCAAATTCAGATACTAAAACTTTTTATGATCAATCATAAATGTCTTATATTAGTAACAGGATTACAGTAGTTGTAGTAGTACGCTAGTAAATTTAAAAGACCACAATTATGGGACTTATTAAAGTTTAAATTTGTACAAGTGTTAATACACATTAGTGTTTCTAAACTTATTTAGCAGGAGAGAATTAGCAGGAGAGAATAAATTGTTCACATACATACATACATACATACATACATGGAGAATTTAAAAAAAATGATATATAGAAAATATCTATGCGGAAAACTTTTTTAATAACATGATAATAATAATAATTATTGGTATTTTTTAGTGCAGGATGATCAGTGATATCGAATGCATATTGAAAAAAATTAAAATTCTGAAAAGGAAGCTTGAAGATATGAGGAAAAAGCTTCATCATTTTTCATTGGTCAAAAGACTTGTTTCAAATATATTACCTTTCAGTATTTTATTTATGTTCTTAGTTTCCATTAATTTTAGATAAATCAAATTTAAATACTTGTAAAACTTTACCTATAAAGTCATCATTTGCCTTTAAAAAAAATCTAAAAAGTTATTTTTTAGTTACAAAATCTATGAAAATAAATTCTCAAAGGATTTTTCAGGTTTGTTTGTTGTGTTTTTGCGAGGTATTCCCAAGAATACCTGATCAAATTTGGATGCCCCTTTGAAAGAGTAAGAAACATGAACAATCTTTGAATTTTAAAAAATCCAATTTTAATACACCAAATGTAGAAAACCTGAAGGAAGGTTGAAGGAAAGACAGAAGATGAAAAGAGTTGCAACTGTAGTGTGTATATGCAGACTAAACTCAGTTTGGGTAAGAAATATCTAAGTAAGAATTTGGAATGGCTCCTTTGGATTCCATATGTGAGTTCAGGTTTATAGTTTTTCAACAGGATGCTGATTATGATTTTGTGGGTTTTGTTTGGTAGTGGTGAACCATAAGTCTTGATAGTAATTCATGGTTTCTGAAGTGAAAGAAAAAAGATGCAATGCAGGGTCCTCCTGTTTTTTCTTTTTTTTGTAACAAATAAGAATGCTACATTTGAATACAACATTATCAGTGGCTGCAATTCTAGGACCTTTTTCCCCCCTTCAGTATTAAATTTCCAATATTCTGGTTATATCTTCGGTAATATGCCTAGAATCCTCAGGTGTTTTGAGTCTTTCAACATGATACCCAACTGCAATTGCCATCTACTACATCCATGGCTCTTTTCTTTTGAGCCATAACCATCCTGATGCTAGCACTGCCATATCAGTGATACTGCAGATGGCTTTACCCTTACTCTCTACTGTTGGTAGGGATCAGAATACACTGATTGTATCTTCTGCAGAGGGGTAAGACATCCCCCCTCAAAAAGAAGTCTTTGTTATAACACTAAAATGCATCTGGTAGCGAGGCTGCAGTTCTGGGAAGTGTAGCGTACCCCTTCATTGCTATTATTCTTAAGTCCTCTGACCCAGAGTGTTAGTACCTATGTCCCCTTATGGCAAGCCCCAACCCTTTTTTTATATGTGCTAGAAGGCTGTGGCTGAGGGTCTTCATGTCCTGGGTATAACGCTAAACTCTAACTGATGGTGAGGTTCCAGTTCTGGAGGTCTGGGGAATGTGGAGCACCTCTTCATCACCATTGCTCCCAGGTCCACTCTGACCCGGAGTGGTAGTACCTGTTAGGGTCCCATCTATGAGTTAGATAGAAAATTAGTTTACAAAAAAAAATTGAGTTCAAAAAATTAGTTTCTAAACTATTGCTACGAATCTTTCAAAACTTTGCCGGCATTAAATGACCCACTGTGGTTGATATGCTGTAAAACAAAACAAACAAACAAACCTATGGGTCAAATAGATATGTTTGAAAACTATTTGATATCCTATAACTGTGTGCAAAAAACTACACAAAAAATGTATATATATCTAAACATACAATGTATGTGATTCTCTAACTTCTAGGCATGAAATAACCCTAGATGAGTTAACATGCTGTTAGAATTAATCTATCAATCAATCTCCTTAGTCTCTGCTTTGGTGCTCAAATACTCTAAGGCTCTGACCAAATAACAAGTATCATTTGCTTTATCCAACCCCCACAAGAAGGGACCTTGCTGACCAGTCTGTGTATTTAGTCTTGCTTTGACCACATTATGATCACTTGAATCCCTGTACTGCAACATTTCTCTCACACTTATTACCCTAAAGTTATCTTCCAATAATTTTATTGGGAGTTTATTGTAATGTCCATGAAATGCAGTGTTTCTTAAGCTCCTTGGTAGCCCTAGCTATCTTCTAAGATGATTATTGACTCTTGACATTAGACCAGTACAAGCCACAAAATTCTAGGAAGAATGTCTTTCTAATATATCCAGGCTTGGAACTTGCCTGCTGGGCCAGACATGTCCACAGATTTGAGCTATCCTTCCAACTCTGTGCAGATCAGAGAGTTGTCAAAAACTTTAACTAAGCTCTTTACTGGCTTCTCGGTAATGTTTGGAAAGTCTGTGCCTGTAGTGTTAAACCAAAACTTGTCTTCCATCTTCTCTTTCCTCAACATTACACACAGGCCCTCAAATATCCAGAAAAAGTCATTCAGCTCTATGCTTTTAAAACATCAGGGGATGGGCAAATAAATAGGTAATAAAGTTCACAAGAGTAGACCACTGATTTGCCCATCAATTCCCAAAATAGATAATTCTTGAAAAACCCATATCACACATTCAAAATCAAACACCAAAGCAAACAATGAAAAACCAAAACACATTCTAACTACGCCAGCCAAACTCGACTCTCTTCATCCCCAATCCCAAATAAATCATACCCAATCAACCACTGAACAGAAATGACTGAAAATATCAAGTCTCTCATCCACTATCCAGAGATCCCTCAACATCAAGAATAAAATCACCCCAAAAAATTTGTAACAAAGACTTCCCAAGGAGCAACCACAATGCTAAATAGATCCTATAGTGTAGAAACTATTGATATTAAAACTGACACTATAATTGCAAACCTTAATCTAGCAGATATATATTATAAGATACATCTACAAAGCATATCCCTGTAAAGCAAAATTTGTCTAACCTTAGTCTCACGCTATAAAAAATTTGTTTAAAAACAAAAATATCTACCTACAAGCTATTCACTTACAAATTATATATTACACATGGTGGGGCAAAATGATCGAATACATTTGGAAAATAAAGACTTTTTTTTTTTCATTATTCTATTTTGATTTTATTAAACCTACAAATGTATCAGATAATTTTGCCCCACCCTGTATAAACAACATTTAGCATTAAAGGGTTGATATGCCATTGAACAAAATAACCAAACCAAATCTATATATTAAAATCTTTACTTCTTCTACCTTCCTATTGTGGCTTTGTTACAAACTGGGTTATGGTTGATATGGAGAAATAATAGTTTGGGACTATTGACAACTCCAGTCCATTTAAGAAATCTTAAGGTTACTTCAAATTTTAATCCTCTTGTGTGCAAGGATAATATTTGTCATGATTTGTTAGTAGCCTCAACAATTTGTTTGCTGTAGAGTTGTTAGTATCAGATGTTGCCATGGACAGCAGGTGTTTGGACAACTGAGTCAGCAAGTTAGCTTGTTCACAAATGAAACAACAGTCTTATGAAAATGCCCCACTTTGGTATGCTTATCTAAATGTGTAAATGAATTATTCATTCAGCAAACAAATCAGATCAGGTCCCTTAACCCAGGGGGTCATTTGGAGCACCTCCAATGATGTTTTCTTTTTCCTCCTTTTTTTTCTTCTGCCAAGCAAAAGTAATTATGTGCTACCTGCCTTCTTTTTTTCTTTACCTTTTTTTCCCCCCAATTTTTTGAATTAATCAGCTTATTTAATCAGCTAACAATTGTATTGTGGAACTTATTAATCTATGATTTTTAATGCTGTAGTAAAGATTTTATACTATCAGTACTAGAAGAAAAATGTTATAATTTTAGCACTTTGATTTATATAGACAACATTGCAGATAGTTATCAATAAAATCAAAATTAACTTTTCAATTCTAAACTGAATTTTCTCCATTTATTATAAACTGAAATGACATGTATAAACTTGAGTTTGTGAAAAATTTATCTTGTTTTATTCTAAATCTTAACTTAATGCTTTTAACCCCAATTGTTACCAGATGAATTATATTCTTTTCAAGCACTTGGAAGTGCTGGTGGAGATGGCTGAGGTTAATTTTGAAGTATTGATTAATTTCTACTTTTGCTTAAACAAAGAAAACTACTGTCAAAATGTAGACAAATCTTTCATTAATTTGGTACATGTAAAATCTTCAATACCAATGGAGGAATATCATATCTATCCCATGTCAACTATGAAAGTAACAGCTTTTTACTGCTAATGTTTTGGGCAGACAAGGTAATTATAGGAGAGTTATTTATGCAAGTGGTAAAACATTTGATCAAGATATCTGGTGATAGAACAATACAAGGAGATGTGGATTCATGCCTTTCCCAAGGGCTTTAGTGCAAAGGGAAATACATAATTTGAACACTATTCACTCTAACCCAGATTCAAATCCTGGACGAGGGTGTTTGCATTTCCCATAGCACTAATACCCTTGGAAAAGGTATGAAGCAACCTATTTTCCTCTAGCTATGGGTAAATAGTAGGGCAGACTGGGCTTTTTAATCTTGGTTAGGCAACCAGTCTAGGAGAAAGAAAACTCTGAATTCAAACCTGTTTAAAATCTGCTTAAGAAATTGACCTTGTGTTGCATCCTGTTCATGCAGAGGGGTTGGTAAATATAAATATATATGTTTGAAAGTTACTAATATTAGATAGGAACACTTGAAACCATATAACTGTACAAATTACTTGTATTAAAAGAAAATACTTGTGGTTAGAATTGTTTACAAATGATTATTATTTACCCGAAGCCATAGCAAAAAAGACAGACTGACTTGAATATTAAATAATCCAACAAGGGTTAAACTTTCTGTAAAACCAACCAACCAATCAATCTACTTTATTAGTTTTCTGATCTAGATAAAAGTTTAAATCTTTATCATAAAGTATCAGAATTGTATTTACATAAGTTTTGTTTTTTATTATTTTTTAATTTTTTTATAATTTTATGCCATTTTATAATTGAAAAGATATATTCTTAAAGTGCTCTTCCAGGTGTAACATAGATGTTCATAATATTTCAATTATTACTAGTTGATATTCATCAGGTGAAAGTGATAATGAAAAAAAATAGCACATTTCCAGCTGATCAACAGTTGATAAAAGAATCATAAGATAAGGCCCTTTTTGCAATATTTGAATGAATACAAGACATGTATTAGAATGTAACCTTTTGGTGTGGTACTCCAAAAGTTTTCAATGTACAACACTACAATAAAACTTAAGAATTTTAATCTGTAAAAAACATTTAACATTTTTCTGACAATCCTTTGAAAGATCTACTTTCTGTTCAGTTGTTAATGCATAATTTATTTAAGCCCAGTTTTAACTGTCAAACACAAAGTAACTAAGGTTGTATTTACACAATAATTAGTTTTCTAATTTACTAATACTGTTAAGATAGTTGTAATTCATTTTGCTGTTATGTTCACAAGTCATGCTATTCATTAGACAAGTCTAGCATTATAACTGTGAACATTATAAGAATAAAACATACCTTCACCTAACTTGAGAAACAGGATATTTCAAATATTTATTAATTAAATTTATTCTAAAAAGGCTTTTAAATTTAGAACAATATTTAATTAAAATTAGTATTCATATATTTTCAACACTTGTAAATCTTTTTTTTTTAAATTATGTATTCTTAAAAAAAATTTATTTATGAATTTAGAGATTTGCTTTTGTTTTCCTTTTTTAATCTTATGGTGACATTTGTATTAGATTAATTAAGTTATATATTTGCTAATTATTTAGTCTAAATATGCTAATAAGCAGTTAATACACAGTAAAACCTGACCAGTTACAAACATTGCCATAAACAAAAGTTTGAATTGAGAAATTAAGTGAATTCTTGTAAAATAGGAATGAAGTAACCTTCTTTTTTTAAAATTTAATACAAAAAAATAAGTTAGAAAAAATAAAGTGGTAAGTTAAACATTTTGGAAAAATAAAACTAGATGTTTACAAAATTAGTATGCATATATTTTTAACACTTGTTAATCTTTTTTTTTTTAAACTTATACATTTTCAAATTTTTTTATTTTTAAATCTAGAAATGTGCTTTTTTTTTTTTTTTGCTTTTTTTCTTATAATGATACTTGTATTTGGTTGATTAAGTTATACATTTGCCACTTATTCATTCTAAATATGCTATTATCAGATGATTTTACATGAAGAGGGGAAAAAACTAAGGTGGTGGGTATAAATAAAGGATTAAAACTTTCCTTCTATAAGAATAAAAGAACTTTCCACATTTTTTTGAGAATTAGTTCTTTTGTGGGGAATAACTATAGAAAGTATCAAGTGAGGTACACAATTTCTCCTTTGCTATTTTCTTTGTGAATTGAGAATTAGTAAACAAAAGATGTGTGTGTGTTTATGTGTGACTGACCCTCATATTGAGGCCAGCTATTGACAACCAGAGTTCAGCTGGTCACATGTCTATTGTTCCTCAGTAACCAGACAATAAAGACCTGCACAATCACCTTCCCCATTGACTGTTTCTGCTATTCATTTCAAGTACCCCTCCTCTCTTTGTGTTCCTCTTTATCTGTTTGATAACTTAAACAACCAATTTGAAATTATTTTCTATTTGGCCAATTATATTCAAGATTGCTTAAAATGCCATTTGAAGTTCTTGGAGTGAGAAAAAAGAAAAAGTATTATAAAATACTGATTTTTTTCCTCTTTTTTTCTTTTTTTAAATTTTTACATCTTTTTGGTGTATTTGTGGTGTGGGTGAATGTTCTATTGTTAATAATAGATTCATTGATCCAAATTTATTGTGTGCAAATCAGTACTTGAAGGAGTTTATTTAGGCATCAAAAAATAGCCAGCACATAGTCTAACACAAGATGGAGTAGAAATAGAGCTACTTGTTTGAAGTCAATTAACTTGCACTAAAATAAGCTTAAAATTAGACATTATTCATTAATGTTGCCAAATTGCTGAAGACTGATTTTCTAACTATGAAAAGCTTCATATTAAAATCCTTTTTACTAACATGTTTATTAGATTTGAGTAATGCTTATGTGGAAGGTTTTTAAGTATATTTTAATACTAGTTCTTATGAATTAAATATAAGTGTCAGTAAACTCAAAAGTGAGGAAAATATAATTCTGAGTATATGAATATGATTTTTAACTAACACATTTTTAAAAACTGAAACTTATACAATTGTAATTGTTTCAGTAGTTTATATAGATATACCATAAAGTGGGGTTACTTAAACTGCCCAGGCCAACTTTGACCAATAAACATTGAAGAAAACTAGCAACATATTTTTTTTTTTTTGTATTTTTGCTTTTCTATAATAATTATTGCATATCTAAAATTTAGCACAAGTTTGAAATATGCTTTTATATCTGGAGCTTAGATTTTATGTAGCATAAGCTTAAGATATTTTCTGATAAAAATTTGAAATGTGGTTATTTCTGTAGTGCCCTAATGTGCATTGTGGCCAATATTATCATGAGATGTATTCTTATGCATAAACTCTGTAGATCTGTTATTAACATAGTTCTGATGCATGCATTTACTAAAACACAATGTCAATTTAAAAAAGTAAATCTGGTTTGAATTCAGTTTTCTTTCTCATAGACTGGTTGTATAACCAAAGGCTAAAGAACCCAGTCTACCCTTGGACTTACTCCTATCTAGAGAGGAATGAACAGATGGATTCCTGCCTTTTTCAAGGACATTAACACAAAATAAAATTAAAATAATTTTGTCCATGATTTGAATATGGGTTGTCAATTCCATTTCCTACGACAATAACTTTTTCGCTAAACATGCCTCAGTTAATTCTGATGTAGAGTTCAAGCAATATTTTAAAAAATGTATTGCTATATATATTTTTAAAGATAATTTTGCTAAGTTGAATCGCACCATTCATGTTACTTGGGCTAGAACTCTTTTCCAATCAAATAATGACTATAATGTATTTTTCTACTGTAATTCATCTTTTGGCAAATTTGAGTAATTCTTATTTTTACTTAACAAATTTTTACTTAACAAATTTTGACATGCAATTTTTGATAATATTTAATAGACTTTTCAGTCTATTTCCATTGAAATTGTCAATTTTTATTTCTATTTAAATAATTAAGTTCTAATAAATTATATTAGATAAATCTAAAATTTCCTTTGAATTTCACTGATATTCCTTCTAATATCTTTGAACTCGACAATTTAATTGTATTAATAATTAATTTTAATTTGTATTATTTGTATTTTTCGGACTATTATCCTCATCTTTATTGATATATACACAACATTTTGGCCTATGTGCCCTCTGGCCTTCTTCAGGTGTTTATTGTCAAACTCGGAGCCTTTCTGTTGTAATTGGGAACCTTCACGGAACTTTGAACCGAACACTATTCAATCCAGTGGGGTAGATTGTTCTTATTCCGTTAACCTTGACCGGGTCCAAGTGTTAAGCTATGTTAAGTATTCTATGTTTTTATCACCCTTGGTCAGGATTGAACCTGTAGCCTACAAATGATTGTCACTTAGAACTGTATTAACTCAACCCCTATATCCATTGCGTCATGGGTCCAACTGGATATATGGTTTGAGTTTGAGAAGGTTCCTGAATTTGACAATAAACACCTGAAGAAAGCTGGAGGGCACATCAGCTAAAACATTGTGTATATAACAATAAAGATAACAGCAGTCCAAAAAATCCAAATAATACAAATTATCAAGCCTCATCTCAAAGATTTAAACAAATAATTTATTTTAACTTGAGTTAATTTTGTTTACAAAGTTCTTGGCTATGAATAAAGAAGCCTTATAATGGGAATAAACTGTAGTTAATTACCTACCGAAGCAAAAATAATTTGAATTTCTGTAATGAATGAATATTAATGAAATTTGAAAGGTTTATGGTGCATTTAATTAAAATAGAATGTTAATGAAATTGAAGATAATTTTTTTTCTAGTAAATCATTAGCAGTTCAATTAGCTATTTGATTTTACTCCAAACAAACAGCTGAATTGGAGGGTAAATTTTAATAAGAAGTTGTTTTCTTTATTATTTTTTTGAATTCATAAAGATGATGTACTGAATAAAATTCATAGTTGCTAATAACAACTCAATTTGGATTGATGACTTATACAATAATTTTTTATAAGGATTTTTCTTTTTTTATAATGGACTTTTCTTTTAGTTTTGCATTTTCTTTATTACAGATAAAAGTAAATGAAAATATCACGTTTTCACAGACAGTAAAAGAAAATATCTTGATTTTGATGAAAGAACACCGTGAAAGCTGTACAAAAAGGAATGTCACAAAAGAAAGCATCTTCAGAATTCAGTATACAAAGAAGAACTTTATCACTTTTAGAAAAAGCAAATAAACTTAGCAGACAGACAGTATTGACTTGAAAAGAAGAAAATATCATTGTAGAAAGAAAGCCACTTATATGTAACTGAGGATTCCATCTTAATGGTCTACGATTGGGGGTACCTGGTAAAGTTTTCAAGATGAAAATGGTTATGGTTCAAAAATTAAGAAAATTTATATACTATTTTAATAAAGCATCATTCTGAATTAACTGAGCCATTTGTTAGTACTATAAAATGCTACCATGCAATGTTTACAGAAGACTCCATAGTTTGATTGCTTAAAAACTTAATTAGATTATGTGTTATTAGAATATATCTTCATTAAAACTAACCCAGGGCATAAAAAATAGATCCTGAATAAGGAACAAAATATCCAGAGAGAATGATAGCAAATCATGTACAAGTATT
>CM042139.1:40153433-40156949 GCA_023376005.1 Doryteuthis pealeii | reverse complement strand
AAAGAAGAGATAAATCCCAACTAATAACCATGGCTAGGCTGCAGATTTAATGATATACTCTTATATAGAAGACCAATTTTCTTGCAATTGTAGACCTTTAATCTGGAAATAGAATCTGGGATTTTTAATGTAATTTTCAATAATAACAAATTAATCAATTGAATTTTCTTTTCAAATTTTTTTGTTTTTAACTTTCTTACCAAACTGTAACAACCGTTAAACATTCTAATAATAGAACATAATCTAGTTATTACCTTAAATTTGAATTTGACAAATATTAGTTATTTTTCCTTTTAAAGATCCCAAAACAAAGAATTTTTTAAGAACAAAGTTTTTTACATAATAAAAAAGTGGGTTGTTATAATTTCCTGAGAAAAATTTTTGACTAGTCTATCTTGTAAATACTTAAAGTTTTCTATAAGAAATTCATGCTAAGCGATGGGAGGTAGACAATAGTTTAGATGTAGAAATTAAGGAATCAAACAAGTGTAACAAATTAATTTCCTCAAAAATCCTTTGATTTTCAAACAAATTTACAAATAAAAGATTCTAAACAACTTGTACTTATTTTATGAATAATGACGAAGTAAAGTAAATCCTATCATGTGACCGTACAATTTAGAAATAGAAAATCTTTTCCAAAACCATTTTATGAAATGACCTGCCTTGTCTACTCTGAAGCTTATCATGACAAAGGGTTTTCCTCCCAGATTCCATATTGCATCATTCTTTCACCATTGTTAAACAATTTTTAAATTGAACAAAAATTCCTTTTAATATTAACTATCAATGATATTTTTTCATATTTTAATTTATTTTTTCATAACCCAGTTGTATGATAGTATACAAATTGCCAAATTGTTGAAGCAAATCAAAAAGTTGTTCCTCTTAAAAAATGGGTTCCTTTCTAAGGAACAAGTGAAATTACTCCCTGTAGCAAATCAGAATGGAATTCCTGGTTTTAAAGTGGCCAAATTCACTCCTTTGTACAATTTATTGGAAAGGGAAACTTTAAGCAAGAAAAGAGCCAATGCCTTGCATTAGATAAGGATTCTGGATTAGTAAGATAATGGTTTTGACTACAATCATGAATCTGCAATTTATAATGAGAACTGCACAGTATTTAATAAACAGATCTGATAAGCTTTGGAAGAAACTAAGTTCTCTTACTTGCATGGAAGCTCTGATTAAAAAGTTCTACGCTCAAAGATTAATTATGCACTGTAAACATTTCAATTATTTTATTGTCTAGGTCAAATGTTATATTTTTACTTTTACGTATAGTTTATTTTGGGGATTTTGGTAAAACCATACTAATATTTCACCTAGGGAAGTACACTTTGTATTGATGTCAGTATCAACCACTATAAATAAGTTGGCAATAGAAGTCTTATCTTCTTTAATACTGGTCTCAATTCTTTTTATTAGTTTTATTAATATCAGGGTATTATAGAATTCCAATTACAATTCTACTGGGCAATTGATTTGTTTGGAATTGTTTTGTAACTGCAGGACGGGGGGGGGGGGTTGAGCCTGAGCTGTTGTATAATATATATTAGTTAATTTGGTTTGCTGTATGACCTAATAAAGATTCTGAATACTCAAAATTAAATGCAACATCAAAGGTTAATTTTACCATTTTCAAACCACTCATTACTTCGATATTCAAGATATACTTTCTTTAAAAAAAAAAAAAGAAAACTTTACTTGAGGACCTTTTAATTTTTTGTCCACCTCTCTGTTTGTTACAATTTTTTAATCACCATCATTCTAATCCATCCCTAAAGGGCCATATTAAAACAACAACTCTTTCAATTTTCATGAACTAAAGTTCAGAACAAATACACATTAATCTTAATAGCACTTTGAAAAGCAACTTGGGTAATCAAATGATTTTTATTTAAAAGAGGATGCTGTAGTAAATGATTTTACAAATATTTAACTTATTGACCAACATACAATGCACCTTAAGAAATTCCAGAATTAGGAATTCAATCTTCACTGAAAAGAAACCTATTATGCCCTATAAATCAATGAGAATTTATAAATTAATTCAACAACTTATGCAACCCAGAAATTTATAGTTGGGTTTTGGTTAAAGTACACTATATCTACAAAGTTTCACATGTTTGAAATCTTATGGGCCATTTAAATCATAATTTGGGAAATACTTAAATCCATAAACAAATTTTAGAAAAAGAGTATTTGGTTTTTCATAATCATTAGTTCGCTGTAAAGTTACCCAGTTGTAGATTTTTGTTAAATTTAGGAAGTTAAAAAGGTTAATGGTTTATGAAATGAGGGAACCAGAAAGTTTCATATATATATATATATATATATATATACTACATAAACACACACATATAAATATATTATATATTATAATTAAACACACAACACAACACATAATAAATAATATATATATATATATAACAACACACACATTATTAAATTATATATTATATATATATAGGCTATACTACACACACATATAAATATATATAATATTTATATATACACACACACATATAAATATATATATATATATTATATACACCACACACTATATAAATAATATATTATATATATATTCCACACACACATATAATAATATATATATATATAATTTATCAACACACACATATTAATATAATATATAGTATATTATAACATCACCACATATAAATATATATATATATATATACACCACACATATAATATATATATAATTATACACACAACACATATAATGATATATATATATTACACACACACATATAAATATATATATATATAATATACCACACAATATATATATTATATATACTATATATATATATATAATTATTATATATACACACCACATATAAATATATATAATATATATATTTTAATATACCACAGCCCGTGTTGGTAGATCTTTAGGCGGAAGAGAAAAACCCGGGCAAGAGGTTTTGATTGTAAAAATATACTACCAACATCAACCAGGAAGAAAAAAATTTTGAAAAAAAGAAAAGACCAGATTATTCGTACACAAAAATAATCTATTGGTAAGTATTTGGCCAAAAAGAAAAACAAATTTTATATGCATATATATGTATATTTAGATATATAATATAAATTCATATAACCGCTAGGAGAAGCTAAAATTTGTAAAAAAAGGGTTTTTTTTTTTTGCTCGATACCTAAGTAGAGCCAAGGTAATAAGGATATCCCTACTGTAGTTCAGACGAACCTACTGTTGTTTCCGCAATAAAGCTCTTCAGCTAAAATCTGAAACCTGAAAGAGAAAAAGGAGCAAGACAAATTAAATACTACTAAACACATTTAATCATTTAATTATCAAAACATACTTGACCAAAAAAACACCAGACGCATAGTTTTATTGTTTAATTTAAAAAATATTTAATTTCTATATTAACTGATTTTTTTATTTATTATTATTTTTTTTTTTTTATTATTATTATTATTTTTATATTATTTGAATTCCAAGCAGATTAAACAAAAAATTTAATT
>CM042139.1:39993433-40148433 GCA_023376005.1 Doryteuthis pealeii | reverse complement strand
ACATATATATGCATATAAATTGTTTTTTCTTTTGGCAAATACTATACCAATATTATTTTTTGTTGGTAAGAATATCTTGGTCTTTTCTTTTTTTCAAAAATTTTTTTCTTCTGGTTGATGTTTGTAGTATATTTTTACAATCAAAACTCCTCTGCCGGGTTTTTTCTCTCCGCAAGGCTAATATTAAATTATATTATATATATATATATTTAATATTGTGTGTGTGTATATATATTATTATATATATATATATATATATATATATAATATTTATATGGTGTGTGTGTATAATATATATAATATAAAATATTGTAATAACTATTATATATATATATATATATATATTATATGTGTGTGTTGTATGGTATATATATATATATATTATAGATATAGTGTTTGTAAAATATATATTATATAATATGCTATATAGATATATATATTTGTGTGATATATATATTTTAGGTGTGTATATTAATATACTATATATTTATTATGTGGTGTGTATATATATATATATTATATTTATAGTGTGTGGTGTTATATATATATATATATATATTTATATGTGTTGTGTATATATTATATATGTGTATTTATTATATATTGTATATGTTATATGTATATATATATATATAATATTTATTTGTGTGTGTTGTGTGTTATATATATAATATATATATATATATTTAATGTGTGTGTTATTATATATATATTTATATTATATGTTATTGTATATATATAATATAATATATGAACTTTCTTGGCTTGCCCCTCATCATCAGACATACCTTTTTAACTTCCTAACATTAACAAATCTACACTGGGTAACTTTACAGAGAACTAATGTTATGAAAAACCAAATACTCTTTTTCTTACAATTTGTTTTATGGAATTTAAGTATTCCCAAAATTATGATATAAATGGCCCACTAAAGATCTCAACAACTGTGACTTTGTAGATATAGTGTACTTTAACCAAACCCAACTATAATTTTCTGAGGTGCATAAGTTTTTGAATAATTTAATAAATTCTCATTGATTTATAGGGCATAATATGGTTCTTTTCAGTGAAGATTGAATTCCTAATTCTGGAATTCTTAAGGTGCATGTATGTGTCAATAAGTTAAATATTGATAAATCATTTACTACAGCATTCCCTCTTTTAAATAAAATCATTTGATTACCCAGTTGCATTTTTCAAGTGCTATATAGATATGATGTATTTTGTTCTGAACTTCTAGTTCATGAAAATTGAAAGAGTTGTTGTTTTAATATGCCTTTACTGGGATGATAGAATGATGGTGATAAAAATTGTAACAACAGAGAGGTGGACAAAATTAAAAGGTCCATGTAAAGTTTTCTTTTTTTTTTTTTAAAGAAGTATAGCTTGAATATCGAAGTAATGAGTGGTTTGAAAATGGTAAATTACCTTGATGTTGCATTTAATTTGAGTATCAGATCTTATAGGTCATACAGCAAACCAAATAATATATATATTAACAACAGCTCAGCTCACCCCCCCCCCCGTCCTGCAGTTACAAAACACATCCACAAATCAATTGCCAGTAGATTTGCTATGAATTCTAGTAATACCCTGATATTTAATAAAACTAAAAAAAGAATGAGACAGTATTAAAGAAGATAAGACTCTATGCCAACTTTCATTTAATAGTGGTGATACTGACATCAATACAAAGTGTACTCCTAGGTGAAATATAGTATGGTTTACCAAAATCCCAAAATAAACTATACGTAAAAGTAAAAATATAACATGACTAGACAATAAATAATGAAATGTTACAGTGCATAATTATCTTTGAGGTAGAACTTTTAATCAGAGCTTCCATGCAAGTAGAGACTTAGTTTCTTCCAAGCTTATCAGATCTGTTATTAAACGGGTGCAGTTCTCATCTATAAAATGCAGATTCATGATGTAGTCAACCATTATCTACTAATTCCAGAATCCTATCTAATGCAAGGCCATGGCTCTTTTCTTGCTTAAAGTATCCTTCATAAAATTGTACAAAGGAGTGATATTTGGCCACTTTAAACCAGGAATTCCATCTGATTGCTACAGGGGAGTAATTTCACTTGTTCCTTAGACAAGGAACCCATTTTTTTAAGAGGAACAACTTTTGATTTGCTTCAACAATTTTGGCAATTTGTTACTTATTCATACAACTGGTTATGAAAAATAAATAAAATATGAAAAATAATCATTGATAGTTAATATTATTAAAGGATTTTTTTGTTCAATTTAAAATTGTTTTACAATGGTGAAGATGATGCAAATATGAATCTGGGAGAAACCCTTTGTGATGATAAGCTTCAGAGTAGACAAGCCAGTCATTTCATAAAATGGTTTTGGAAAAGATTTTTTTCTTTATTTCTAAATTGTACGGTCACATGATAGGATTTACTTTACTTTCGTCATATTCATAAAATAAGGTTACAAGTTGTTTAGAATCTTTTATTTGTAAATTTTGTGAAAATCAAAGGATTTTTGAGGAAATTAATTTGTTACACTTTGTTTGATCCTTCAATTTCTACATCTAAACTATTGTCTACCTCCCATTTCCGCTTTAGCAATGATTTCTTAGAAAAACTTTAAAGTATTTAAAGATAGACTAGTCAAAAATTTTCTCAGAAATTATACAACCCACTTTTTTTTATTTATGTAAAAACTTTTGTTCTTAAAATTCTTTGTTGGATCTTAAAAGGAAAAATAACTAATATTTGTCAAATCAAATTTCAAGGAAATAACTAGATTATGTTCTATTAATTAGAATGTTTAACGTTGTTAAGTTTTGGAAGAATTAAAACAAAAAAATTGAAAAGAAAATCAATTGATTAATTTGTTATTATTGAAAATTACATTAAAAATCCCAGATTCTATTTCAGATTAAAGGTTCTACAATTGCAGAAAATTGGTCTTTCTATATAAGAGTATATCATTAAATCTGCAGCCTAGCACATGGTTATTAGTGGGATTTTGAACTGAAACATTCAATGTATAATGTTCTATTTATATGATTAATATTTATCTGGGATATAAAATGTAAGCCAAATCGTCACTCCATTATATAGACTTTACCAAGCAGCAGCAGCAATTTCTGGTGGTACAAATTAGCCAATCGACTTTCATTACAAAAAAGCATTTAAGATTATTGCAATGTCTTGAGATCACTCACTGGACAAATCTTCTACAAGAGAGACAGCTGACTAATCTCTCGAATGGAGGTTTATTACAGACTGGGATCAACCAGGATTCTAACACCAGGATTTTTCTTTCACTACAACATAACCCCCACAATGGCTTCATGGATTCTAACAGAAACAACCTTGAATTGAATTCCTGCTATAAAAAAAGTCTTTAAAAAAATAATTAGCAGCCACAACTGTTAAATCTTTGAAGGACAGAATAACACCAGCAAACTTAAATGTAGGTGAAGGGTGGTATGTCCTTTTGGATAGCAATTATCTTGTTGACAATATATCAAGTCATAGCTAAAATCAAGGACCAGAATGATGCAAATGAAAAGGTTTACATCACTGCTGACCTTTCCATTTTTATTATAAAGTGACAATTCTTCCAAGTTGTAGCCATGTCAGTACTACTGTATAGCTGCATCACTTGGACTCTAACAAAATACTTAGAAAAAAAAACTAGATGGGAATTACACAAGAATGCTGCATGTTGTTCTGACACAAACCATCCAAGTAAGATGAACAAGACTGGTTGGTTTCTTTTAATGACATATCAACCCGTCTGGGGTTATTTTATAATTTTAAGGGAATAACTAAATAAATCTGAGTTTTACAATTATATATATATATAAAGTTTTAAAAGTTTGTTTGGATTATGGAGTTAAAATAAAACAAATTATTCTATTTTAGACATTAACTTTATCAAACACCACATTTACTGTTTCATTCCACAACCTTCTGTTACCTTCAGCCAACTTCATAATTCCAATCTCCAATAATTTTTTATATCTTAACAGGGAACAACTCTTGGTGAAATTTAGCAGTCTTCAAAGGGATTGAAAAACAAAACAATTTTAACAATCTCTTTTATTTAGGTTTTTATTTAAAGACCAAAATAAATGGTATTCTAAAGATAAAATATTTGCTGATTACAATCCATAAATGAAAACTTTCCAACCTAATGGCAACAACAATTTCCTGGACATGAAAAAAATATGCTGTTGAGAATTATTATCCCAATGGAATATTTCCTTTTCTTTTAATCAATTCCAAATGCTTTTGTCATTTACTCTCTTCAATTGGTTTATTAGGAACAATACTTGTTTAAACTGGTTGTTTACTTTCATAGAAAGAGCCCAGAGTAAAGGATCCTATTCCATATATACTGCATCACTCTCTTTGGATGAAGACCAACTTTTGGCATAATTAATGATGGTTCATTTTGCCTGCTCCATTACCTCTTACTTTCCATGTATCCTTTTTTTATAGTTTCTCACAACTTAAAAAAAAATTGACCATATCAAATAATTTAATAGGAAACACATCAAAGTGACTAACTTTAGTTGGTCTAATCCTGTTTTATGTGATGTAATCATTCTCAAGTAACATTTTGAATTTGCATTAGAGTCCTATAGGACTATTATTATAAAATAAGAAAAAAAAAGTATTATATACTAAAAATGATACAACTGTCAATCTATACATGAATAATCTTGACATTTTTATGGGCACTGTGCTATTTTATAATATAAAATAAACTAATTTAGAAATCTAGGTTATACATTTTAGTTTTGTCAAGATTGAGATATTAGAAATTTTGGATTGCCTTTAATAGAGATAGAGCATTTGTAATTTTCTACCTTTTTCAAGTAAATTTGAATTTACAGAATCTAGAAAAACTTAAAAATTATCAACACTTCTAAATTGTTAGCATACAAATTGAAATATTTAAGATTTAAAAAATCTTTTTCACCTGCTACAAAAGTTTAAATCTATGACTTGAGATAGTATAATTGTTCCATTTTAAGCAACAATACAATTTCAGTGTTATAAATTGAATACGTCTAAAATTTTATCTTTGCTTTAAACAGTAAACTTAAAGACATTAGTGATGCCAAAAATTGTTTGACAAATGTTAGAATAAATCCCAATCATAGATTATTATCCTCATCAGATCATCCTAACAACACGGATACCCATGATTATCTCTTGCCAATCGCACGCCATCCATAATCCGCACAGATCTGATTGATGTAGGTTTTTGCTGGTCAGCCTGCTCTAGTGTGCCCATGTGTAGGTGTTGACAAGAGAATGTCACTTATGAGTTCATCCTTGCTTCTCCACAGTGTCTAGAATGGTTTGTATAATAGGAGACAAGTGGCCATACAGCTGCTTTTTTTTTCATGGGGTGCTGCTTCCCATATTTGTTCAAGACAGCATGCAGTATCCTTGTGTAGTTCCCATCTAGATTTTTCTCAGTTCAAGTGGTGCAACCATACAGTAGCACTGACATGGCTATAGCTTGGGAGAATTCTTGTTTTATCTTATTAGAGAGATCAGATTTCCATATAATTTCTATAGCAGCATATACTTTTTCTATGTGTATATTGACATCACTTTATGTAGAGGAGATATTACTACTTAGATATGTGGACTGGTCTAAGTATGGAAGACAAGCAAATTTGGCCATAGATCTTAAACAAGGTTTATTATTATTATTTATAAATTTATACACCAGTAATATCTGGTAGTTTCAGTTGCTGATCAAGTAATAACATATCATCATAGTAATCAAGATCTGATGAGGAATATACTCAAATATTTTTTAGTATTCTCCCCAGTGTTCTTGTTCATTTTAGTAATGTTGCATCTGGTGCATTTTTCCCAATGATTTTGTGAAGCTCTTCAAAATTATTCCAAAAGCTTTGATAATGATGGCTATATCACTTTCTTCCACAAATTTTTCCAAGATATTAAAGATTTTCAGGACTTTTCAAAGTGGTTCTTATAGACCTCTGGGGGTGAATAAAAAGCATAGGGGTTCACAAGGTGTATTTACAAGTTTGCTTTCATAAGCCCCTTTATAACAGAACAATAATTGTGGACTAATTGCCAGATATCATAGACCTAGCCGAATGCCTGATTGAGTGTGATGACCACTAGTGATGTGTCATTTACTTACAACCTGTTGAAAACATATGGGTACTTTAAATGAACAGACACTGATTGAAAATCTGAATCTTTTCAGGGTTGTTAACAATGCACATAATAATATTATCACAAAAGAAAACATTTAAAATATCCCTTTTTATAATAGGTTATGAGGTTATATCTTTAGAAAAGAAAAAAAAAAGATATAAGAATAAGAATAAAAATATAAATTTAAAAAACGAAAAATAATGACAAATTAAAATAAAAAGCCTGAAATTTTCATTTGGTAACATTTTTAATGAATAAAATTAAAATTGAATTATTTGCAAAAGATCACAATCTCATTGATCCAGATCTTCACTTGTTAACTCAATTTCAATATTGCCAGGTATTTTTGGGTTGGGCATTATTAGGATTCAATATTCCTTTTATTAAAACTTTTCTGTATTTTGTAAAAAAAAAAAAAAAATGATTTTGAAGCCATAAACATTTTTTTAAAATAAACTTTTCATGGCATCCATTGAGACTAAGAAAAAATGTCAGCAATTTTCAATTAATTTATAGGGGGGTGAATGGAAATTAAATTTGGTTACAGGGTGGGGGTCATCAAATAAAAAGTTTGAGAAGCCCTAAACTAATAGATTTTTTTCTTTTCTTCTTTTTTTTTAATAATAAATAGATCTGGTTTCTTAACCTGGATTATTTAATAATGTTTTAATAGATTATTAAACCTATAGAATTTTACTTTTTCTATTTACTATACTTATACCAGTCATCTGCATAATCAAATTTTTTTTCAGCACATAGATGAACTTACAAAAAAATTGATAATTTAACTTTATTAAACTCTAAATTTCAATGATTCTATCAGTTTGAATATCTATTTACTAGCTGTATAGAAAAACTATGAAAATTCACTTTATACATTTCTGTATTTTAAACAGAAAATCTAACATTCAAGTCAAATAAATATTCAAGTTTGAATCAAAACTGACAATGAACAGTTTCCTTTAATCCCTGAATGAAAATGTATCTTTCCCAAACAGCAACCACTGAGCTAGATTGGTCTCAATGGTCATAAAAGTAATCAGGATGTTACAAGCACTTTATTCCTGTATAAGCGGACACTATGAAAGATGTTGTTCCTGGCTTTCAGGAGATCTTGGTGATATTTGGAAACACGACTGTTAAGTGGCTCATATGTTAAGAGGGGAAGATATTGAACTTGATCCAGGGCACAGTAGATGAATAATGAAGGCTCTGCAAAAGAACCAATAGGACATGCCCAAGATGCCTTGACCCCATTGCTCACCTCATAGCTATGCTTTGGGCTCTTTGGTAATGTGCCAGTTATGTTCTTGGCAAGCGACATAGATGCTTGTTTATTTGGGAGAGAAGTTATTGGATTGTGAGTCCTTTTCATTTTCAATAAGATATTGAATGCTTTAATGAGATTAATGCACTTCATTTTGACAGGAGAATATCTTTACTGCTCCAGCTTTTACTTTACATTTCCCCTTGGAAAATAAGAATAATTGGAAAAATACACAATGACAATTTCAATAAGTTAACATGAATAAAAAGCTTGAAATCCTTTCTTTTTATTTTCTTGCTTCTTATCTATCTATACATCTATCATCTATACATCTATCTATCTATCTATACATCTATACATCTATCTATACATCTATACATCAATCTATACATCTATACATCTATATATCTATACATCTATATATCTATCTATCTATCTATCTATATCTATATATCTATCTATCTATACATCTATATATCTATCTATCTATACATCTATATATCTATCTATCTATACATCTATATATCTATATATCTATATCTATACATCTATCTATCTATCTATATATCTATCTATATCTATCTATCTATCTATACATCTATATATCTATCTATCTATACATCTATATATCTATCTATATCTATACATCTATATATCTATCTATCATCTATATATCTATATCTATCTATACATCTATAATCTATCTATCTATCTATACATCTATATATCTATCTATCTATCTATACATCTATATATCTATCTATCTATCTATCTATATCTATCTATCTATCTATACATCTATATATCTATCTATCTATCTATACATCTATATATCTATCTATCTATCTATATCTATATATCTCTATCTATCTATACATCTATATCTATCTATCTATCTATACATCTATATCTATCTATCTATCTATCTATCTATCTATCTATATCTATATCTATCTATCTATCTATACATCTATATATATCTATCTATCTATATCATCTATATATCTATCTATCTATCTATATATCTATCTATCTATCTATACATCTATATATCTATCTATCTATCTATACATCTATATATCATCTATCTATCTATACATCTATATATCTATCTATCTATCTATACATCTATATATCTATCTATCTATCTATACATCTATATATCTATCTATCTATCTATACATCTATATATCTATCTATCTATCTATACATCTATATATCTATTATCTATCTATACATCTATATATATCTCTATCTATATCTATATCTATCTATATCTATCTATATATCTATCTATCTATCTATACATCTATATATCTATATCTATCATACATCTATATATCTATCTATATCTATACATCTATATATCTATCTATACATCTATAATCTATATATCTATCTATACATCTATATCTATCTATCTATCTATACATCTATATATCTATATCATCTATAATCTATATATCTATCTATACATCTATATATCTATCTATCTATCTATCTATATATCTATATATCTATCTATCTATATCTATCTATCTATCTATCTATATCTATACTATCTATCTATCTATCATCTATATATCTATCTATCTATATCATCTATATATCTATCTATCTATCTATATATCTATCTATCTATCTATACATCTATATATCTATCTATCTATACATCTATATCTATCTATATCTATATCTATATCTATCTATATATATATCTATACATCTATATATCTATCTATATCATCTATCTATCTATACATCTATCTATCTATCTATCTATCTATCTATCTATATTATATCTATCTATCTATATATCTATCTATCTATACATCTATCTATCTATACATCTATCTATCTATACATATATCTATCTATCATACATATCTATCTATCTATACATATATCTATCTATCTATACATCTATTCATATCTATACATATATCTATCTATCTATACATCTATACATCTATCTATACATCTATCTATCTATCTATCTATCTATACATCTATCTACTATCTATCTATCTATACATACATCTATCTATCTATGGCAATAGCATAATCTTTACAGATCATTGCCGTCCCTCACAATCCCACAACTCCACCACCAGAACCCTTCCTTGCATGAGCCCTCAAATGACTCATCAAACCTGCTGCAGATCTACAAAGTTTGACGCAAATATGACATTGAAAAGACTTCTTCCCCGTTGAATGAGATGATTCAGATGAATCGGATGAGTCAGATGATAAAATTTGATGCTTATGCACCACCATATGTCTCTTAAGACCAGAAGCCGACTTACAGACCTTGCCACATATAGCACAAGACACATTATTTACTCCTGGAATCTGTATGGATTGACCCAGGTGAGATTTCCTATGATTGACATAGCCAGCCCTCGAAAGCAAAACTCGACCACATGTCAGACACTCCAACCCTCCATGTTTCTCCAATATGACAGGTGTAACCCTTTCGAAGTTGACGCTTTAGGTTTTCATGCACGATTCTTTCACTCTCATAACTGGTACAGCCATCATCCACATGAACTCTCCAGTCAGTTCTCTTTAGTGCCAGCTTTTCCCAGTTGTCAGGACTTATTTTTATTTTTACAAGGTTGTTTTTTAAGCAATCCTTATACCTCTTCTTAGGCTTATGCTGCGGCCTTTTGCCATCACGCAGCTGACCGTAAAAAGTTGCTTTGGCAATCTAGCATCACCCATACGCACAACATGACCTGCCCAACGCATTTGAGCCGTTATGATAAGAGTTTCAATGCTTGAGCATCCTGCCCTTGCAAGGACTTCTGTGTTAGGCGTTTCGGAATTCCACTTGATGTCTAGAATACGTCTCAAACATTTCTGATGAAAGTGTTCAAGAATTTTCAGATGTCTTCTAAACAATGTCCATGTCTCCGAGGAGTACAATAAAACACTCAACACGCAGGACCTATAAACATTCAATTTTGTTTTATGGGTAATGCCGGTACTAGACCATAACCGTTTTTCGAGCGTTCCATAGGCCACAGATGCCTTCTGGATGCGCTGGTGAATCTCAGCATCCAAAGATCCATCACAAGTTAGTGTACTTCCTAAGTATGTAAAAGACTCAACAACATCCAGACAAGTACCATGAATGGCTATTGTTGGTTTGATATATGGTTCACCCTTTACGGGGGTGAACATTACCTTTGTCTTTGTCAAGCTTATTTTTAATCCAAAAGCAGAGCACGAGGCAGCAAAAAGGTTCACAATATCTTGAACATCCTCCTCAGTGTGAGCCAGAAAGTCAACATCATCGGCGTAAAGGAACTCTCTGATAAGTGCATAGGATGTCTTAGACTTGAAGTTAAATCTTCTCAAGTCAAAAACTCTTCCTGTGGTTCTAAATTCCAAGAGGACGCCTTTCTCACAATGTTGGAATGCATGAGATAATATCACAGAAAAGAATATTGAGAATAGTGTTGGGGCCAAGACATCTCCCTGCTTAACCCCGTTATCTATTGGTATTTCATCCGACAATCTACCACTCATGACAATTTTAGCTTTCATACCATTGTGCAACCGCTTGAGTACACTCACAAATACCGGTGGGCACCCAACTTTACCCAACATTGTCCAAAGTGCATCCCTGTTGACTGTATCAAAAGCTTTCGTCAAATCAACAAAAACCTGATACAGGGGGACCCGTTGCTCTATACACTTCTCTTGTACTTGCCTAGCCGAAAATATCATGTCGTTTGTTCCTCTGCCAGACCTAAAACCACTTTGTGATTCAGGAATGACTACTGGGCAAATGTAAACAAGCAATCGATTCAACAAGATTCTTGAGAGAACCTTGCTAACAGCACTCAGAAGTGTGATTCCACGGTAGTTATCGCAACTACCTTTATCTCCTTTGCCCTTATATACACACACCAAAGCACCATCAATCCATTCATTTGGTAGAGGAGAACCGTTCCAACATTGAGTTAAGAGATCAAACAGAGCAAGATTGACATTAAAACTTTTAACCTTCAACAGTTCCACTGGAAGCCCATCCAAACCCGGCGCCCTACCAGAATTAATTTGTTTGATAGCCATTTCAAATTCTGTAAAAGTTGGTAAATGGTCCATCTCATATTTGGTCTCCTGTTGAGGAAGACTCTGCAGAACATCAGCACTGACTACTGAAGGGTTATTAAATAAATCCGTGAAGTGTTGTTGCCATCGTTGAAGGATTTTTTCGGGTTCCTTAATCAAGGTGATGCTGTCCTTTGACCTTAGAGGAGCAATGGAAGAAGTTAATGGACCGAAAACTGTACGCATGAGGCTATAGAACAGCTTTAGGTCCTTTTTATTAAAGGCCTTCTGAATTTCAGAGGAGATTTTAGACCACCACTCATTTTTCATCCTCCTAATTTCACGCTGTAATAGCTGCTTGAACTGAATATATTTCTTCAGAGTAGACGGTTTGAGAGATGACTTACTATGAAGTGTACTTATAAAATAACTTCTTTTTGTTTCAATTAGCTGACTTATGGCAACTACATTGTCATCAAACCAGTCTCGATGTTTCCTAACTCTGAAGCCAAGAACAGCTGCACCAGTGGAATAAACTTGGTCTCTGAAGTTATCCCATGTTCCATTAAATTCCAGACTGTCAAGATGTTCACGCAGTCTTTCTTTCACATCCATTTGCTTGACCTTGCTCAACTCTAGGCGCCTTGGTGTTTTTACTCCAGGCATGCGAGTCTTTTTACGAACACGGAGTTTAAATCTACCCCTCACTAGACTGTGATCTGTGTCGCACTCTGCACTACGCATAACACGCACATTGCAGACATCACCAATGTCACGGCGGCGAGTCAAGATGAAGTCAATCATATGGCCATGTTTTGATCTTGGGTGGGTCCAAGTAATTTTATGGATACGTTTTTGCCGGAAAAGAGTATTACAAATGGTTAAATTGAGCTCAGAACAGAACTCAAGCAATTTAAGTCCATTTGAATTTACCCCACCGATACCATAACGACCAAGTGCATCCCATATTTCAAAATTCCTGCCAACACGTGCATTAAAGTCTCCCAATATAATCAGTTTATCTTCCTTTGGTGTAGAGACAATAGCATTGCGAAGGTCTTCATAAAAAGTCATGGCAGTCTCCTCACTGGCTTGAAGGGTCGGGGCATATATAGAAAATAAGGTCACGTACCGTCCATACTGCAGCTGGATACGCAGTTTCATAATGCGATCACTGATGCTAGTAGGCAACTCCAAAAACTTCACCAGTCTTTTATTCACGGCAAAACCAACACCACCCTCGCGCCGTTCGCCCTTAGGCTTACCAACCCAAAAGAGTTTATAGCCCGTTGATATTTCTGTCAACTGATCTTCATCTGATAATCGGGTTTCCGATAGGGCAGCAATATCAATCTGTAATCTCTGAAGTTCCTTTGTCACAAGTGCTGTTCTTCTTTCCGGGCGATCTGTAGAATTACGGTCTAACAAAGTTCTTACATTCCAGCAAGAAATGTTGAGTTTAATTCGATCAAGTTTATTAATATTTCTTTTCTTCCTGCAAGAAATGAACCACCGTTAGCCGCAGGAAACTAACCAGTGTTGAGGTGACAGGCATTTTTTTAGTGCACCTTTTCTAGCACCTTCCCAATAGTTTGGGTGAGCAGTGCTCTCCTAAATAGGACTGCTCAGACACAAGAGTCTCCACCGGGGTTAGTCTCTGTCACGGGTAGACACAACAACGATGTTAGGATAAGACTCCTGCCGCCAATGTGTAGATATGTAACTGCATGCTTCCAACTGGTCAGGTCTGCACACGTTGCCACACATCCATCGCCATGGGACTTTTTGAGAGGCTGATAGATGAAAGAAAGAAAGAAGGGAACATTTGTACATCATGATATTATAGTGGTAAACGCTTGTACAACACGAATACCACTCTCTAAATTTTCATGATTGTTGTCCAGTGACAAGCCTAAGCAAGATAACTGGCAATCATGTCAATTGCAGGTGTTAAATCAGAGTTGTCCTTCTCCTAGATGGATAACCTAACAAGGAATAAGGGGTCCAACACTCCCAAAAAAAAAAAAAAAAAAAAAAAAAAAGGTTCTAGATGGCCGTTGAGCTAATAGCTTCCTCCGCCCTATCTATCTATACATACATACATACATACATACATCTATACATACATCTATACATACATACATACACTTGAACCAAAAATTAATTTTCATTCAATAAATGGATATGCTATGTTATGATTCCATCTTTTCGTACTTCTTTTGTAGGATATTAACACTTTTAAGAACTTCACAGAAAACTTTTCTCCTCATGATGAACTATAGTTGAAACTAGATGAGAACAATTTTTAAAAATACTATTTCTCGGAATTTGTGAGATGAGGCTTGATGATTAGTATTATTTGTACTATTTGGACTATTGTCCTCATCTTCATTATCTGTACAACGTATATTATATATTTATATTTTTGCTTAAGGCAATTACAATGCGTATATCGCACAAAATTCGATAATTATAGAAAATAAACATGTCAAGTGAATCTCGGCAAAGAATTGTTCGGTGCGTAGAACATCGTACAGACTGTTTCAACTTTATTAAGTCTCATCAGCGATGTATACTAACGATTTCCCTCCGACAGAAATCAAAACCGGGACTTCAGCAGGCATATATATATATATATATATATATATAAAAAAGAGAGGAGGGGAGAAATAAATCCACACACCTTTTGTTGATCTATTCTTCCTCATAGTTTCCCCTTTATACATTTAAGAAATACTAGCAGGAATTCCATAATGCCTGATAATGAAAATAAATTCTTTCACAATATATTAACATTAATCTTAGGGTTCAAAACTTTGAGTGCAAGGTTTGCAACATTATTAAGATCATGTGAATTAAGTATTTGCACTGTGAAATGTTTTTAGATTTTATACAAAAGTTCAATGAGGAAAGGCTTTTTGCATAGACAAATCTCTGGTAATGAGCTTTACCAAACTAGTATCTGGCATAATGTTTAGCACAGTGTGTATTTTAATTTGCCATTTGTATTCAAGATATATACGCATATACACACACGCACTATATCCTACTGGGATTTTGTTACAAAACTCTGGGTTGATGCACTCTTCAACTGCTAGAGTAAACATTGTAAACTCAGAAATTAGGAAGTATTGGGGTGGTTCATAATTATTGAAGCCTTTTCAATAAATTTGTTGAAAAAAAAAGCCACAATAATTATGCACCAACCCAATAACAATAGAAAAGATTGAATTTTACAATTGCTGTATGTGTGTATAAGAAACTGAAATACAATTGAGTAAAACTAGTAATAAATTAATAGTGAAAGGCTTCATAATATATATATATATATATATATATATATATATATATATATATATATATATATATTGGAATAAAAGGCCTTAAATACCATTATGGACCATTTCCACTCGCGATTATGCCCACGAGCTTCTTCAGACCACTGATATATATTTATTTTAAATAAAATATATCAGGCCTTTTATTCCAAAATAACTTTGCTCTGTTTACAATAATTAAACATTGACCTCTCATACGGAACCCGAACTCTACAACAAACTGCTGGTAGAGAATTAGGACCCGTCTAGAATCACCTTGTACCAAGAAACTTGGTACCAAAGATATATATATATATATATATATATATATATATATATATATATATAAAAGCTGAATTTTTTTTTTTTTAGTATAAATGAAAACATGCACTGTTGAGCAACTGATAGTGATAATGTCTAGACATCTAGATAAAGCAGTGCCAATTTGAAAAAATATATAATCAGTCTCAATAGTTTTTTAATGAAATGTTTTTTGTGAAACATAGGATTGTGCAGCACTCTCAAGACTTACTAGGCCTAGTTCTGTGCAACTTGTTTCATGAACTGAAAGTTTATCACAAGAATAAGATTTGAGGATGTGGAAGACATTAAGAGGAATACAACAGTGCAGCTTCAGACCTTATCAAAAAAGGAATTACTATCAAAAATTTAATGTAATAATTATCAAATGTCAAGGGGACTATTTTGAAGAAAATTAATGCTTCATTTGTTGTTGATTTCTGTCTTGGTAAACACAGCTCCAGTTTCTATACTTTTTAACAAAGATCTGTAGATAATACACTCCAGTTTGGTTTATTAATATACTTATCGGGGTGGCATAAAGTCGGTATCAGACAATCAGCAAGGGAGTCTATCCCCCTTTTCACTAGCGCTAGACCAAGGAGATTGTTTTTGCATCTGAGGTGGAGCACCACACCTACCATCAGCTCCTTACTTTACCGCACAGATCCATGTGCTACTCATACGCTGAGTTGGCGAGGGCTGGTATTGAACTAGGAACCTTGTGGTTTCTAGCCGAATGCTCTACCGACTGAATACTTACAAATTGTTGTTGAATCTTATTGACTAAGTTTTATAATGCAATAATTAAACAGAAAACAAATAGAAAATATATGTTCTCTTTTGTCTGAATTTGAGATGGGGAATGATCCTTATTATACACTGATGTACTTAGACAAGTACCTTCATATTATTTGATATTGTATTCACATTTTGACTGTTGTGCTCTCTGACCATCCTCAGGTGTCTGTAGCTGGTAACCTTCTTGGAAACGCAAACTGAACCCTTCATTCACTCCTGTGTGTTGTGATAAAATTCTGGCATTGATTCTCATCAGTTGATTTATAATCTCAATCTGAGATTTATACACAGGCTGTGTGGGAATATGTACAATGGAATAAGACCCCCCCTCCGCTTCCGGATTGAATGAAGGGTTTGGTTTGAGGTTCCTAAAAGGTTACCAACTATGATAGATAGTTGAGAAAGTTCAGATACAGCAGCCAAAACATTGTGAATACAAAATTAACCAAGATGAAGACACTTGTCCAACTATCTTAGTGATTAACAACAAATGCTCTCTCTTTATATAGACTAATACTATTAAACAAGTGTCTTTTCATCTTTCAACCAGCAATAGATCTATTAAAGTCTTTTTCATTCTACGGTCTATAATTTATTTTTGGGGATAAAATAAATGCTTTTTCATTATCAAGTTACAGACTTACTAATGTACCTTAATAAACCAGGTCATATAGCTTAACTTAAATCTTTAAATAAATTGCTTCCTATATATATATATATATATATATATATATATATATATATATATATATATATATATATTTTTTTTATCCTAATGTCCTGATGAAGGCTTAATAAAACGTTTTAACATTGACTTCACCATCAAGAATAAATTCATGTTTCTTGGAATACTTTTTTAAAATTTTCTACACACACACATACAAATGCCAATCAATATCGTAATATTTTTTAATTATAGAATAGGATAATGATAAAAAATAATGACTGAGTTTCACATTGTTGATCCTCAGGTGAATTAGTTGAGGGAGGGGCCCCTGTTTCATAGTGTCTAACGTGATGGACTGCAACATTGTTGTAAGCAAATTCAAACCTGTCACACTATTACATTCATTTTTTAATAATACACTAGGAAAGGTATGAAACCCCTCACCCCACATGCTGTAAATAGTACCACTACTGTTCTTCTGCAAGGATTGCTTTGGCATTAAATAGCCTAGCAAAGTTGATATACCATTAAACAAAGAAACCAAACCAAATCAGATGAGTTTGTATTGATTATTAATTCATCTGAGGATCGACAACATGAAACTGTCATAACTTTTTATTCTTATCCTATGTTATACTTGAAAAATATTATGTGTAATAAAAATATTATGTAAAAAGTGATGTTATATATTTAAATTAATGTTATATATTTAAATTGATATTATATATGTATTATATATGTGTATACATGCAGTATAAAAATGAAAATGTTGAATAATCTTGTGGTAAACTTTAAAAAAAAAAAAAAAAATCTTGATATCCCTACTTTTTATTCCGCAAATAATGGATTCTAGCATGGAGATACATAAAATCTAAGACTGGAATCAGAAAGAACATAGAATTTTACAGAAGAATGCAAAGTTTTATCAAAATTGCTTCAAAAATAAAGAAATGGTGAAGAAATTACTGAATTTCTTGTTCTGAAATGGTCCATGAATTGACAGATTTTTTAATCAAAATCATGTCCACTTTTTTACCCCAATTTCGGGGCTTTAAATTCTCATAACCTTTGAACTACTGGGGATATTTGCATAATTCAAACAGTTTTGAACTCCATTTACAAAGCTCTATATAACTAATGTGATTAAATAACAATAACCTCAAATAAAAAAAATCAACTGGGAATGCTAATTTATATATATATATATATATATATATATATATATATATATATATATATATATTGCAGTTACCCTTAAATCCACCAATCAAATAAGTATACAATCTTATTTACTTTGGGATTTTTTCACCAATTAAAAAGTGCTCAATATAAAGAGGCGGTTGTGTAGCACACTCGCTGTGTTGAAAATGGGCACTACCCAGCTATAAAATACATAACGATGGTAGGAAAAAAATACCCTGAAGATTCGCGCTACTGTGAGAAACTTAAGTAGGTAGTTTTTAAACCATTCGATTTTAATTGTATATATATATATATATATATATATATATATATATATATATATATATATTAGCGTGATCGGTAAATTGTCGTCTGAATTATTCAAAAATGAAAATAACACATTTTATTAGATATATTTACTAAAATTACATAAAAAAATATCTTGAAATACTATAGATTAAATTTATTCTAAGAAATCGCTATTGGCTTCAACCCCAGCCTCCAAACAACTTCAGAATCTCCTGCAAGCCTTTCCGATGGTCTCCTTGTTTGAATTGGTAAATGCTGCCCTTATCCTTGCCTTTAGTTCATCTTTGGTAATACACAGAGTTTTGTTAGTCTCTTGCTCAATCATGCCCCACACATTATAATCAAGGGGATTGCAATCTGAGAAGTTATGTGGCCGTATGTTAAAGTGATGTGATTACAGAAATTTTTTGTCAGCCAACACGGCTTGTGTTCTGGATTAAGAAGACGTGGATTTTCCAGCAATCACCATCTCAATCCAGTTTCAATGTACTGAAACTTAGAGAATTATCTGTTATGATCCAATAATAAATGCTTTTTCAACTTGTTCAGTTAAATGGATCAAGTGGATCATTGTAGTTCTTTTCTCTCATTAGTTCTCAAGTGTGTTCATTTCTTACCATTACAACACAAGCTCCTTAAGGATTTTTATTGTAAATAATCTCTATTTTGATCTGTGAATGTGTGTGTTCCTACTATTATCCAACATAATCTACTTTTATGTGTAGAACTTGTGGTATATTCATTTTCAGAGAATTCATTGTTGTGCATGCTTATCTTTCAAGCTATCGATAGGTTAGGATTTAATTTACTGGATGCTCTTCTACCTGACAAAGTTAAATTTAAGGAAATCAAAAAAGTGATATTTGGACTTATTTTCTACCCTCTTTCTGATTCTTCTGCAATTTTGATTACTACGCTTGATTGACCTAGAAATGTCAAAAGGCATCAAACACATGCTGGTCATAGATTTTTGTTCAGTTGAGGAAGTTTACAGTAACTGATTGGAAAAGTTTTCCAGTTAACTTTCCTCTGGTCATAAATCAGTTGTTGCTGTGCCACTAAACTATATGAGCACCAATCTTATTATAATTCACCAATGTCTGTTCATCTGTACCATTAGGGGGGGGGGGGACTGCCATTTTTGGACAGATTTCAACCAAACTTTCAGGAATTATTAGGGTCAGCTTTGAAAAGGTTTTAAACTATATTTGGTCAAGATTATTTGTTGTTATTTGTTTTTATTTAATTTTATTTTCTTATAGATTCCCAAAATGAAATTGTTAATTAATCCCCAAAATTGATGCCATTATCTGCAATTAGATGTCATTTTCAAAGCCCTAAGTAACAATTTCTTTAATCTTATTATATCTAGCAGTACTTGTATTGCATATAGGTTTTAAGATGATCACTGATAAAGTACTTTGTGTTAAAATCTTTTGTTTATTTATGCTTAACATGCATCTCCCTTTGAAAATCTAATATAACTAATATTTTCATTATAAATGAACATCTCAATAGACAACATTGCTATTAGATTTTGAAAGTGAGGTGCATGACCGATAAAGATTTTAACACAAAGTACTTTATGAACATCAGTGACTATTTAAAAACCTCTGTGTAATATGAGTAAGTACTGCTAGTAGTACTAATGTTTATTATTAAGCTTATTGTAAACAAAACAAAAAATTTCAGTTTTTATCTGATCATATTATGCACTCTACATTCAATAAATACTAAATAAGCAAAATTATAATAAAAATTCTTAAAACATTTTGAAAAGAGTGACTAGTATGTTCTTACAGCCAGTTGAATAATTATATAGTAGCTGTGAATGTTACTAAAAAGAAAAAAACACTAGTATCTGTAAAAATTTACATCTTTACTGCTAACTTTCAAGTGATTTTTCTATTAATACTGAACCGCCCTGTTGGCTGGGGCGTTAGAATACACCAACTGCACCTCTGCAGAGGTCTCCCAATGGGGCCACCTGTTGGCCATGGGTGGTGACCTATGATGTTTAAGGATGGAACACAAATGGCTGAGCAGTCCATGACCTGCAACACTATTTTGTTCCTTATTTAGGCTAGTCACGTCAAGCCCTAGCACCTATATGATTGTTCTGACCCTATTACCTTTATGGCAAGCCCCAACCCTTTTTATCATATATGTGCTAGAAGGTTGTAGCTGAGGGTCTTCATGTCCTGGGTATGACGTTAAACTGTATCTGATGGTGAGGTTCCAGGTCTAGGAAATGTGGAGCACCCCTTCATCATTCTTGCTCCCAGGTCCACTCTGACCCGGAGTGGTAATACCTGTTAGGGTCTCATCTATAAGTTAAATAGAAATTTGTTTATAAAATTTAGTTTACAAATGTTCTTCAAAACTATCGCTACGAATCTTTCAAAACTTTACTAGCATTAAATGACCCACTATGGTTGATATGCCATAAAATACACAAACAAATAAACAATCAATACTGAATCAAGATGTTTTCTGTGGTCTTAACTCTATATTTCTATGCGACAGTTTGTGTAGATCTGTTTGAGGATCACAGCCAAATGGAATGTCTGAGGAACTTTAGTTTTTGGGGGGTTTTTTGGCATGGATATTGAGTAGACCTCAGATTTTAATATAGATAATGCAAGGTTGTACAATTAAATGTCTCCAAAATTGTTTTGGTAAATGGGCCAGTGGCCCGTTTACCAAGACTTTCTCATTCCCTAATGATACCAGCATTGGAAAAGTAAGGTCTGAAAAGTTTGGCTTCAGGTTACCCTTATTGCACTTTTAACTTGGACTAGTGTGTTCTTTAGATTTTAATCTTAAAATGCTTGTTACATTAAGCATTTTACCATCTGTTACCTTCAATTTGTCCTTTCTATGACTTAGTGTTTTGTTAAAAAGAAATTGTTTCTTTTTCATAATCTTAATAATTCCTATTCTCTCTACTTATCTAAACATTCTCTTTTGTAATTTGTGGAATTTTAAGATAGACAAATAAAATATAATTTTATTTTTATTCTAGTTTAGTATGAATGTTTCTTTACACTAATGGATTGATATAATTTAAATGTGACATTTTTCTTTTCTTTTTTTAAGTTGAGTTTGATATATGGGTCACAGCTTTTGAATATGAAATAGCATGTTTTACATTTACTTAACTTGTTTTTTCCTTCGTTTCTTCAGTATTTGAAATGATTTGAAATTAAAGTTTTAGCCAATCTAAAATTAGTTCCTGCATTTTTTAATTACTAGTTTATATTTAATCTATTTTATATAGACTACTTAAATTCCCAAAGATCCAAATTATTGTGACCAATTTTGAATAAATCCTAGCAGGTGAAGATTAATATTTATGGATAGCTGATCTATAAGTTGAGCTATAAAAGTTCAAGTTTTTTTAATTGCCTTCCATCTTTCACCAAAAGCCAATTAGTTTCAGTGTTGATTCTATAGAAGAAATTAAAAAAGCAAGCATTAAAAATTAAAATGTAAGTAATTACACAAATATTATTCCTGTTTATCATCTCTATCTATCTATCCATCTCTATCTATCTATATCTATATCTATCTATCTATCTATCTATCTATCTATATATATATATATATATATATATATATATATATATATATATATAATAGCAGAGACATGAAGTCAACGGTGCTTGGTAACTGACAGTTTCTCACCTATGCGATTTTCATTGAGCACTCTTATGAATATATATATATATATATATATATATATATATATATATATAAATATAAATAAAGTGTGTGTGTGTCCTGTCCAGCTTGCATGTCAATCTAGCCATATGCCTGTGAACAATATGATCCTTAATATTTTCCCCCTCAAGATAAATTAATCACATTTTTATTTTATATTTACAAAAAAGAAAGGTAATAATAATGATATGTATCTTTAGCCACCCCACTCACCCAGCTGTTTATTTATTTAATTACAGTTTGATTTCTGCTCATTTCAATTATCTGTTTATTTACTTCTATCCCAAACGTTCCCAGTTGTTGTTGTAATCAATCTTCTTCTTCCTTAATCATTTTCAGATCAACCAACTATTCCTGGGGGTGGCATATGTATAAGATTGTTCTCTTCCTGTTCTCACTCTCTTTCTCTCTCTCTCTCTCTCTTCATCACAATCTCTTCACTTCCCTTCTACCTCTCTTTCTCTCATTAACTTCACTTTTCTTTTATTGTCTGTTAGTTTTTTGTTTAATCATAATGACTGCGTGTGTATGTATGTATGTATGTGTGTGTGTGTGCTTTTTAGGTTGAGGGCTTCGTTGTCACCGTGGGAACTCTGCCTCAATGCAATCCTAGCAGTCATTCACTGGGAGGTAACCACTTGACTATAGAGCCATTTTAATGACAAGTTGATTGGTGTGATTGGGTAATAATCATCAGACAGCCTCTGCTAACCTGTATTGCTGCTGCTGCTGCTAACAGTAGCCTCTGTCTCTCTCTCTCTCTCTCTCTCTCTCTCTCTGTCTCTGTCTCTGTCTCTCTCTTATACACACATCTGTTTTCCTTTTCTCTTTCTTTCTCCACCCACACGCATTCCGGCTGGCTCGGTCTTGTCCTGTTTTGCTCTTGCACCCTCTTCTTCCATTTCTTTCCTGCTTCTTGCTGTGATGAGTGCAATCTTTACCTACACCAACATTAATACTATTACTACATGTAATATTGCTGCCGTTGCTAACCCACTACTTATATTAGCTGCTGCTGCTGCTGCCGCCACCGCCGCTGTCCTTAAACCTCTCCTCCCCCTCCACTTTCCTTTCCCTTTGTACCTCTTACCCCCTTTTTTTTTTTTTTTTTTTTTCACGCGCCTAATCCTATCACAGTCTCTCTTTTTGTCGATCCACGCACGTGCATACACCCATCATCATTTTATACATTACTTGTAAAAACTCGAGTAAATGATATACGCTTATTTTATATACCCACGCGCACATTTGCCCGTGAAAGGACGCACACAGTCAATTCGTGTAAAAACAAAACAAAACAAAACAAAAACATAAAACGGAGACACTCTATACGAGTGCAAATCGTGTACACACACTCAACACGTAAGAGTCGCATTTAAGAAGTATTTATGCGTTACGGCACGTACACACCTACGCATGTACAAGTTTTTTGGGTTGTTTTTTTTTTGGGGGGGGAGGTTGTACATTTTATTGCTCACATCAAACACGAAATCGAATTTAAGAATTTAGAATTTTTCTATGATACACAGTACAATACTCACTCTTACATACAGTTCTACAATAATACACACTTAAACTACCAGCTCCACATGTTGGCACTTAAGTATTTACGATATATGCGCAATATATGCATAGATGTACATTTGTACTGTACACGTTTTTATACAGATGCGCGCGCGCACACACATACGCGGGTGTCCCTACTACAGGATGCACGCTTACTTACAGCATTTGCCCGGTTTAACTAGTTCTTTGCTTTCCAACTTTCTTTACCCAACTGCCGTCCTACGGCCCCCTCCTCCCTCTCTCCCTCTCTCTCCCTCCCTCCCTCTCTCCTCCCTCCCTCTCTCTCTCTCTCCCTCCCTCTCTCTCCCTCCCTCTCCCCTCCCTCTCTCCATCCCTCTCTCTCTCTCTTCCCTCCCTCTCTCTCTCTCTCTCTCTTTTGATAACTCTGCTCTTTCTTTCTCCATCTCTTGTTATTGATCCTGCTGGTGCCACTACCATCAGCGCTATGCATGCCGTATTAAACGTCAACAATCTGCGACAACACTCTGAAAAGCAAGCTTAAATGGATTTATCATGTCTGCTACGATGGAAGAGTTGCAATAAATTCCTTGATTAGTCTGTTAGCTTGCTCTCTCTCTCTCTCTCTCTCTCTCTCTCTCTCTCTCTCTCTCTCTCTCTCTCTCTCTCTCTCTCTCTCTCTCTCTCTCTCTCTCTCTCTCTCTCTCTCTCTCTCTCTCTCTCTCTCTCTCTCTCTCTCTTCTCTCTCTCTCTCTCTCTCTCTCTCTCTCTCTCTCTCTCTCTCTCTCTCTCTCTCTCTCTTCTCTTAGGAGAAGTATGACTGGGTAGAAAGAGAAAAAAAACGTGTATAGGGTGGAAGATTTTAATGTGGCAGTAGGAGATGGTGAGACTATATCTATGAATGCTTAACAAGAAACTGGGGGAGAAGCCTCACGTTTAATCTTTACTGCTACTGTTGTTGTTAATCTGTACGAATTACCAATGAATGATTATTGTTATTGTTGACTAACAACTGCCTGCTGAATGCGAGTTGGATGAAGCAGGGAGAAGAAAAATGGGTGGTGGGGAGAAACGGTCCACTCAACATCTTTTCATTGTGTGTGTGTGTGTGTGTGTGTGTTTCAGTACTTTACTTACCTGCTACCTAAAAAATGCACACACACACACAAGTACACTACGGCTGTTTGTCTATAAATAATGGTTAGCAAGCTAACTTCGCAGACCATTGTTAGTGAGTTCGATTCTCACTGGGTGCCCCATTCTTCTGGCCTTGTGACACATCTAAGCTAAGCTTAGTAAATAACTATAAATAAGTGTTGGAACCTTCCTGTGTGTGTGTGTGTGTGTGTGTGTGTGTGTAAACATCTAGATATTTACATTCTATAGCTTCACTGTGTGTTCATTTCTTTTTCGAATGTAAACCCCCTCCCATTTCCTCACTTTCTATTTTCAGACACATTAATAGCTACAATGTTTTCACTCATTATTTTTTTAACTTGTTTTATTATGTTCACCTCTGCGCTTTTCTTTTTCTCCGTCATCGCCACCGCCGTTCGTGTTTGTTCTGGGTTTTTTTTTTCTTTCTTTCTCTTTTCGCTTATTCTAAGGATATGGCTACATTTATTGATTATTGTATAAACAGATCCACTTAGGTTTTAGTTTGAGCTGATGGAACATTATTCATCTCTGCATCAGAACAACCAAAACTCTTTGTGAGTGAGTGTAAAAGTACCACCAAATTCACCAACCTCCTACTTGCCTCCCCCCCCCTGTTTTCATAAATAGAACTTTGTCTATTGGACTTTCTATCTCTTTCTTTTCTGCCACATCTAAGGTGCCAACTATTAAACAGCCAGTTCAAAAATGGCCCAGATATTCTATGCGTATTTTCCAGATAACTTTGTCCTTTTGCCTTTACACCCCTCTACTGATTCCTCTCACTGTCACCCTGCTTTCTACTCTTAAACTTTTTTTTTTTTTTTTTTTTACTTCTCCTTTTCTCACCTGCTTACATTTTTTTTAAATCTTTATTGTTTTGTGGTAGTGTATTACTCGCATATAGTAAAGACTTACAGCAGCTGGCTCGATTTTAACTTCAAATCTTTCACGCTACATTGCAGCTCTCTCTCTCTCTCTCTCTCTCTCTCTCTCTCTCTCTCTCTCTCTCTCTCTCTCTTTCTCTTTCTCTTTCTCTTATATAATATATATATATATATATATATATATATAATATTGTGTGTGTGTGAACCTAAGACATATACCCATATAGATATTTCAAATGATTTTTAAGGTGGTAGAAGTCTGCTTTTTTTTTCTTTCCTCTTCCCTAAAGTTTTATTTTTATTAGTTAATCAATTTTCTGTCAATTCTCCATCTTTTCGTCCTCTTCCTTTTCTTCACCCCTGCCTATTGATGACAGATTATGACTTGCCCAACCAATAAATGCTAGGATACTTTTTTTTTTTTTTATTATTCTCACTCTCATTGTTTGCAATCATCAAGATATTTAGGAATGTTCTTTCATTACTCCTCTTATACACAGGGGAATTTTATAAGAATGGACTTTCATTCTCTCTTTCTCCCCGTCCCCCCCCACACCGCAGAATTTCATTTAATACTTAAAAAACAAAAACAAACTTGGATCTTCATTTGTGCAGCAATCCAAATGTGTAGCTGCCATGAGAATTGGGGACGGGGGTTGCAGAGGATAACTAGGATAGCAGTATGAGCAATCACAGCTGACATAATTGCATTCCATTCTTAGGAAAATTATGGCATACCTTCTTTCTTTTTTCTTTTTCTATCCAGTTTTGGGACTGAATAATTTAATTTCTATTAACATAATTTTGGTATTGGAAATCATCTCGGATATTAAGTTCAGAATATCACAAATATAATTTGTATGGGTCACTATATACACTTTACCCCATCATCTATGTTAAGTTCACTTCATGTAGTGTATATATATATATATATATATATATATATATATATATATATATATATATATATATAGCTATATTTATGAATAAAGTGCTCAATATTAGAGATAGAGAATATTTAAGTTAGGATAGCATAAACACAGTGTCAGCAGCACTTGGTGACTGTCAATTCTCACCTATGTGATCATCATATATATATATATATATATTATCTGAGGATTGCAAATACATGAAACTTTTGATAACAGCTTGACTTTTATTGTCAAATCCCTTTTTTATCATTTTAACTTTTAAATCGGCTCTTTCAATTTTAAAATATAAATTCAAATTTTTTTATAACTAATCAATATATATATATTTTTTTTTTTTTTTTCTTGCACTGCAGTACATTAATTGAAATGATAAGCATTTTAATGACAAAGAATTGTGTAATCTAATATCCATCTCTCTTGTAATTTTTATTCACACACACTGATGAATCCATTTGCCAGAATATGTTTACATACATATATGATTTACTTGTTTCCTATATTAGTATTTGGGAGATTAGTTACTCTTTTAAAGAATTCATATTACCTACAAAATCTAGGAAGTATTCACACACTATTTTTTTTATATAGTAGTAATATTTCTAAGACTAAGAGTGATACAGAAGTATATATTTCACAGACACATGTTTATTGTAAATACATGGGACGCTTATTTTAACAGTATATTTTATTCATAACTTTTATTTACACTTCCTCAGTTAGTTATAAAATTGTTTGCATTAATTTTTATATTATGACAATTTGTATAGTCTTAATTTTCTCACAATCCCTGCTAAATAATGATCCCAAAATACAAGTGCAGGCATTGCTCATTGCTGGTAGATTTCTATCAATGGCCAAACAGATCCATTTATCAGATTGACAATATTGACTAAATATTTTCTTATCTGTTTGATGCATTGGTATTTAGCATGAGCAACTACCATATATTTAAAATCAAACCCCTCTTCTTTTTAGTGTGTGTGTGTGTGTGTGTGTGTTATAGAATCATAAGAGGTCACCCTAAACTAACCTGTTTTCTGTAGTCCAATTTTTAACCCATAAAACTAAATATTCTTTTGTCTATTCAATTTTCCTTGAAAAACCCTCAGTATAAAATTTCATCTGCATTGGATGTTTAGTTGTTTCTGATCTGTAAGACAGATAAAAAAAAAATCTTGAAACTTATTTTAACAATTGTATGTGGTTTTAAAAATCATAGGCATGGTGTATCTGAGATTCAAGAAAATATTTTACAAACACAATCTCTCACTAGTCTTGTAAACTGGTTTAGTTGTGGAAGTGCTACTCTCTTGTAGCATCTCTTGGAGACCATCCTTCTCAAGGTCTACAACTGGTTTGAATTCAGTTTTCCTTCTCCTAGACTAGTTGCCATACCAAGGTTAAAGAGCACTGTTTACCCATAGCTGGAGGGAGAATACTTGGATTCATACTTTTCCCAAGGGAAAGTGCATCCCATCATGGTGTAATGGCTAACAAGCTAGTCTCACAGATCCATTACATCTGGATAACGGGTTTGATCCTTGCTGGGTGCCTATACTTGTGACCATGTGTCATTTCCTACCTGTGGCGAATGGGTTGGGTAAATACCTACCTTTCCCAAAGGTATTAGTGTTATATGAAATCCAACCAGCCACATTCAGGATTTGATCTCTGGTACCCAACTCCATTTGCTACAGCGATAACACATGTTATGAGCAGTTATATAATATATATATATATATATATTTTTTTAAATTGTTTAAAGTGTCTGGGACCGAGGTCAAGTCCTATTTTCAAAGTGTTTGAATCACTGTGCTTCAAATGCTTTACAACCATTGTAGATCACTTTTTTGCTAAATTGATCGATTTTCTGTCATTTGCTCCCAGTCTCCAAGATCTAAACACTCTATTTTTTTTTTTTTTTTTTTATGACATCCTTAAAACATTTCTTAGAGGTTTACCACATGGTAACTCTCCTTAAAACGGCTTAGGTAATCCAACATCCTCCATTCTAAGTAAGTGCTGTGTCCAATGCTTCTGATGTGCATGAGGATCATCTCAATATTGGATCTATTAGTTTGCTGAAGAATGAAGATGTCTAGTAACATGGCATTTGATGTTTAGGATTCTCCTGGATGGAATCTTTCCAAGGCTCTGATGTGATAACAATATATAGTCAGTCTCAGAAGAATATAAAATATATACTTACACATACTAGCAGAGGAATCCAGAATTGCTCTAGATAAAAATAATATACTAAAGTACATTTTGTTAAAGTCCTATTTTATTTATTTTATTTTTTTTAAAAAGTCTCTGTCACGGTGTGCTCCTGCAGATGGTAATTTTATTTGTTTACTGGACAAATTAGACTTTTTTTTTATCAATTTTAAGCTAAATTGAGCACTTCCGGGAGCAGGTTTCATCACACCTTTTGCCTCACATCCCTTTCCTTGTGTATGCTTTTAAAACATTCCTTGAGGCCAAAGAAGTTCACATACTAAGTTTTGAGATTAGCTCATTAGCCAAGGAGTCTGAGTAGAATGAGATTTTTTTTACTAATTTTCCCACAAAACGTCTGCAAGGGGAGCGCTCTAACAAATGTCCATTTTATTTGCTTTCTGGATAAATTAAACCTTCCTGATCAATTATAAGCTAAAATGTTCCGGGCACCTTCAGGAGCGGGTGTAGGAAGCTGCCTCACACACTAAATATCATTAAAATACTCCTTAACAGTGAAAGGAGCTTACATGGCAAGTTTCATCAAGATTGGCTCATTGGTCTAGGAGTCCACAGGTAACAAGTACCCAAGCAAATGAAGTGAATTTATATAAATGAGATTTTTTTCTAGATCAAGACACTTAAAATCCTCTTATTCAATAAAGCAGTTTCCAGTTCAATTTACAACTTTATAAAAAATCTAATTTTTTAATCATCTAAATTCTCAATATGATGGAAATAACTATGAAATGCTTAGTTTTCTTTTGGGATCACCATTAGCTGCCTCTTCACAGAAACCAGAAATGACAAATGTAGAATTTTTTTTTGGGGGGAAGGGGGAACTGACAGAAAGAGGTTATATTTTTTCAATAAACTTTGTATGGTATGTAAATAATGAAAAAATGCGATCTTCAGAATAGCTGTATACTTTCCAGACAGCATGTGGAATCATCAGAATTTATTCTCTTATTGTCAATTACCAATTTCCATTGATTCTTGAATTGCACATATTCAATATTTTTGTGTGTTTATAAGTTATGATGATTTTGTCATTTTTAATAACTTTTATATACACTGAATATGGATTTCATTATAATAAATTTGTACCAAAATTCATTCTAAGTAATATTTTTTTCATATTTCTGACAGATGTGTACCAAATGAATTCTTAGGTTTTTATTGATTAATCCATATTTCAACTAAACAAAACATTGAAACAAATTTATGTGATATTACAATCCGATGATTGCAAGGATGATTTCTATAACTTTTTGTATATTTGATATACTCAAGATTAGGGTTAAATACCCCCACCCACTTTTGATATTAAAAAAAAAATTGGGTGAGGAGTAGTGAAGTTTAATAGGGCAGATTTGAAAACATTTTCAGCAGATGAATAGTTTTGGTGGAACTAATCTGCTTGGGGACATTTTTATGGGTGCTCAGCAACAAATAAACACATTTTTCTCCCTTTTAATTCTTGAGCATTCAGCAATTTTTTCTTTCTAGTGATTAGCCATATTACCAGACTATTTTTATTAATATTAGGGCGAGTCAAAAGTTTTGCAATATTTTGGTAACGTGAGGCACTATTCAACAGTTCTGGATGCTTTTGCTAATGTCATGAATGTGGCGAATTACACTCTACTGAGATGCTGAGCTTGCCTGATACTTTCCAAGTGCTACTCACCAGATTTCCTCTATGGCTTGGAGCACGGCCTTAGAATCCACGCTTTTAGGCCTACCTGACCTTGTCTGATTGTTGAACTTGCAACCTGTACAAAATTTCTTGAAACATCTGGTTACTGTACTGTGATCAACTGCACCTTGACCTTTCATACAACAAATGTGTTATGGCCCAGTACAAACTGATAAAGCATACTTTTCCAAACTATACTATATTGCATGTTCATCTGTGTGACTTTCAAATTACTCATAGAATGAAGCCATGCACAACATGTCAGCACACTAACTACCATGATACTACCAACTATTTTTTTAGTTTTACATGTTTCAAGATATTTTTATATATCAGAAAATGTACTATATTATAGTTCAGTATTATTTAGATTTTTTTTCACTGTTGTCCTCATCTTTATTGTTATATACACAATGTTTCAGCCAATTGTGCCCTGGCCTTCTTTGAGTGTTTTGTGTCGAAACAACCCTGGATTAAATGAAGGGTTCAGTTTGAAGTTTCGTGAAGGCTCCCGATTATAAGAAACACTTGAAGATGGCTGGAGGGTACATTGACCAAAACGTTGTGTATATAACAATAAAGATGAGCATAAAAGTTTTTAAAAAATCTAAATAATACAAATTATCAAGCCTCATCTAAAAAATTCAGACAAATTATAGTTCAGTATTTAAAGAATTGAACTAGAATTAGAATCCACGTGATCTTTGGTTCAATCCTTAGTATAAGTAACTTGTTTTGTGGCTCACATTAAAGATTGTAATTAATTTGAAAATTGTGGCTGGTGGACTTTTCAGAACCAAGATCCTTGCCTTGACAACAGCTGGTAAATCTACCACATATCCTCATCCAAATATTTTGGGCAGTTGCTAATAAGTCATGGCTGTACTGATTAAAATGTTTCTGGAAATATCAAGCTCAGAGCACTTTGATACTATCATTTTTAAAACTCACATTAAATTACCTGTAAGCAGAGTGTATGATGAGAAATGAGTCAGTCAAATAATAACTTGTAAATCTAATCTATGGATTTCAGTGATATATGCACAGTTTTAGTAACACATGTAGGTGTTATCACTTGTGCATGAACTTAATATATTGTTGCCTTTTTTGATAATAAATTACATTGTCTTTATATTTCCTGTTTCACTTGTACTTTTTTCTCTCTTAATGAACCTGTTGACAACAAAAAAAGAAATTGTTTGATTAATTTCTGCTTAAACAGTAGAGAAAATGTCATTAGACCATTAGAATTAAAAATAGTCAGAATAGGTTAGTGTAGCATTTCCCAATTGAGTCTGACCACCCCCTAACTAAGAGGACATAAGAAGTAATGACAGTGCTGTGACTAAAATCATTTCACCAGATCTTTAGTTAATTGCACATTAATATAAGAAAATATTATTTCAATCAGTGTGTGTTATTTTAATTAATTTAATCATATTAATAAATAATGCATGCAATATAATTATTCCTTTTTTAATCACATGTACTTTTCATAAGTAAGATAATAAAAATCTGTATATTTATTTTAAATTTGATTACAACTACTAGCTTTATTACATTAGAGTCTAATTTGGGGGTGATAGAAGTCCATGATCAAATCTATCTAAAATCTCGATAGATATGATCATACTATTTCTCTGAATTTTTGAGATGAGGTTTGATTATTTGGATTATTTGGACCATTGTCCTCATCTTTATTGTTATCTGTACAACGTTTCAGCCGATATGCCCTCCAGCCTTCAGGTATTTCGTTTTTGACTCTGGAACCTTCTTTTCGAACTCTGAAACTATCACAGAACTTTGAACCCAACCCTTTATTCAATCCACAGGGACATAATGTTCTTATTCCACTAACCACAGCTGGGTACAAGTGTTAAGCTGTGTTAATTATTATTCTGTTACTGTTGCCCTTGACCAGGATTGAACCTGCAGCCTAGAGATAACTGTCACTTAGAACTGTATTAACACAATGCCTATATCCACTATGCTATGTGTCCAATTGGACATGATATGACCATGTACTTAGTTATTTTAAATTTGCAGTATCCTCTAGTACCAAGTAAGAGAGGTATGTGTTTGTTGTATATGTGGAGAGGGAGGTCCAAGACGTGCAGTCTAGGAGCCAAATGGATGGCAGTCCAAAAAAAGATTTAGAAACCAACTAGTGGAATTTTGAATGACAGTGAAGTCAAAATTTAAATATTTGTTAATAAGTGTATAAGGTGAATTTATCAAACTGCTGGAATAGATTCATCAGTTTTAGTTATTGAACTAGGTTTAGAATAATAGCAAAAAAAGAGAATTCTATGCTTAGATTAGTTTAGCACAAGTCTATGAAGCATCTAATAAGAATTGAACAGACTAACAATGGTCTGTTAACTTTTCTACCATGCAAAGCCTCATCATTTACTTAGCTTTTCTTATTCTAGCACACAGGCCTCAAGGTGCTTACAATACCTGTTGTTCCTCAGTGGTCATTTACTGCTGCTTCAGTAATTTGATTTCTGCATGATTTGACCATAAGTTAACCTGGAAGCAATGTTTGAATGTATATTAGTTACTCACTTTAATTTAAACTGAAAGGAATAATTTCCTTTGAGAATTACAAAATGGTTTCTGAATGAAATGCTTATTTGTATTGGCAAATGAAAATAATTAAAGTCCTTGGTCTGCTGAGTTTTTGCTTTAATTGAAGCTACTCAATGATTATTAATGAAGATAAATGTATTTTAGTTTTGTTTTTGTTTTTTGATTATCGAAACAGATGCTAGACTCATTGTGGCTTGAGATGCATTTATATTATGTATATATTGATATTTGCTAAACTTAGATTTGTACAGGGCTGCACAGTGAGGATCAAACTCACTTCAGTAATCTGTGAAACTAGCCAGAAAGGTTTGGTACTACATACATCTAAATGTATAATCCTTGCTTATACTCTAATAGTAATACATAAAACCTAAAACTTATTAATAAATGCAAATTTTGTGTGTGTATTTCCACATCCATGCTAACATCAAAACCACCTACATCATGTTAAATTGTTAATGTGTATTATATGTATTAACAAATGGAGTTTATTACAGTCATAAGATATAATGTATAATGATTTTAAAAAGCCAGGGTTGAATAAATAACTGTCCTGTGTTAGTCATTTGCAATTTTATTGTTTTATTTTCACATATGTAAACAATAGTTTTGTATATAAAAATTTGTCAAAAAATTATTTAAATTTTAAGTCTTAAGGAAGAGCTGCAATTTTCAATGTAAAATAATGTTTAGACTCTGCCTACACAAATGTGAGTGTAAATAAATAGACATAAATTGAGAAATTAAGAACAAATTATTTTGTGACGACTAATGAAAACAAACACCCACATATATACACACAAATATGTGGTAACAGTCTTCCTTTTCATATCACAGCACTCAAGTTCTATTGATAGCCCCCCCCCCCTATTTGTATACAAACGTCTAAAAACAAATTCTATCAATGGTCTTTTTTTTTTTTTTTTTTTTTTTTTTTCATGATTGTAAATTGACACTCTATCTTGAAAAAAAAAATGTTGCAGAAAAAGCACAGATGCAAGGTTATTGATATATTTTCTACATTGTGATTCAACAAATATAATGTAACTCTTTTTTTCAATAAATCATTAATTTATGAGAAGAGATATGGTCTTAATGATTTTCTGACTGTGCAAATAACCCTAGGATATTAGTAACGCTCTGTAATAGAATAAAATCAGATTATAATTGGTCAATTATAAACAGAAAATTCTTAAATCTTTGCCACTAACAATGTATTATAAGTGTGATATTTCATGCACCCATACCCTGTTGGTGAGGCTTTGATAACACAGACTCTATCCCCTGCAGTGATTATTAGTATTGGATAGGAATGCTTGAAACCATGTAACTGTGTGCAAATTACTTGTATTGAATAGAGATATTTGATACTGTGTTCAAACAAATGATTATAATATTAAATAGGAATAGTTATTTCAAATCATATAACTGTATAAATTATTAGTATTAAATAGGAACACTTGAAATTATAACTGTGCAATTTATTGGTATTAGACAGGAATACATGATACTATATAACTGTGACAATTTTTAAAAAATGATTACAATGGAATGTTGAAAATATAGAATAGATATTACAAATGAATCAAATTTCAGCATTAAAAAACCCACAAGGGGTTGATATATTGTTGAATAAACCAAAGCTAACTATTCCATGCATATATTGAATAGATCTCTTGATATTAAAACATTTTCAGTAATAAAGTTTTTAATATTCTGTATATCTATCTGATACCGATGTATATGTGTGAATTTTATTGCTAAATCTTTACTGTTCCCAATAGAATTTCCTTAGACTTTGTGTTGGAAGTTTGAAGTTGCAGGAATGTTCTTGTGCTTGATATTTTTCAAATTCACACTAAAAACTGTTTTTCTTTTTGTTTCCAGAATATTTCTTCTGTGATCTGCCCTCTTGGCATTTATAATTTTTGTGCATAAATACACATTGAATTAGCTTTGAAAAGGTCATTACCTTTTTCTTTTTTTTTCTTTTTTATTATGGCACATTTAAAAAAATCTTTTATGAAAATCAATATAGTAAAATTTTTCTTTATCTCATTATTCATAAATGTTAGCAAAAGGAATGATCCTTCTCTCTATAAAATGATTAATTTTGCTTATTTTTGGCTTTGTGAGAAAATTTAATTATAACTTATGCTTTACACATTTAGATGTTGATCTACAAGAATCATTTAAAAGGTTATGATTAAGAGTTTTCATAGCTGTAATAGTATTTTACAATTCTAAATTGAATATATTCATTAAAGCTTACTTCATTATTTAAATAAATCTTCTTTTAAGAGTCATTTGTATTGTCTCTTGTAATTTTGAGAAGAGACAATATAATTCCAAAAGTTGTTCAGACTACTAAACTCATTGTTTTTGTTGTTACTACAACATTTTAGCTGATCCATTTTATAGCTGATCCTTTAGATGTACAATATTGGTGATACTAACAAAAGAAACAGTTGCAAATATATTGATCAGACCAAACTATTCACAGCAATGCATATAATACGGATGATTCCATATTGATTGGACCATCCCATTCACAGAACACGTGCAATGCAGGTGATTGTTTTTTGTTTGCTTTTTTTTTTCTTTTTTTTGTCCCCTCCCTCTACAGATAACATTTTGTGTACATTATTCATTGGGCCCCAAGCAGACATTCCTGGCATTGTTTATGATAAAATATCTAGGAGTTATAACTTTAACCGAAGCACAATGATCCTTTACAAACAAATTAACCTGATTTTTCCTCAAAGCCAATGAACTGAGTGGGAATGGTGATAGTTTATATAAACTTTTAAAACAAAAAGGTCAATAGTTCTGAATTTTTTTGTATATATTTCTTTAATGAGAACAGATGCTTGCAGTAGCCAAAAAGTTTTGAAACTATAAATTTCACTTGAGATTAGAAACTTGTTTAGCATTATTGTGTCATTGATTGTAATGGCACAACTCTTGATTGATGTGAAAAAAAAAAGTTGGATATTTTTGTGGGGGAGGGGGAGGCAACTTAAAAGCAAAACTTCTTAATTTTTTTTTTTTTCTTTTCTTTTTGTGCTAAAATTCATAAAACTATTTTGAATTTATATTTCTAAAAAGTTATATTAGTATGAAAGATCTTTTAAAAAAATAAAATATTTTCCCCAAGTTATAAGGTTTGTCTCATGATTAGAAAGTTGCAATCCCAAATGTCGGTAGTTAGATACAAAGTAAATGAATGAATAGACTAAATTCTTCAAGATTTGTCTTTACATTTCATAATTCATAAAGACCAAAAAACTGAGAGAACTCTAAACAACATTCATTTGTTGTTTTTTTTCCTATTATACTAATTAGCATCTGAATAAAAGGTTAAAATGCAAATGTTAATGTGTAAAAAATTCAATTTTTTCATTAAAATTTAAAATGAAGCACTTGAGGAAAAAGACAATTTTGACTGAAATTTCAAATATTATTTGTAAATTGTAAATGTAAGCATGAAACTTTTAATAGAAAATTTTCAGTCAAAATGTTGCTATTAAAAGATAAGTACAAAAAAAAGTTTAATTCAAAATATTTACTTTTATTTTTTCAAATTATTTGTCTAATATTTTTTAACTTTTTAAATTAATTTTCCTAAGTGCTAGTGTACAATAATTTAAGTAAAAACAAAACTAAGTAGAAACTATTTTTACTTGTTAAAACAAGACCTGAAAGTTGTCAAATTTATTTTAACTCTAATGTTGGGATTATTTACTGAAGATATTTTTGTTAAAAATATTTCTTAAAATAAGGGTAGTGTTGGTGTGGTGTACAGCCACAAAAGTTGAATATCGGACAAAAGTTCACCAAAATAATTTAATAATACAATTATAAAAATTATATTTTTATGTTTAAATTGTTTGAATTATCAATGTTTGCCAGTGTTTTTCTTCTTTTTGACAACAAATTTCTAATTTCATTTTTAATGGATAACTTTGTTTTTTCTTCAAGAATATGAATGAAAATTATTTTGAATATTTGGAAGCTTAGAATTAGAATTTGTTTAAAAAAACTTATATTTTGGTTAAAACAACTTTTTTCTTCTTTTTTTTTTTGTAAAAGGTCTGTTTTACAAAATAAATCACAAATGATGAGTTTTAATGATGAAAATTCCACAAATCCATGGAAATGAACTTCGTTTGGACAATTTTTCCAAATCATTCAGATCCGTAAAGAATATTTTTGTGGGTCTAATAGCCTGACTGTATGAATATCAGACAAGCCAAACAGTCTGGATCATTTTTTTCTTTCAAAAATGTGGATAAATAATATTCTATTGATAGTAAAATAACAAGGACAGTGTTTTTTTTTAAACACTCAATGAATCTACCCAAGATTTCCAAAATTGTTCATGAATATTCATTAAATGGTAAAAATGATTCTGATTGGCTACTTGTTGATTCCATCAGATGAAGTTTTGCTTTCATCATGTCGCAATATTTTAATTTATTTTTACCCGACACTGAACATGAACAAGAGAAGAATTATTATTCTATCCGTCAAATCAGGTGTCTTCAATATTGTTTTTTTTACTGCCCACTTTGATATATCTTATAAATAGTTATAAATAAAATTTGTAATGAATTTGTTTTAAATATAACTTTATATTTACTTAAAATTAATGTTTTAAGATTGTTAAAATCAAATTAGATTACTTAAAAATGTCCTTTAAATGGTTTCCTCTAAATAAAATTATTGCCCCCCTTAAAATCACAACCTCCCTAAACCCCCACATGTCAAAGACCCTAGTATTAAATAAGGCTTTGATTAACATACAGATGGTGTGATTGTTACACAAGTAGAATATAGTGAATTTTTGAAGTATGTAACTTGTATGTGTGCCACATATGAACTTCATAAGTGACACCTATACAAGCTAATTTTTAAACAGGGTATTGTAATTGTTACAGTGTTTGTAACAAGTGCTGTCCTGGAAAATGATTTCCTAAAAAGAGTGGGAACCCTATATAAACATATTAAGAAGGCCTAGCTATAAGATCACCATACTGCCCCAATGACTTCTAACAGTTTTTGAAGAACTAGCCTTAAAAAAGAAAAAGAAAATATTCCATTGAAACCTGTCAAAGTATTCTTTGCACTCTATTATGAAAATGTACATGTTTTGTATCATGTGAATTTGATTAGACCAACAATACTCCCCCCCCCCTTTTTTAAGATGTCTTTTTTAGGGTTTGAGCATATAGAAAACCAGCATGAATAGTTATATTTGAGTTTTACTTAAGTACATCTTTTCTGTGTTAAAGGATAGTTTGTTACACTCAAGATTAGACAAAGGTCATCAGTTGTGATTCTAAGAATCTACAGGTAGAGTTAGAGGATCTAAGCAGTATCTCCAAAATGACAACTATCCATTCCTTATAACTTATGAAACAGGAGATCAAACAGCTCTAATGAGCCTAATATAGGTAAGTGGAACAGCTGAATAAATCAAAAGGATTTGGTTATGTGACAATATTAGAGTCATGTTCTATAGCTTAACCATTCTTTGCAATCTCCTTCCTAAAATTTGGCACCTTGTGTGAGACATGGCTGAGAAAAATTCATATATAACACCTCATACAAATGTGAAAAGAATATTAAGAAGAAACTTGCTGATCTGTAAAGATCAAACTTAAAAATAAGCAAGCCATATCCAAAGCTGAAGTATAAAAACTGACATGACAGATCATATCTAAAAAGAGAAGGGATTCAATACCTGATTTAGTATAAGAGCATGCCATTCTATATTAAAGGTTTTTGCATTGGGTAGGTAAAATCTGAAATTCACAACTAAAAAAATGTCATTTAGGAATCTTCTTGGTCTTAGAAGTTTATTTAAAATTTGTAATTTTTTTTCAAACAGAGAGAATTTAAGTAGAATAAGAAAAGATATCAACATCCATCAACATCTCGCTCTGACAGCACAGATAGCCTTGACTCTCTCTTGGCAACCGTGTTTATCAGTTATTGCCCCTAACAGGTCTTCTACACGGCATCCAAAATCTGTACAGAGCTGATTGATGTAAGTTTTTGCTGGTCAGCCTACACTGGTGTGTCCATGTGTATGTGTTCACAGGAGAATGTCATTTATTAGTTCATCCTTGCATCTCCAGCAGTGTCAAGTGTGTCTTGTTCATCTTACTTGGATGGTTTGTGTAATTGGAGACAAATGACCATACAGCTGCTTTTTTGTGAGGTTCTGTATCCAATTTGTTCAAGACAGCATGCAGCATCCTTGTATAGTTCCCATCTAGCTTTTTCTCTAAGCGTTTCTTTAGAATTCAAATAGTGCGGCCATACAGTAGCACTTATATGGCTACTGCTTGGAGGAATTCTCACTTGATCTTATCCGAGAGATCAGACTTCCCTCTAATCAATGATCTTTCTATAGCAGTCCATGCTTTTCCTGTGTGTATATCGACATCACTTTCAGTAGTTGAGATATTACTACCTATGTATGTGAACTGGTCTACTAATTTGAGAGGCTTACTGTCTCCATTTTGTTTAAAATACATGAACTCTGTTTTATCTGAATTTATATAGAGGCCAATGCTTCTTGCTGCCTTTTCTTGGTTATGCAGTGATTTGGCTTGTGCAAGTGTATTTGCGAGAAGCGTGAGATCATCTGCGTAGTCTGCATCTGTAATAGTTTCTGTGGGATATTGTTGGCTCCTTGTCTTTTTTTAGCATGAAGCCTTTTTCTTTTATGAGATCTAATGATGTTCACAGTATGTAGTCTAGATACAGATATTTTCAAACAGAGAGAATATAAGAAACAATATAAACATTTTTAAACAGGGTAGCATAAGAAAAGATAAACTTTTTTGATAGCTAGAAATTTTAAGATCTCAAATTATTGAATTTATTCATGACATTAACTTTATGTAATAACATTTTTTAATGACCTTTTCATTAATTTTGCAATATAAAAACAAAATTCAATTCTATTTACATGTTTTAATAATAAATTTAAAACTAAGATTCAACATTTGTTTTTAAATACCTTAGATAAGAACAGTAAATACAAATTACTCATAAAAAAATTAAATTTTATCAATACATTTGTTTTATAAATAACAATATCATACAGAAAAATATCAAATTGACTTTGATAAAATGATGACATTTAAATAAATTTTGTAGTGTAAAAACAATCATAGGAAAAAAGTTTTCTAGAAATTAAACCGAACAAAATATTAACGTTAACATTTTATGTATTAAAATTCTTAAAGTGTCAAACATTACATTATGGTAAGATTGAAAAGAAATGTGGTAAAAAATCTCTTTCTCTCTCTCTCTCTCTCTCTCTCTCTCTCTCTCTTCTCTCTCTTTCTCTCTCTCTCTCTCTCTCTCTCTCAAGGTGATCAATGTCTCCCTAGCTAGATGAGTAACTGAAGTATTTGATATCTTTTTTAAGATACTTAATCCATATTCTAGCCCCCATCTTTCATCTTGCAAAGATAGCTTTTCTTTCATTTTAGCCTTTTAATTATTTTATTTCTTTGTATACTCTGCTTAGTGAACAGGACATTTTGTCTATTACAACAAGAAGAAAAAATGATGTCCACACTAAAAAGGCTGTGGTTGTTCTTCCGTTAGAATGAGTTTCACCCTTCCCATTTTAACTCCACATTTTTAGCTTTCAGATGTAGATGTTTCCCCCCTCCCCATCACTTCCATTAGTAAACACCTCGCACAATTGTACATATGATATAGGTTTTAGTGTAAATCACAGAGGATGAATAGGGAATTGTATTAAACAGGAAACACAAAAAAAAAAGAAGCATAAATTCTTTTGGTAAAAAGCTGAATGTAATTTGAATGAGTCTTGAATGGAATTAGTTGAGGGTAGAATAGTCAATACAAGACCAGCATCATTCCTTTCACTTTTCAGCCTTGTGCCATATGAATTTATTATGGGTAAATAAAACCATTTAGTGCTATTGTAGTATGTGGTGTATCACATTTTCTATTGTAATCCAATAAAAGAAAAATGTTCAATATATTAAAAACACTTGACTCACAATATCGACACAATGAATGACTCAAATGCTTAGGTAGACCTCAAATACTGAGGTAGACCACATACTACAATAGCACCTACCATTTTTTTTTTTTATTTTTTTTTTTTTTCCTCCTATAGATTGCGCAACTGAAGAAGGCAATAGAATGGACCAACTGAAGCATTGCAGAAAAAAAGTGTTCTGTGAACAATTCTTACTATGAGAAATTAGAATTTTTTTTTTCTGCAAGATGAAAATAAGAATATTTGAATTTGACCAACTATGATGGCATAAGAAATGATATCCTATTTTATATTAACTAGCAAATATATGCACCCTCCGGGTGCAAGTATTTAAGTTTTAATATAATGAAATATCATATTAAATTAGAAAGGCTAATGAAACTGAATAAGAATGCAGATAAAAAGATTTGGAACAGAGGGGGTATAATCGAAAAATAGAACAACTTTGAAACCAACTCTTCCATCATTTTCCATTACTCCCGTCTTTCATTGGTAAATTTTCCTAATTTAACTATTTAGTTAAAATAGTAAGTAAAGAATAAATTTACAGTTATTTCTTCTTGTTAATGGATTTCTTTTAATATTTATCCCCGAGATTTATGCTTATATTCAATTAGATAAAACCAAACAATTAGAAATCAATAATACTAAGCATATATTTATTAAAATCACATTTTTAAGATCAATATGCAAATTAGCCTTTCCATTCACACTGTAATCCGCTATTTTGTTGTATATATAAATATAATTGCATGTTATTAGTATGTAGATATGGTCAACAGTCTTAAGGATGTATAACAATTTTATTAATAATTGAAGTTTAAATTAAAAATAAAATCATGGAGAATGTGATATAAATAACTAAAGGGAACTGTGACTTGTATAGTAATATAGTTTCGGTTACAGACAGACAAACCCACAATCTCCATTATAATAAGATGTTTTTGATTCTGACTAACAAATATAATATTCAGAATGTCTTCAATGATTACTAATTACAATATCTGTAAAGTGCATATTTTCATACAAGAAAGTTTTTATTAATTAATATTACTTTAACAGAAGATCTATTTTCTGCTGTCTTCAGTTCTACTTTACAATGTTTTCTTACAATGACTTACAGTCAGATGTGGGGAAGGAAAACAGGGTAGGAGGATTGTGTTATGTTAATATTTCTCAAAGTTTGTTTGCCTTGGAAATCACTATTCAGTATCTGAACTTGAATTTTTATTATCAAAGCCACATCTAGCATAAGGAATCCATTTCTATATAGTCCTGGTTAAGTGTGCTAAGGTTAACCCGAAGCCAAACTTATTTTTAGACTTTATTTTTCCAGTGCATGTATCATTGGGGAATAGAAATGTTTTGGTAACTGGTCCAGGCTTTACCAAAACTTTTCTCATTCCCCAATGATAGCTGCATTGGAAAAATAAGGTTTAAAACAATTTATTCTTGTGTTACCCTTACTGCACTTTTAACCTGGACTAATATGAAAATCATGCCATTGCTATTTAGTAATTTCAAGACTTACCACTTAGATACAAGGTCAATTTTGATAAGTCTAACTTAGCTGTTAATCACTTGGCATTAATATGGAAGTTCTTAAAGCATAAAAAATAATCTAATACCAAAATTATTAAAGATAATGATTTTAAAATTCCATTATCATATGTCCATTCATTATTTTATTTTTTATATTGAATTTGTAAAATACACATACATGTACACAAACAGTTTTATATATATATATATATATATATATATATATATATATATATATATATATATATAAGAGAGAGAGAGTGAAAATAAAAGTAATTCATATCTCCTTAGGAATCTTTCATTTTATGACAAGCTTAAGTTTATAGATTAATTACATGAATTACTCTTCCATGAAAATGAGTTGAGAAAAGATAAGCAAGTCTAAATTTTATACAAAAAAATTAATTTTCCAGCTGTTTGGATGTGAACAGAAGATTTCAGGTGGAGAATATTTTAGCAAGAAACTCTGGTATTTATCGTTAATTAAAGAGTTAATGTGTGAACACTTGTGATTTAAAAAAAAAATTGAATTGGCATTGGACAGATTGTCACTGATATTTGCACTTTACATATATGCATATTTATCTATAAAATAGACAACTAATGCCTGGTGAAAATGCTCTTAATTAGACAATAGAATATATTGATATTTTCTGTAAATGAAACTAAAAATATATTGTATGTATTTACTTCATTATATACTATACTAGCATAGTAACCATAAATTGACATATTTTTTTATTTATAAATCAGTATAGAATCTGTGTACTGCAAGAAGTATTATGCACATACACTAATATATATATATATATATATGCGTGTGTGTGTGTAACTGAAGTCATAAAATTAGAGAAAGCTACCTAATAAAATGTAGCTCCTCACTTTGCCTGAATAATGGTGAGGGGCAGATGCTGCCTGGTGGGAAGGCCCCTTCGGATCAAACAATTCATTTTTATCTCACTTACTGTGGGAGACATCTAGCTAGCTAGCTTATATAATATATATATATATATATATATATATATATATGTATCAGTAAATGAAATTAGTGGTAGGAAAAATACCTCTAGATCAAAACTAAAGGCAAACAGCCAAAAAGAAAGACTCCAAAAATGGAAAGACCACTTCCAGAAACTTCTGGGGAACACACCTAAAATCATGGTAAATAACACTCAAAAGATCATAGATAGACAACTAGACATAAAACTGGGGGATTTTACAACAGAAGAACTTCACGTAGTCTTAAATAAACTAAAAGGTAGAAGGGCGGCGGGTCTTGACGAAATACCCCGGAGGTATGGAAAATGGGCAAGTTCAGCGACATACTGCTTAGGCTATGCAATGCAGTATATAGACAAAATAGAATAGATAAATGGACAAAAGGATGCATCCTCCCGTTCCCCAAAAAGGGAGACCTAGGAATAGCTAAAAACTACAGAGGCATAACTCTTACGGCTATCGCAGCCAAGATCTATAATGCCCTTCTTCTTAATCGCATCCGACCCGAAATAGAGAAAATTCTTAGGAAAAACCAAAACGGATTCCGTAGAAACCGTTCCACAACCTCTCAGATCCTGACTATACGACGAATCATAGAAGGGATTCGAGCAAAGAATCTAGAGGCAACGCTACTATTCGTAGATTTTTCCAAGGCATTTGATTCCATACACAGAGGAAAAATGGAACAAATACTACTAGCATACGGGCTACCAGAAGAAACTGTTGCTGCTATAATGATGCTCTACAAAGATACACAAGCAATGGTACGCTCACCGATGGCGACACAGATTTCTTCGACATCGGAACTGGAGTCCTACAAGGAGATACACTAGCACCATATATATTTATCATATGCTTAGACTATGTACTCCGAACATCATTAGATACCATAAAAGAAGAAGGCTTCACACTAAAAAAGGCAAGAAGCAGGCGATATCCTGCACAGAAAATCACAGATGCGGACTACGCTGATGACCTTGCACTCCTTGCAGATACACCACCACAGGCCGAGTCACTACTGCATAGCCTAGAGAAGGCAGCAAATAATATTGGCCTTCATGTAAACTCCGATAAAACAGAGTACATATGTTTCAAAAGGAAAGGAGACATAACCACACTCAACGGTAAGCCCCTTAAGCCAGTAGAACAATTCACATACCTAGGTGGTAATATCCTATCCACAGAAAGCGATGTAAATACACGAATAGGAAAAGCGTGGTCGGCCACAAACAAATTATCAGTAATATGGAAATCTGATCTCACTGACAAGCTAAAGCGACAATTCTTCCAGGCGGTGGTTGTATCAGTGTTGCTGTACGGATGCACCACATGGACCCTAACGAGGCGCCTTGAGAATAAGCTGGATGGGAGCTGCACAAGAATGCTGCGTGCAGTCCTGAATAAATCGTGGAAGCAGCACCCCACGAGGAAACAGCTATATGGCCACCTGCCCCCCATCTCACAAACCATTCGAGTGAGACGGACAAGATATGCCGGGCACTGCTGGAGAAGCAAGGATGAGCTCATAAGCGACGTTCTCCTGTGGAAGCCAACACACGGACATGCTAGTGTGGGCCGCCCAGCAAGGACCTACATTGACCAACTAAGCAAAGATGCAGGTTGCTGCGCAGAGGACCTCCCTGGGAAAATGAATGATAGGAAAGGTTGGCGAGAGATTGTCATGGATATCCGTGCTAATAGCGCGACATGATGATGATGATATATATATATGTGTGTGTGTGTGTGTGTGTGTGTGTGTGTGTGTATAATATATTGTCTGTCTGTAAGAGAAACTGTCACCACTGACATCACAATTCCCTTAGTTATTTACATCACATTCTCCATGAATTTATTTTTATTAAAATGTCACTCATTAATTTCTTAAAAATTATTTTATTAATACTATTAGCATTATCCATAATAGGCTAATAACATGCAATTGTGTTATGTATATATATATATATGTATATATATATATATATATATATATATATAAGTCGCCAGGGCGGCTTAAAGTCGGTATCAGCCAGTCAGTGAGGGAGTCTATCCCCTTTTCAATAGCACTAGACCAAGGAGATTGTTTTGGCGTATGAGGTGGAGCGCCACACCTACCATCAGCTCCTCACTTTACCGCACAGATCTCTGTGCTACTCATACGCTGAGTTTATGAGAGCAGAATAGCGCTTTCTCACCATTTATTACACCTTGCCATAGAAGACATTAAGTCTTTGAGGATTAATTCCTGTTGTTTGTTAATGGAACATATTATGTATTTAACTTGTTTTGGACATGTGTATTTTGTTATTTTACAAAAGGCTGGTTTGGCTCAGTTGGTAGAGTGTCCACTGAGGAATCGCAAGGTTCAGAGTTCGATATTGGTCTTCACCAATTCAGCACATGAGTAGTACAGTTTGGATAATCTAATCTCTACGGTAAAGTATCTAGGATCTGATGGTAGGTGTGGCTCTCCACCTCAGCAAAAAAATCTCCCTGGTCTAGTGCTAGTGAAAAGACTCCCTCACAGTTCAGCTATCAACAATAAACCACTCCAGACTTTACTGTTTATTAAACATTCATATGTACATTATTCATGTGAGTTAGTTGTTTGTCTTTCCTTACCAAATGTTCCATTATAAGGATTTAGTGTTTGTTTCAAACTAATACCAACTAATTCTTTTAGGGCAATCACATGAAGATTTAATATCCAAAATTTCACAGCTATTCTTTTCATGGAATGATGAGAGAGCTTTCAAAATGTATGCTCAAAAGCAAAGTTCAAATGTATTCTGTGTCTGATAGTTCAGTTCAGATATCTAATGGACAAGAGGTTAAGGGTTTAAAAGATTAAACAACTTTAACTTGAAGTAAAAGATTTAGATTTAGGAATATTGATTAAATGTATTATCCAGAATTGTTTCTGGAAAATAATATTTTCTTGTAATAACGATACAGTTCTGAACTTGTACAAGGATGTAGATTTAGAACATTTCAACAAGCTGAAACCTTTTGAAGACCTTACAAAAGTTAAAGAGAAAAGGTTTGGAACTGGATCTCTAGACTACAACATTTGAAACATTTTTTCATAATTAAAAATCAACTTAATACCTTTTTTGAAAATATAACTTTAACATAAAAAAAATCACAAAAACAATTTTGGATGGGCCTACATTTCTAATTCCTAATGTGCTCAATCTATTTAAACATATTCAATTCCAGTGTATTACTTGCTTGAAAAACACAACATAGCCCTTCTTTATTAAAATCTTTATTGAATTGTTGAGCAGAAAATTCTAAACAACTCTGAAAAGATGAGTGAGGGAATCTATCCCCTTTTCAATAGCGCTAGACCAAGAAGATTGTTTATAAGTGTCTGAGGTGGAGCGCCACACCTACCATCAGCTCCTTACTTTACTGCACAGATCCCTGTGCTACTCATATGCTGAGTTGGTGAGGACCGGTATCAAACTAGGAACCTTGTGGTTTCTAGCCGAACGCTCTACCGACTGAGCTAACCCGGCCCGTACACACACACACACACACACACATAACCAAATAGCAGTTTACAGTGCAAACAGGGAGGCTAATTTGCATATTGATCTTAATAAATCTTTATTGATAGGCTCAGTGTTATTGATTTCTAATTTTTTGGGTTTTATTTCAATAAATCTAAGCCAAAATCCCATTGATAAATCTTAAAAGAAATCCATTAACAAAAAACAATAACTAATTTTATTCTTTAATGTTTAATTTAGTTAAAATAGGAAAATTTAGTATGAAAGGCAGGAATGATTGGAAAATCTAGTGTCCAAGCTGCTTTATTCTTCAATTACACCCCCCCCCTCAGTTTCAAATCTTTTCATATGTATTAATTAGTTTTCATTGATATTTATTTAAAATTATATTTTATTACATTAAATATTAAGTACTTGCACTTATAGGATGCATATTTTTGCTAGTATATATAATCTACAAAGAAATATTGGTATTTTTGTTTTTTACGAAAGATCTGTCTTCATATTGTTTAGTATACCATTCATTCTACCAATAATAATGCTTTTTTGATTCAACTAATATTTTCCTAGATTTTTTATTAAGTAGTTTTTCAGAACAAATCTGATTTTTTTTTTTTTTTTTTTTTTTTTTTTTTTTTAGAGTAAAAATTACAAAGAAACAATTTTCTGTAAATGTTGTATCAAGTACAAATCTGATTGCCCAAATTATGATATTTGTCTGTTATCTGCTTTCTTTGTTTATATATTTAAAGTCACTGAAACTTCAGCTCATAAGCCACAGTGTGAGCTATTACTATGTGTAAACATTGACCAGAAGACACTTTTGTTGTGCAGTCACAGTTTGTAACCTAATACAGGGTCTTTGTTAGCCATAACAGACCAGACCAGACAATGACTGAACATGTTATCTTAAGATTACTTTTATTTTGTGGCTACAGATTAACACCTGGCTTTCACAACAATCTGTTACCAGATAGTCACATGACTAAAGAAATTTTTAAAAATCCCTCCTACTAAATAACTGGCATCTTTTTAAAAGCTTTGTTTACTTTATATACAGTGTCACTTTTCAACTTGGACAAAATAATAAAGACATTTTTCTACTTTTTGTGGAGACCCATGTATTTTTAAAAAACTCTTGACAATCTTTCATTGTGTTCTTAAACTACTCTTTCTCCCATTTTAAATTTTTAGAATTATTTGATATTTTTCTAGCTTTCTATATGATAATGATTCACCAAATATCTTTTTTTTATTTTTTATCATTGAATAACTCAAGGATTGTTAAAGTTATAATCACTAAATGTTCTGTGGATATCAATTAACTTCTAAAACTTAGTTTTTAATAACGGCCTAATTTACAATGAAAAGTAAAATGATAGACTGAATCCTTATTTTGTGTCCATCAAGTTAATTAAACTGAATCTTTTTGTTTTCACATATAAAAGTAAAAAAGTAAAATCGTCGGGGTGGCCTATAGTCAGTATTAGCCCGACAGCAAAGGAGTCTAACCCCTTTTCAGTAATGCTAGACCAAGGAGATTGTATTGGCGTCTGAGGTGGAGTGCCACAACTACCATCAGCTCTTCACTTTACCGCACAGACCCCTGTGCTAGTCATACGCTATCGAACCCAGAACCTTGTGGTTCCTAGTCCGACACTCTACCAACTGAAAACAAAAACCAAACTTATGATCTTTTCTATTCCATGCCTTTTTTCAGTCTCTGGAAAATCAATACTTCAAAAAATGCTGCATTTGTAGTATAAGCAATGAAACATTAACTTTTAAGTTCACACAAAACAGTTTGGTTTTATGATTTTGTTTATTCCAGCAATAAAATGTGGGACAGATAAATTTATAATCAGTTAAAGGTAAAAAAAATCATTGATTTTTCTCTAATATAGCTTCAGTAAGGTATGATTCAATAAAAACAAAAGCTAAAATCCATAATTTGTAATTATGAACAAAATGGCTACAGGTGGATTTTTGGCAAGTTAATCAAATCAAACCAAAATTCGATCAAAAGGTTAAAATTTTTTGATCAAATTTCCTCATTTACTATTTGTGTTTCTATCAATCCATGATACTTAAGATATAAATAGGTCATTTAGTTGTAACAATCTAACCTTGTGACCTATTCTCCCTATAACATCTCATAATCTTACCTGGGTTTGGAACTAGGAAGATACAGTGGGAGGACAAAATAATGGAAACATTATTTTTCCATTATTTTCTCCAACTCCTGCAGATTTTAAACTCTAATGGTAAAAATAATTGGTTTCAAGCAGCTGATTAAGTTTACCAATTATAATCACAAAAAGAACATATCAAAAGAAATGAGTAAATTACTCAAATTTCATGTAATATTTAAAATGGTAAAACAAATTAAGTGAAATGGTTTATATTAATAGATTTGATTTTGGAAGAATAAATTTCAAAGAAGCTCTTGTTGTATTTTAATAAGTTACAATGATTTTTAGATAATTTTGATGCTGCCATAACCCTTTGAACCCATTATATCAGTAGTACTTTTATTTCCCCCCCCCACACCATAGCTCAAATGGCAGAGGGTAAAATGTTCGGGAACTTGGGGCTCAAAGGGTTAAAGATATACTTTTTTTTAAAATATTTCTTATTTCTTTTTATAAAATCTTCTTTTTTTTTTCATTTAGAAGTAAAAATGAGCTTATATCTTAAGTTTAACAGTAAATTTTCCTTCTCATTGGAAAGATTGGTGCAATACAATCTTCTTCATCTCTAACATGGTCCAGTGCCAGACTAGGTTAAACTTAGTTTAAAAAAATCTGCTTGGCAGAAAATTGTAGCAGGCTTCTCTTTTAACATTATTCTCCGCTCCCCAAAAACAAAACCATATGGTTTTAATATTTATTAATAATTGACGAAAGAAACTGATATTTTTCTCATGCTATCAATAACTTTTATGAATTACACAAATGTATTAAGTTAGAGTAATTTAGTGTTATTTAAAAATAAACTAGAATTCTTAGAAAAAAGTAGCAATTCAAAATGATTTGATCTTATCTCTTGCTTAATCCAAATATCTGCTTTCGTCTTCCAATTCTTCCAATTAATATTTTGCTCATTGTAAAGTTATACAGGATGTTTCAGAAAAATTCATATCATTTCATAATCTAATAATTTGACCAGTTCTCATTCAAATGATCTAAAATTTTAACAGCATGTTTAGAAACAACTCCAAATTCTATGTCTGTTTTATGGGGTTCCTTTTCTTTTTATGTATAGAAATGCCATTCACTGAAAAAGAAAAGATGTTTAAACATTATCATAGAATTCTGAGTTTTCTACACATGCTGTTAAAATTGAATGAGAATTGGTCAAGTTATTAGATTACAAAATTATATCATTTTTTTCTGAAACACCTTGTATATTTCAAATGATATCAATTTTTTTTCAAACACCTGTATGATTTATATAATATCTAATTATTACTATGTTATAAAAAAAAAATTTCTTTAATCTAGACTAATGGGGAAACTTTTCTTTTTTTTTTTTTTTTCTTTCTTTTTTTCAATGACAATACAATCACATGCTTATCTGTTCTATTTAAATTTATGTAATATCGTTTCTGACAAATACCTTCAACTTTACCTTTGCAAAGATTTTTCCAATTACAAGGTTTTAATTATAACAGGGGTGAATGTCTACCTTGTTTGTTTTTTTGCTCATTATAAATTGATGTAGTAATGTAACCAAAGTTTCTGATAAATTTTTCAATTTTGAAGTTTAACTGTTGCTGCTTTTTTATTGCTTTAATCAGAGCAATCTAATATATTGAGGGATAATAATCAAATAGACTCACAACTGAAAAAACATAAATTAGAATAAAAGAAAAAATATCCACAAGAAAAATAAGTAATAAAACTGAAAAAGAAAGGGTTCCCTGCTGCCTGTAAAATTGACTCAGAATCTTGTTCATTTATCTAAGAAATTAAAATATGGCCACAAAATATATTAAACATTAGAACTTTATAAATTTGTTCGAAGTTTTTTAATTATCAGTTAGAACAATTATCAAAGTTGACTTATCTGTTAAAAATCCATGTTAATGATCTTTTTTTTTTTTTAATTCTTAAAAAAACTGCTTCCCGAAAACCCAAATAAGAGTTTGAATAATTTTGATAATAAGATTAAATTCTTTGTTTTCCATATATTTATAACTAGATTTCTTTTTTCTTTCACTTCAGATATATGCATCCACCTTCAAAATGTTAAGAAAATTTCTGTCTGCATCCGTTGTCACCATCAACCAACATCTCCATCATGTCACACCAAACATCATACCTCTTGCTGCCATTAGATATAATTCTACTCTGGCTGAACACTTTCAACAAGCAAATTTGAAGACAATATTCAGAACAAATGAACATGATCCTGTAAGTATACATATTTGCTCCATTATTTTGGTTATTTTTTTCTAATATTAACAAATGACAATTTTTAAAAGGCTTTCTTTAGAAAGCACAATCATGTCTTTTAATATTTATTAAATTCATTATGATTACTTCAATACAGTTAGTACAACATCTAGTAAACTTTTCATTACTTCTCCCAACTCTTTTCTTTTGATTAGTGCTTTCAATATTTAACTTTTAAACAAATACAAAATTCTGTCTAATAAGATGTGTGATTTTTAGAGTTTTTTTTTTTTTTACATTTAATATCTTAAATTAGGTTTCATGCCTTTGCACTTTTTTTTTTATTAAAATTTCCACACAAAATAAGCCCAGTCATTTTTTTTTATTTACCTTTTAAACTTAATTTGTTTAAAAGGTAAATAAAATAAAAAATTCTCTTTAATAAAATAAATTTTGATTTTTTTTTTTTTTTTTTTTTTTTTTTTTTTTTCATTTTCATTTAATATTCTAAATAGGAGACATTAATTTTCTTTTCAGAGTGGTATGTCCACTTTTAATTTTAAAAATAATATACATACAATTATTTTGATCGTGTCTACTAATTTCTACATAATACAAAAAAGAAAAAAATGTATAATAAATAAATAGTAATAAATACAGTTTATTCTTTCAATTATATATATATATATATATATATATATATTGAACGTTTATTTTTTTTTTCACTTTGAAATATGATATTTATTGAATAAATTCTACTTTAAAAAGAATCTAAGCAAAGTTTGTTTGCAGTACATTTTGAAATCCTCTTATGAACTCCAAAAACAATCAATTTTTTCTTTTTATTCATTTTTATTTTTTATGTTAGCAAATATTTATATAATAATCATGTTGATTTATTTAGTTTAAAATTAAATATAATAAAATCTGTACTAATGCAGAATAGTGCAAGATACGATATCATTAGATTACGTATTTCACAGAAATACCCAAAGTTTTTGAGATGTTCAGTAACAGTACTTCGATAGTTTCTGTAATCTACTGCTATTTACTCATAAAATGTGATTCTAATGTTATTTCTTGGGTGCTATTCTGCATTTGTACCAACTTTTTTAAACAAATTAAAAATTCTTAAATAAAATAATTTTTTTTTTTTTTTTCATTTGATATTTTAAATAAGAGGCATTAGTTTTTCTTTTCAGAGTGGTTTGACGTTTGTGAACTTTTTAATTTGAAGAATAATATACAATTAATTATTAACTTATTATAATTATAATTGAATTTGAATAAAAATGAAATATAGATTTAATTAAATGTATAAAAATAATTTATGCTTTTGAAAATATTTATATCGGATTATAATTTAAAACAAACAAACTTTTCTCTTGAATTGGTTTGGAGGATCAATTTGCTACATTATCCTAACATATATAGAAGTCCATCTTATTGAATCAATATTCTTAAAAAGTTTTGATATCAAATTTTAGAAATGAATGCAAAAGCAAATTATTTTAAATATACACAGTTGTTTCAAACGTATTGGGGCATGAGACCATAAAAATTTTAATAAATCGTTTAAATCAATTTTGTAAAAAATATTTCTGATTTTAAAAATGTTTAGTTTAATTATTTTTTTAAATTAAAAAATATTTCTGATTTAAAAAATAATTACATTCTTTTAATATAGAATTTTTTCTATTGTGGACAACACATTTTACAACATTATATATAGATATATATAGAGAGATTTATTTTTGAATTATCTTTTATGAAATGAAGTCCAATTTTTGAATTATCTTTTCCTGAAATCAATCTGCCTTTATTTTTATTTTTACCTTACTGACAAAAAAAAATTTAAGCATAAAATAACATTTTTGAATATCAATATGAAACCAAACAAATTATTTTAGATGAAGTAATTATTTTTTTATTTAAAAAAAGATATTTGTACATTACTGGTATTAATATAATGCATAGACAATATATCCATTCTATATAATTATTTTCTAATTAAGATTTGTACATAATTCATCTAACCATCTCATTAAGATTTGTACATAATTCATCTAACCATCTCATTAAGATTTGTACATAATTCATCTAACCATCTCATTAAGATTTGTACATAATTCATCTAACCATCTCATTCTGAAAAAGGGAGTCCTCAAGTGATCTTCTTGAGAAATCTGTACCCTTGAATTTTTGCAATTTTGGATTGATTATGAAGACAATGAAGGAACATGTTATTGAATTTCAATACAACAATAAAACTAAACATGAAGTAGATTCTCCCGAGCAAAGCTGGGTATTCTTGCTAGTCAGTAATAAACCCATTTTTAATTACAGTTCGGTCAAAAATATATATATACTTACATTTTAATAATATTCTTTGGGTTTATTTAAAACTTTATTTGCAATATCTTTGTATGTTCAAAAAAGGTTCACAAATTATTTTTTATATAGGCAGTGATGTAATGAAGAGATTCATAATGAAATCTCTGTCAACCAATACAACTCTAGACACGCTACATAATCCAGTTTAAATTTGTACAACTTGATTTTTTTTATTTTTTTTTATTTTGTTTATCTAGTTTTTATTTATTTTTGTAAATATCTTCATTTGATTTGTTTTTTTCACATTTCAATGAGCTAATAAGCTTTCATGTAGAATTGTTATCTGGAATTGACTCTGCTATTCTATTATTATTATGATTAAATTAATCATTCTATTAGACACCCTATTGGCAGGGCTTAGAATATGCTGACTGTATCCTTTGCATAGGGGTAAGACCTCCTCACCAAGGGAGTTTTCTGAGTATGGTACTAAACTGCATCTGATGATGAGGCTCTAGTTTTGGAGCTCTGGTGAGTGTGGAGTACCCCTTAATTACCATTACTTCCAGGTTCACTCTGACCTGGAGTGGTAGTACCTATGGGCCAAATAGGCCTCTATGAAAATTATTCATATTCAATAGGACCATGAGCAAAAAAAAACAGCTACATTAAAAAATGTAAATATGAACATACAATGAATGCAGTTACCTAACTTCTAGGCTTAAAATAACCCTAGACAGGTTGGCATGTCATTAAAATCAATCACCCATTGTATCGGGATGTTGCATAGAGCTGAATAGTTTGCTTCTAGATTATAGGAACTAGTAATCTTTAAAAATGCACACTTACAAAACTTAGTTTATCAGGCTAGTCTAGCAGAGCATTACCAGTGTGTTTAATTTTTCATTAGATATCCCATACTTCTAGCCTTGTGCCAAGCTAAGTTTAATAAATGATTACAGAACTTGGCTAAAAAAAGTAAGCAGGCAATAATTTAGAAACAAAAAAACTAAAAAGTTTATTTATCTGATCTTATAATATATTACAGTTTACTGTTGAACACACTTCAACCCAAGATTTAAAAATCAAAAAAGAAAAAAAAAAGATTTACAATAATGAAGTGGCTGAAATGTGAATAAATAATGAAGATAGCTTACAAACTTTATTGAATATTTTTGTGACTGGTAACTGATGTGTGTTTTATCATTTCGTATGCCCCCTTATTTATTAAACCTATTACTAAACCAATTTATTGACTTTTAGTTTTGCTTCTTTCAGAAAGTGTGTCATTTTTAAAAGCTAATTTAAACCTAAATTTTGCAGCAATTAATCTTCCTAAAAATAAAAAATAAAAAATCAACGACCAAATAGTGATAAGTCCTCATAAATTTGTCTATCCTCACAAGATCTTTCTGAACTATCTCTTATTTTATATATTTTCATATTTTCAATAAATCTCTTAAGGAACAAAAATATTTATCTTAGTTGCATCTAGTCAATCTAATTTCTATAATGTCTTATTCAATTCATTTTCCTCTAAATCCACAGCCAATTAATTCAATTGATATTTATTACTTTTACAAAATTTCTGATTCTAATTAACTAAAACTCATCTCAAAATCTACTAACATCAGATTACTAATTTTCCCAAATTAGAAGTGAGAACTTCAATTTCTACTATTCGTTATATGGGAGGAAAAAATGTCTATAATTCTAAACAATTATCCATGGCCTGAGTATATATATATATATATATATATAGGGGGGGGTCTTTTAATCTAGATTATATGACCATTGTTTCTCTTAAAGTAACCCAAGTCACCCCACATAACCACTTCCTCTTCATTCATTAACTCATGAAACCTTTTAATAAACCACTATTGACTTATTTGGCATTTGTTTTATTCAAATGGTATGCAACTGTCAATGAATTAAATTGTCATGTCTGATATGATGAAATTCCAATATAAAGCCAAGCATTATTCTATTGAAACTAGTATTTCAAATTACCTCCCTTACATTGGAATACTGTTTATTGCTACTTATTCAACTGTATTTTGTTTTTAATATGGCCACTAACATTATATGCTATTAAAAATCACTTAGCTAGATCATTCTTATTATTCTAATTCTTATTCTTATTATTTCTATAATAATAATAATAATAATGCAAATTCTGTCTACTGACTATCCACTTTTATAGGTTTGCATTCTCAAGGTTGTTTTATTTACACATGCTAATTAATTTTGCTTTTATTGTTTTTTTAATTAAAACTACACAGTTATTTAATTAATCTGAGTAATGAGTCATAAAAATTCTATTTGTTTGATAGCATGATTAACTAGAGATTATAAACTTTAAAAAATCCCTTTGAAATACCCTGTAACTGAGCTCAAAAAAATAATCATACACAAAACGCATTCAAACTTCAGTCAAGGGTTTCTTTGTTTCAAGTTATTGTATCATTTCATTAAAGTAAAGACTGTGAATGGTTAATATACTAAGCCTTTTATTATCAGTATCTGAAATATTGGGTTTACGGTATAAAATATCTCTCAGCCCAAAACATCAAGTTTATTAATTAGGGCATACTTGGTTTAAACACTTGAATTGTATTTTTATCTTAAAATCTATCAATTTTTGATCAGTGTTTTTGTACACAATTTCTAATATACTATAATTCTTGCACAATAACCAAATGATTTTGTGTTGGTGTTTAAAGAAATGTTCAATTTCTGAATCTTCAGGACTGACAGTAAATCATTTATCATTGGCATGAATATTATGGCTATGTTTTGTTTTTTTGTTTCTTTATTAAGTAAAGGTACAAATTGAAATGATTAGAATAGTTTAGATTCTAAGCCATGACAGTGGTATCTTCAGCTTTTTATTAATTATTAGTTACCATTAAACTTTTTGAAACTTTTTTTATTTTAAATCCAATATTTTTAATCACCTATTTTGATTCAGAAGTTCCTAAGAATTTGTTGATGTCAAATTGAATATCATCACTGCATTGGTTATAAAAAATTGGTTTACTAATATTCACCATGTTTACGGGCATATTTTTATGCTAAATTTTGTTTGGCTAAAAAATGTTTAGGAGCCTCTTTTTGCTTTTTCTTATTTTACGCCTACTTAGGATTTCTTTGATTAGATAATATCTTTGTTTATGATGGAGTTACAAACTTTAGAAGGATCCTTTCTTCTCATCTGAAATTTCTTTTCAAGGGCATTTGTAGTAACCAAATTTCTAGCTCATGGAATCTCAGATTTTCCAAATACTGTTACACTATATTCATTTTTCTTCAGGTTATACAAAAAATATATAGGTTGCACACTTATCAAATGCCAAATTGATGTTGAATTAAAAAAAAAAATATATATATATATATATATATAAATGAAAATTGATTGCTGTGCTTTTTGTTTTTATAAAGAAAAGTCTTTTATTTATTTTTATTATCTTTATGTGAATTAAAACTAAACAGTTAGGGAATTATACCGTTTTGTCTATGAAAACTTTATGAATTATTCTAAGATTTCTTTTTGAAACATGGGTAAAGTGCTAACCCATTTTTTATATAAGGTTAAATGAAAGTTTTTCATAACTACAGAATCTTGTAAAGAGCTTTCGCTCCACCCCTATCTCTTTCTTTCAAGGATACACATCATTCCATAATACACATCTAAGGCTAACACTGAGGATAATTATTTTATTAGCTTTTAATGTTTTGAATAACCCATTAGTAATATTGAGAGAATGTTGCCTCTGTGCTGTTATTAAAGAATTAAACTTGAGAATTGACTTCATAAAGGAAATGGTGGGGATGCCTTCAGTGCATGATTCTCTAAAGAGTTAATGTCCTTGTGTGACATTTGATAATCAAATAATTAGTTCTGTGAAAAGAGAAGCAACTATTAGCTATTCAACAAAAAGTTTATTAAATTATCATATACATTTTTTTCTTAATACATTATTAGATGGACTAGGAAAACTGAGCTTTAGGTGTTCAAGTTAACTTAAAAAGGTGTAAGGGTCAAAGTTGTAATTGAATAAAGAGTCAATTATTTCTTTAGGTGGTTAGATGAGTGTCTCTCATTGGTGTTAAAATAATTTAGATATTGTTGAAGAGAAGACTATATAGATAGCAATATTTCTTTCTTCTCTCTAGTTAACATATTATGCAGAACTGCAGAAACATCTTTGAACATTCACTTACTAATCTGATGCTATTCAAGATAAGGGTGAGGCAGGAGGAAGAAAAGCTTCAGTTAATTGACCAAAGAGCATAACAATATTTCTTGTAATCTTATTGGATTTCTATGTCTGACATTGTTGCCACATTTATCACCTCCTAGCCCTGGATGATGATGGGTGCTGATCCTCCTGTCTTAGCAACTGGCATGAGAATTCTACTATTCTGAGAGGTCTTGTTACAGCTGCACTGTTGCTGTATGTCCTCCATGAGAAAGTGTAAGAAGCAAACACTAATATAAAAATAAAAAAATTGATGGGGCGGGAGGGGAGAAGAAAAAAGCTGGAAGGTGGTGGATGGGTCAGAGAGGAAGAAGATAAAGAAAATAAAAGAATCAGAAAATTCCTTCTTAGATTATTACATATGTTCTCTTTGTGGCTTGTCAGTTGTGTGACTGTCTGCTGCATTGTAACATACTTTTTTTTTTCTTTCTTGTATGTGTGTGCTTCTGCCTAGCTGCTCTGATTTTGCTTGAGAAACATGAATTTCTACTTGTCTAGCCTTTGCAGTTCTGTTTTGTAATATATACTTAAAACTGCACTGAGTTGATCTGTCTTGTTGTGTCTCTAGTTATTGTCAAGTACAAAACTTTAATATGAATCTGGTTTTCTGAATTATTTCAGATTATTATTTTTTATTTTTTTTATTTTACTTCATCAATGTTTTTTTTTTTGTTTTTAAAGATTTTTTTTTACAATGAAATATTTAGAATTATGTTAATTATAAGAAAAATAGCAGATCTTTTATAGGTTAATTGTTCTTTCTATGTTGTCTGGTGAAACCTTACAACCTTACTTGCACCTGTCTTCTTCTTTATTGGCTTTTTTAACATTTGGTGAACATATTGCAGTTAGTAATTTTAACAGATTGAGAAAATAAAAATATACAAGGGTTGCAAGTTATAATTAATAAGTTTCTAATTCCTGGCTTTGCATAACAAAACACAAATCATGTGCTTCTAGTTCAATTTAACTGTTGAAATCTCAACAATAACAACAATAATTCTTGACTAGCAGGAGCTTCGGATATACCATAGTATTATAATTTAATTATTATAGTGTTTGATATGTTTACTTAAGAGCTATTGCCAAATACTTCAATATGTAAAAAGTATAATAATCTTGGTTTAACTCTCTCTCTCACTAATTCTTAAAAGTGGGGTTGTAAAATATTTACATTGATTTGCAGATAAAAATCTGAGGGGAGGCATTTAAAATATCTACATTAATTTGCTGACAAAAAAGTGATAAAAACACAACTCGGAAAATATCTAAATTGGGCTGGAACTTCGCCTGATGCTGGCTCGCTAAAACATAGTGTAAATTAAGGCAGGATGCTGGGACAATATAAAATCAAAACTACCAAAATATATTCCGTAATTCACAATTTCAATATTACAAATAAAACAAACATGTAACTGCTTTTTTATTTTTTTATTTAATCATTTTAATGTTACATTGAGCATTTAAGTGATGCAAGACCATTTGGAATGTTTCATTTTAAAAATTGGGTAAAATAAAATGGGACATAAGAAATCTGTGATTAAGTGAAACCAGATAATTTGGATTTACATTTTTGCATTGCACCATGAACAATTTGGACGGTGTCATTTTTAACCAGAGGGTGTTGCAGGATGATAATGGACAGAAGATTTAAGAACAAGTGTATTAATATATAGATTGGATTTTATATATTTACTATTGAATTTGTTGACTGTTAGCATCATTAGAAAGATTTGCTGCCTGATTCTTAACTTAAAAATGTTATATTTATATTAGTTATATGCAAATATAACAAGGTGTCTATTATACATTAGTAATTGACTAATATAATATTTGGCAAGGGGCAATAAATGAATATACAACTGATAATTTTCAGAGAATGAAACCGATTACAAAAAAAATGAAGAACAAAGATTTTAATGCTATGAGCTTCCACATTAAATCAATAAGAATTAATATTCGGATATTTGTTACTGGATTTTACTTGTTCACTATTAATTTTATTGTCTTCAATTAACATGGAAGGGGGAGATTATTTTCTAATGTTTAGATACTGTATATACTTGTGTATCATGCAACTTTGTGACACCTAAATTGATACCTTTTGCAACTGGAAAATGTAGGTGTACCAGTTGGCATAGGCCTAGCCTTAGCCAACTATTTATACACATAAAGTTTTTATCTTGCATATGGTGAAATATTAGGCTAAAATGTAGGTCTCTGAAAGTTGCATGATACATGCGTGTGTGTGTGTGTATGTATGTATGTGTGTGTATGTATGTGTATATATATATACATATATGATATGATAATTTCTTTTGAGAAAGTTAAAACCATCGTCTTTACTAAATGAGCCATTGCATCCAAAAAGTAACAATTTTATTTATTTAATTATTTTTGTAATAATAACAATAATAAACCTTTCTTTGTTTTTTTGTTTTTAACATCATTATCATGATGAGCTTGCCGACTTCAAATGTTTGTATTTCATAAAACTCTCTGACCTGATCTATTTTATCAATAAAATTATTTAAAGCAAGTTTTACAATCCAGTTGTTATTTGTTTGCTTTTTGCTTTCTTTCAGGGTGAAGGCAGGTTATGAGTATTGATTTACTTGGGCATAAAAAATGAGGTGCAGTTTGCTTTCTAACTTGGAATTTCAGTAATGCAACAATTTCACTGTATAGAAAAAAAATGTCTTCATGGGTTGGCAAAGCTTCTCTGTATTAAGTTACTGTTGGCAACTACAGTCTGTGGCTTGTCTTTATTTGTATGTACTTCCTGTGCAAGTGTACAGACAATTATGACTGGTTTGGTTTGAATATATGAATGCAAAATCTGGTGAAAACAAAAACTTTACTGCTAGCAATGTATAAATTATTCAATGTGGTCAAAACTGTTAGCAAATTATCCTTGCATTTAGTTATACATTTTTCAGTGGCTTTCTTTTCTTCTTCTTTTTTTTTCTTTCTTATAATATAAGACTTTGTATATTTCATGAATGGGTTATAATAGTTGTGAAGTATTTAGAAAACTGATTAGAAGACTTTAATTGAATAGTTTTTTGTGTTTTATTTATTTTAAATAGAGTTTTAAGTTCTAATTTGGCTTTAGTGCTACTACTAACCAAGGGTGTCCTGAAACTGTACTAGGTAGGATGGTCCTGTTCCTGAAAGTATTTTGCCTTTCCAGTCATCATCATCAAGATATGCCAACAGCATGGATTCTTTTGACTGTCTTTCCCTTATTGGCCATTGTTCTTGGTAAGCCCTCTTTTATCTATACAGAGCTGTTGAATGTAAGTTTTTGCTGGTCAGTCAGCACTGATGTGTCCATGTATAGGAGTCGATAGGAGAACATCACTTATGAGTTTGTCTTTACTTCTCCAGCAGAAAACTGAATTCAAACTTGTCAAACTCCACTTAAAAATAGACCTTGTGTCATATCCTGCTCATGCGAATGGGTTGATTAATACATACTTCTCCCTCCAGCAATAACCAGTATATCTTGCTTGTCTTACTTGGATGGCTTGTGTGATGGGAGATAAGTGGCCGTACAGCATTTTTGTAGGGTGCTGCTTCCAGTATTTGTTCAAAATAACATGCAGCATTCTTGTGTAGCTTTTTCTACAAGCAGTTCAATCATACAATTGTACTGACACAGCTACAACTTGGAAGAATTCCTATATTATTTTATCAGAGATTAGAATAGGATATGGTCAATAACTTATCAATATCAGTCCATGATTTACCAATGTGTATGTTAGCATCGTTTTCAGTAGATGAGATATTGTTACCTAAGTATCTGTACTGGTGTACTAATTTCAAAGACTTGCCATTTAATGAGATTGAATCACTTTGTATGTCCATATCATATTGAACACACCAGTTCTAGTCCAGTCATAAGTCATCCTTATTAAACCTATTAGTAATACTACTAAAAATCTGGTAAAGATTCTAATCTATTTCCTTATCATTAGTTTAACAAACTGAATTATAATTTATAGATAATCTTATTGATTTTCTTTTATAGACTATTTTATAAAGATTTTAGTTGAAAATTTTTCTGGTTTTGCCTGAAGACTATTAATTTGTTAATTGAAATGTTATAAAGCACTTATAAAAACAAATGGGTTGAAGTTGTATATAAATACTTTTTTGCTGATTTGTCTCACCAATAGTTAGGCTTAAGGGATATTATTGAATATCTTGAAAATGCCAAACCTAGTAATGCAAAAATCTAATAAATAACTCTACAGTATTGGATTATAATACCATCCAGTCTAAGTTTATAAACTTTCTCTCTTTTCAATTCATTTGCTAAACAAAATTGAATAGGGATACATTTTTCATTTATTTACTTCAATTGCACTGTATGTTTCATGAACCAAGTTTGCTTCCACATATTCACCATGAAATCAAGTTAATGCTTACTCATTAAATAATGTTTTTAATTATATTAAGACTGTATATGTGGCCTGTTTATCTAATAAGTACAATTCTTTAAAAAATAGTGTGCACTAATCAAATTTATTTATATTCCTAGACTGGTAGTCATATGAAGGCTTAAGAGTGTAATCTGCCCTATCATTAACCCGTGGCTGGAGCAACAAGAGATGGATTCATGCCTTTCCTAAGGGCATCAACAGATCCAAGATTTGAGCTTGCATCACCTACTCTATTTCCTATAACACTAATATTTATGCCATGCACACCTCATTTGATTGTAATATGAACTCTGCTTACCACTTCTGTTTTTATGAGCCAATAACCATTATGTCACTTTCATCTTCATTACAATATTAAGATATACATTCTAATTATTACCTCAGAACTTTAAATGAATCATTTTTCATGGAGAAAATTACAAATATAAATCTTGGGTATTTAATTATTCCGGCTAATGCTCTAATTAGAGTATTATAATAAGGATATTCTTGAGATCTGCTTTTAGTTTACATTGTTTTTTAGATTATGTGTCATATTGTAGTATAATGAGCAGATCATACATTATTTAAGGTAAGTTTAACAGAAGATGAACTGATCGCTTGTCTTCCTTATTTCGTTGGTTTTTCTTTTCATTTTCCGATTCTTTTTAACGGTTTTATATCTATTGTCTCTTTATTGTTTTTTGTTTTTATAAAAACGAGTGGAACGAAGTGGATATGGACAGGTGGAAGGAGGTTGTATAATAGGGATTGGAAATGCAATGTAATAGAGGATTAGGGCAGTGTATGAAAGGTATCATTATTGTAAGATGCTATTTAGATATAGACTCGGTCTGAGCGATCAATACGGGCCTGCAAATTAAGTTCATATCATCACAACAAATGGCGTACTTTTGTGATATCATTACTATTTAGCAAACAATACTGCTATAATCCAGATCTTCTTGTAAAATAAAATATAGAATAAATTATAAATCTCAAATTGACTATATCGCTATAATAATAAGGAAATTAATAGTTTGTATCATAATAATATATAAAAGAATTGCTTACAGGTATATAAATATATTTATCTCAAAGGGTTCACTTTTTGTTTAAAATATATACTAGATCTTATAGATTTCATTAGGGTAGATATTCTTTTGATAGTAGTTATTCTAGTCTCCCTATTCGTGGTTAAAGGCAGATATTCGATATTGGTTCATTTGTAATTTGGGCAATAGTAATTTAGATATGATATGATTTTTACAATAGAAATCATGCTAAGCGCTTTATCACTGGAATTCATGATTTTATCCTACGATATCTATGATTCACACTGAAAAGTCAAGCAGTCTGAATATAACTAATTTATATAGATACGGTTACGTATAAATATAAATCCCTTCTGAGATGACAATGGGGGCAATATACTTGGTACATAATTTAATATACTAAGGGAGAGAGGAGTTGATACATTTTATAACTTATTTCTTAATCAAGATTAAAAGCTTCTGTTGGAAATAAGATAGTTCACTATAGGAAAGAATAAATATATATGCTAATAATTCTATGAATCCTCAGATATATCTGAACTTGTGGGATGCACTGCGATTACAAGTCTTTGATCTGTCCATATTGTAGAGATTCGAATGCAGAACAATAGTTGATCCCGTCACGATATATGTAATAATATATATACTAGGATTTTTGCATTAGTTTTACAGGAATTTTCAATAATATCTTCATCCGCGGCAGAGATAATGTTCACTTGACAAGACGGACAATGATATGTCTGCGTAAATTGCAATGATGGGATGGAAGTCTAAGCTAATATAGATTTTAAAAACTTTCCATGGAATTATATGCAAAAGGAAAAATTATATAGTTTTTCTTGCGGAATATCGTTCTAAAATTATCACTGTCGGTGCGAATTAAAGTCTCAGATTAATTGTACAACAAGTTTTATAATAGTTGTTTTTTTCATTCTGAGACTATGAGGGAGAGGATGGGGAGAAAAAAGTTAATAAAGGTCTGATCATCAGCTGAGCTGTTTGTATTGTCTACATTTTTTAGCCATTGGATATTTATATAAGGCATATGCCCATGACTGACCTGGACAAACAAGGTGTGTCGCACAAGCGCGCGACTGTTGATATGGATATAAATCCATGTTGGAATCATATGTGTATAGTGAGCTATTTTAAGCCTTTGATCTTCAGCTACAAACTTCTGCGTCAGGGCAGATAATAAATGCATACGCATTATTGCGAAAATATCTAAATTATAAATGTCTATGAGTTCTACCGGTTTCTTAAATTTAGAAATATTTTTGTGACAAGAACGGAATCAGGTGAAATCTTTCTTTTCGGACCCTAGAACAATAATTTTAGCTTTATAAAATTATTCTATAACATTTACTCAGGCATGTGTTGATATTATCTTCTGTTTTATCCTAGTTTAGGACTTACAATTATATTTTGCTTATCTAACACAATTACGTTTATATAGTAGCTTTTTCAATATATGAAACTATTATATAAGTCATACAATTATGATAATCAAAGGGATCATTAGTTCTTAGAAAGAATGAATATTATGTCATAGTAGAGGAATTACTTTCTCTTTAACAACTTTGTTTATATCTGTTCTCTGGTGAACTAGCAATATAGCTAGTCCATTTCTATAAAGAAAGTAACTGTAATGTCTGCTCTGTGCAGATCGACTGCAAATGTCCTTATTTATAAGGAAGATGGTGGAGTTACCTAATAGCAAGACGTCACATGAGTTCACATAAATATTATTCTTCCTGTTTTTGTTCTGAGTATTTGAGTTAAAATCATGAGACTTTTTTATCCCTCTGTTTTTGATAAGGATCACACGCTTAGGATTATAAAAAGCATAAGGTATATTTAATCAATGGTTTTGTACTGTATCTATTGTAATCGTTTTAACAATAAAATCAAAATTTAATTAAAGAGAATCAAAACTAAAATCTATGGGCTGTCAGGCAAATAGGAAGAAAAACTTACAGAACTCAAAAAAGGACAATAAGGGCACAGTAAGTCATTTCAAACAAAAAATCTATAAAGATAACATTAAAGTACAGGCTTAAGAGGGACAAATATATACTTTGTGATACTTGTTATTTTTATTGAGAGTCTATATATTGTCCTTAATGGGACCGTAGAGATCGTAAGAAATTCTGTTTTTTTTATTACTGTTGGTGATCCTGCGCAACACTGGGTTAAGTTTGTGCTCCATCTCACATTAAATGACGCCCGAAACTTGTCTATTTACGTTGCGAAAATTTTTGATAACTTATATCGGAGTCATCTATCTATCTTTTTTATTAACAAAAAAATACATTCTTTAAGGCTACAAGGTTTATCTTTATGTACTACACTATATTGGTGTGATGCTGACTGGTACATACATCGGGCCTTCTTAAAAGTTAGCAAACTATTCAAACAAAGTCGCAATGGCTAATCTTTAATGATAGAGTTTATGACTAGGGTATTTTTAAAAAAATACATAAAAAATTAATATGATACTTTGATGAAAAAATTATTAATGTTTGTTCCATTGAGTGTTCAAATGTAAATATGGTGTAAAAATGAACTACCTGTAATTATTGGTTTATTTACTTTATTTGAACAGGACCAAGCTTCATTGATTAATCGATTTCATGGTACGGTTGTAATCTTATCACTTTCAATACAAAGGAGCCACCATGTAAAGTTTTTCATCTGTGTGCTAAATCCTAATTTTTCGGACATGAGGTCCTTCTATGAAGAGGCTTAGTTATTGTTGTTTTCCTGAAATGTTGCATTTCTATATGAGTCATTGCTGCTTGAAAGAAAGACATATCTTTATATTTTGCCGGTTTATCATTTTATTATGTGGCGAATTTTTCAATGGTAGTATCACTCTTCTCACAAACGAGACTCTTGGGCACTGGAAGCATGAATGAGATGTTCAGTTTCAGTGGCAAAGGTTCCTTAGTGGGTGTTCAACCAGTTAGCAATGAATACAAGACACGTAGGAAAAACGTATCTGATCGCTCCCATCGTATATCCTTTAATACGGTCTTCACCCTTCTCTCCTTGAGATGATGATGTTCCTAATGACTCTAAGATAAGTGACTTTCATAATTTCGAGATAGTCTAAATTTGGAACAAAAGTCCATTTTTAATGATATTAATAGGATAGAATCGATCAAGCTATTTAGATTCCTTTGACGTATAAATTAACTTTTTTTGTTCGGGTAAATATATAATGATAATAAAATTTTTGGCCACAATGGCATACGTTGTAAAGATGTAAATGGTCTTTTCTTGTACATTCTCAATTCTTTGCTATCTTTTGGTATATGCATCTATTTGTTCAAATAAGTTTTAATTGCATATAGAACTTATGTTTCCTTTCAATTGTTATTATAATAGTTATGTCTATAAATTTAGGGTTCTTATGTGATCTATATTCACTTTCAAACTTATATTCTCTATAGTTCTATTCAACATTTATATGGTTGACTTTCTAAGTAAATATCCATTATGATACTTTTTTAATTATTATAATTATCAAGATACTTTCATAGTTGTTAATTATCACTTTTTTGTGCTCTTATCTGGTATGGGGCATTTATAAATTAAATGGTCGTTAATCCTTGATGAAGTTTGGTCATTCTTTTTTTTAAATAGATTTATTTCATCTTATCTCGAATCCTGGGGTTGACAATATTACTGTTATAATAAATCCTTTATATGCTCATTTATGGATTTTTTGGTTAATAAAGTGTCTCCTAAGGAGAAATTCTTTTCTGATGATGTCTTTTTCTTGTCTTTTGTTATCACCATTATCAATCTAAAGTGCTTTATAATTTATCCCTACCTTATCATTTGGGATCTTTGTCTAACTGTGCTTTTCTATCTTCCATTCAACTATGTTTATTTACATAAGAAAGTTTATTAATGTTATTTTTGCTACTTGTGGATAGGGATAGCGTGGTTAAAAATGTTATTTTATTCGGGTTACTTTTTAATGTGATTTTTATATGATTGATGTTATGTTATATAATTAAAAATGGTCTTTTTAGAGCGCATCTGCTTAGGAAAGAGCGATCGCTTGCTCTAGTGCCTTATTTGACTTCAATGGAGAGTTGGGTATTATGTATTTTATCATTTTTGTGCCTTATTACTATATTGGAAGTTTTTGAGTAATAATTTGAGTTTGGACTGAATTGTCTACATATTCTTTCACGCCAATTAAATTTATCGATCTTTTTACGTGTTGAAAGAGAACTTTCTCTATTGTTTCTATTAATGTCTTTTTCCTTTTAGTTCTTTATTGTGAAAAATAGAGACTAATATCATGACCTTCTTGGAAAAATCATTAAAAGATTATAGTCTCAATATGTGCGTATGAAAGTTACTATTGAAAAGGCTATAGGAGTTTACTTGGAGCTTTTGGGAAATCATTGTATTGTTTGATTGGGTTAAGAGTGAAGTTTTTTAAAGTGTTAACCCAGTGCTTGAATATCCCGGTTAGAAATGAGCTACTTGGGCAGGTGCTTTATAAAGTATTACAAACGCCTTGGCATTTTCTCACTCCTAATTGTCAGGAAGTACTAAAGAGTTTGTACATGATCTCCCTGTATGCTACAAACGTTGAACTTAGTCTTTTACAAAGGATAGTATCACTTCGCAGACAATATAGTTAACAAAGCTAAAAGCAAATTACTACGGCAGAGGGAATGGGTATAGTGGCGGACTAATAAGTGGTGGATGAGCATATGTAACGAGGGGTTTGTTCTAGAACAATCATGATAAAAATATTTGTAATACGTTAAATACAAGAAAACAGCTTCTGTCCTCTCTGTCTTTATAGTAATGTTTCTCTGACTTCTTAAAAGTGTTAATCAATGTATTAAAAGAGTAATATTCTTTGTTTTAAACTCTATTTATATCTATCATAAGAATGAATATATAAGCTATAATAGAGCAATTATGAATAAATATTATCAGTCCAGTTTTCATATTTTTAGTTGTATATTATGGCCTTTAAGATCACTATACAGATACTGGTAAATTACTCAAATATGATTCAAGTCAAAAGATTTATAAGTATAAAGACTGGGAAATAAGTGCCAGATCATGAGTTAGTAGTTGTGAATAGTTGGTACTCGCATAGAGAAGATATATCTGCGTAACACATTATGCTCTAAAAGGGTACATAAAGGCACAACATAAAAAAAAAGATAGAAGTATATAGTATTATTATGGCTTAATTTCAGGATATTCTACAAATTGATCAATGTTCACTAGAATAAGAGCAGACTATATTGATAACTTAATATCTCAAGAATGAATTTCTTGGCGTTGTTTACATCATGTACTGTAAACCTGTTCCTACATAACATTTATTTTTAATCTGTACTTGCTCAGATGGTGTATAATTACAAGCTCGCTTAGTAAGTTTTGTATCCCAACTTTTGATTGCTTCTCACTGACGTATATTGGCTATTCAGTTCTTATATTCACTTGCTAGCACTAATGGGGCTCCGGCCTTTACTTGGACACTTATATTTTTTTTATGTGTACTTTTTAGTGTCATACACTAGGTATAAGAGGCGTTTATCTAGATAGTCTATATTCGAATGATTACGTGCAAGACCATTACACGAGGTTGGTACTCTTTGAAGAATCGGGCTCGCAAAAGAAAATACAAAATTCTAAACTAAGGTACTCTTTAGGTAGCCGTGGATCTTCTTGACGTAACGGTTGTCTTGCGATCAATTGAACTACAAATGCGAGTACGAAAGGTATTATTCGATACTAAGAATTAGAACGATCGAAGGCTCGAATGGTCGAGAAGCATTCTTTTATCCTTCTAGGGGAAGAATGGATTTCATTCGAGATAGAGACCTTCCCTACGATTCTCAGGCCTTAAATACTAGTCTCATTGAAGATGACTTAATAATGAAGGTGGACCTGGGGCTTTAAGTGAAGATCCAGTTTGGTTCTGGTGCGAAGATTAGTTAGTTAGTAGAGCCACTCCTTTATCGCTTGGTTCCTGTACAGATGTGAGTTGTCCTTGGGCTGAGATCGGGAACGATTCATGCTTTGTCGCTGTAAGAAGAAGGAGGCTGGGCTCCTGATATTTTGCGACTAGAAAAAGTTCACTTGTCCACAAACAGTTACTCAAAGAAGTTGAAACTCTACAGGTAATCATTTTAACGCAACATGTACTGTCATTAATCCTTACAGCTCTCTCTCCTTCTCTCTCTCTCATTGTCTCATCTTTCTCTCTCCTCTCCTCTTCTTCTCGATCTCTTCGGAGGAGTTCAACTGAATAATGCTTAATTGGTAACTCTAAAATAAGTAATTCTTGAAAATCGAACGAAAAGGTTTAATTATCATACTTTATTTTACATACAAAAATACTACGAGAGTTTTAACTGCAATGATAAAGATCCCCTGGGCCCATTAGTAGCCCGTGGTGTAGATAATATCATATTTGGCCTTAACGCGCAACTCATTTGTACTGTGTTAAGGTGTGATACTGGCACTTTAGACTTTGACTATTTCATACAACAAAGGACTCACTTAGAACCCTTGTGAACATATTTTTGTATTATATCAAAAAGCTCATAGGCACGCACGGATGGTTCAGTGTATTCCTCTGTAAACGCGGGCGTCTAGTAGACCTAGAAACCTTGTTGATTACAGAGTGAAGTGAAAATAAACTTAATCTCACGCTGAGGCGACATTTTGGAAGTGATATTGACGTCATATTTTAAAGAAACCCTATTGGCTGCATTATTAGCCCAGCTGCAGAAATGTGACAATAAATATTGGTTATTGATCGGATAGGGTAGTGTTTCACTAACGTATCACGGTCTTGACATTTTGTGATGTAGGGGCAGTTATCTTTGTCTTTTTAGGGGAGTGTGGATTTACATCTCTAATGGGTTGCTCATGGGCTACCAGTTTGATCCACTCCTACGAATAGGTACAGGATGGTTTCACAGTCACATGAGGTCCATCTATGATCGATCAAAATAGTATTCTGTTTTTGAAATTAGACTCAATAGGTATATTAGATAGAATATACCTTGACACCTATGATTTTAAGATTCTGGTATTGCAACTTTTCACATTAGTACTTATATAAAAATGTAAATAAGTGGTTACTCTTTCTGATTATATCTATATAATATAAGATTACTAATATAAAAGAATCTAACAGCTAATTTATATATATTTCATCTACTCATATGAATATTATTTAAGTTTTATATTATTATTTATAAGATAATTATTTATAATATTATTAATTATTACTTTAAGAATTATTTATTTTATTTTATTTTTATTTATAAATTGACATTATTATCAATTTATTGGCATTTTGACTTCATGACTAAGAAGATTCAATTATCATCTACATATTATATTTTTGGTTACCCTGAAAAAAATGAATATAATTAGTTTAACTACTAGAGATTAATGTGATAATTATTAGTAGATAATTATCTCTTAATTTATGTAATTACTTATGATAAAAGATGTATATTTTATATATTAACTAAGAATTATAAATTATTGTATTATCTAGAGGAAAAAAGTATAATATATTTTATAATTACATGAAGGAATATAGGATCTATTCATATATTTTTAATAATGTATCTAAGAATTTTAATGTATTAAATTATTAGTTAAAAGTCTTAGAAACCTTTATAATGATCATATGGATGCAATACAATATATTATAATAGAATGAGTGTAACTGACAATTAATGCTAAGGCTGTAGTAAGTATAAGAATTATTATCATTGCAAAGAAAACGACATTTACAGCATATACTAAATGTGAAAATTACTCATACATTTAGGTAATGTTAGCAAACATAGAATCACAATAAAACTGTGTGTATAAACAACTAGAGATAAGAAATAAAAAAAGTTGCAATGCTCGCGGAATTGAAAACATATTAGGTGTGTTAATTATAAGCTATTCAATACTTATATTTTGGCTATTAAGTACGCCAATATCCAATATGTCTGATATGTGAATGTATATAAATTCAAACCAATCTATTAAGATCACGTTCTAAAATAAAAATATGAATTTACTTCAAAATGTGGATTATTTCATAGAATAGGGGATAATAAGAACTTTCCAAGAAGGTTTTTTTGATTAGGTGCACTTATCGTCAGATTCTTCCTATGCGAACTATACGGTCGACTCAAACATTATGTGGTATAATATGGGCAAAAATCGCTTTTGCTAAACAAAAGTTGGAGCAAGTATGTAGACAGACAGATTAAACATGTACTTCGTGGAATATCGGGCCACTATTACACTAACTCTTAATCTAAGTCAACTTCAAACCCATTGCGCTGATTGATATTATGTTCTACTTAATTGGGAAACATTTTATCCGTCTGATCATGCAATGAATAAGAAACCATAAAATTTAGTAGTAAATGTAGTATATGTGCACAATATAGGATTCTAATTCTTATTGGTTATTCCTGTCTTATGGAACATGTGAACACTTCGGTCACATATTGATCTATATAATCCTTAGTTATTATATTGTATACAACTCTTTGGTTTCAGTATGAGTGTCGTCGAGTGATAATTATTTAACACTGGTTACCGACAAAGGTTGCATCCTTCAGAAACTGAAAACCTATCTTTCCCAAAAAGGGGTCACAACAAATAAGACCTATATCTATCTATCTATCTATCTATATATATATATATATAATATATATATATATAATAAGATAAAATATATAGGTTTTACATATCTATTTATTGGTGACAAAGGAACTTTCCACAACCATATTGGTTTCATGCGATGCATCATTCATCGGTGAAGATGTTTCAAATGTCTATATATATATATATATATATAATTTATTTACCAACCCCTCCGCACGAGCAGGATCTGACACAGGGTCAATTTCTTAAGCGGAGTTCAACAGGTTTGAATTCAGAGTTTTCCTTCTCCTAGACCGGTTGCCTAACCAAGGTTAAAGAGCCCAGTCTGCCCTACTATTTATCCATAGCTGGAGGGGAAGTAGGATCCATACCTTTCCCAAGGGTATTAGCGCAAAGTGAAATGCAATTACCACATCTAGGATTTGAACTCGGGGCGACGAGTCCATTTCCCATGACTTTAACCATTACACCACGTGCTTCCTATACCACCTAATTGGGAATGTTCAGGTTGAACAGTCTAACAGCATTATGTAGAAGGTGATTTGTTTAGCTGTAAAGTTGCATAACTTAACTGAAAACTGAAAAGTACTGGGAACTGGTGCTTCCTGAGGTGTTACACCCCATAAGATCGTTGCTGTGTACAACAAATTTCACACTGCATGAATGCTTCTTTGCTTTCCCATGCTGCTCATCATACAGAAATTTGCAACCCTCCTGTCACCAGCTCCAATATTACTAAGTTTCATAAGGAATAGTAAAACCAAACCTTTCTTGGGTCAAGTCAAACTCCTTAACAGTGACCTGACGTACGTCAACATCAGATATCCAGATGGACGGGAGTCTATTATGTCTGTTTGTGATTTGGCACCCTACCCTGAAGTACAGTTAACCTTTGCCTCCCCAACTGTGGATCAAGATAAGGAAACCTCAGATGTTCCTGTACAGGAGGAAGACATGATATATCATAATGAAGAAGTTGTTGAAGTCCATCTGGTCAGACGACAAAACCACCCAACTGCTATGGATGGAATCCCTAATGTCAAAGCCACAATTCTTCAAGGAATAAAGAATGTGGTATCCTGCACTTATGTTGTACAAGTAATGCTCATCCACATTGGCTATACAAACTGTGACTGATCCCCCCCCCCTCATTTTGTGGCTGAGTTTCATTTAGCTAAATAAAGCTTGGTACTTGTTAATTCAATTCCAAATAATTGTTCTAATTCTGTGTTACTTTATTTCTTACCACACCAAGTACCAAAAATAATCCCCTGAGAAAGTGTTTCAAAAATATTGGGAATAACCTTAACGTTCTGAAAATCAAGGTTAATAACTGGAACTCCCAAGTAAGTGGCTGTTCAGTCTAGTATAAACTCATTTGTGAATAAGATGCAGCATTTGAACATCAGTATGTAGATCACTGTAAACTTGGATGTGCTCTTCAAAGGCAGGATTATGAGGGGTTACACATTGATTTACAATACGACCTAACCTGTAATTGTGTGTTTCTATCAAAAACTAAAATCACAGATAATGAATAGAATTAAGCTTTATACAGCATCATACAGCTTGGACCTGAAAAGGCATCTTACTCCAACTGACAATAAATTGTTCAAATATCACATAAGTGAATGAATTTGCAGGAGAGGAGCTGGCCTGTTGGGCTATCTGCATGCACATTGCCATTTAACTTAATTGGAGAGTTGACCTTCTTTTTAAGAAGCAGCAATCATTAAAATTGTTCTGTTGACACCCGTTGTGTTGAAGTTGCTTTGTTGCTATCTTTTAAACATAAACTAAAGTGTATATTAGAGAGATGAATTTTTAAACCCATGTATCAATAAATTACTATTTCACCTGCTAATGACATTCTTTCTTGCTTGAAGGATGGTAGTTTATCTTTATTCATTTTTTTTTATTGGTTAAAATTTTATAAAGATTTTTATTGATTTTACTATGAGCTCTCCTGTTCATACATTCAGTTGGAGTATAAACCAACTAGAATCAATGATTGGTGCTCTGTGGTCCAAGTTCCCTGCCAGGTGCTCTGTGGTCCAAGTTCCCTGCCAGGTGCTCTGTGGTCCAAGTTCCCTGCCAGGTGCTCTGTGGTCCAAGTTCCCTACCTGGTGATTATCTATTTTACCAGCTAATGAATCTTCTCTACCTCTAAGAATTCAAGTTTGTTATCCAAACTTGAATCTTGAAGTCTATTACATTAAATCAATCAGTTTCAGCACAGGTTCACTCACAAGGTTTGGTTTATTGGTAACAGCATGTGAACCCTTTATTTGTTATTTAATGCGAATATTTGATTATAACTATCCATATTTTCCACATTCCATTACAATCATTTTTTTAATTGCATTTTTCATTTGTTATAATAATCGTTTGTTTGCACAGTTATATGGTTTCAAGTGTTCCTATCGAATACTAATAATCTATACACAATTATACGGTATCAAGTGACTATTCCTATTTAATAATAATTTGTTTACACACAGTTACCAAGTATTCCTATCCAATACAAATAATTAGAAAAACTCTCTCTTTGACCTATAAGATGAGACCCTAACAGAATCAACCTGAGAGTATTGGTAATAAATGATTGCTTCACACTCCCCAGAACTCCAGAACTGGAACCTTACCACCAGATACTGTTTAGTGTCATACCCAGAGCCTTCTTTTTGGTATGGGGGGAAGGGTTCTTACTCCCCTGCAGAGAATGCACTTGGTGTATTCTAAACCCTGTCAACAGGTCCATACCATGTATAAAAGTACTATTTGCTCGAGTTTAGGTGAAAATAGTACAGAAAAGGCTCAAATCTATACTTTATGAAAACAAATGAACTCTTGAATGTTTTATTGATCAAAGCACTAAAGTAGAGTTTATGGATTATAGCATATAATATTACCCATTTAATCACAAGACTGAATAAGTATTTCTCTCAAAAAGAAAAGAAATATCTTATTTTTAATGTTTCTGAAAGAGGTAATCATTAGCTACAAATAGCATTTTCATCAGTTAAAAAGTGAATGGGCCCAAAATATATCCTGGTTAACAGCATAACAATACTTTAAGGCTTATGAAATAAAATATCATCCTATGATTATTGATCTTGTGCCTAAAATTTTTTTAAATTATTATAAAAAAATTGAACACTACCTTTGCTTTGAGAATAATCAGCATTTTCTTTTTTGTTTATAAATACTTTGGCTTTATTCTTTAGTCAACAGTGTAATTAATTATGTCAGATGAATACAAGGGAAGCTTAAATATTGTCATATCTAGCATAACTCTAGGTTGTATTCCCAGCCTTTAAACTTCTTTTCATTGCAACATAACAGAAGACTGTAAGGATTTTTCTGTTTCTGCAAAATAAAATAAAGTCTTATTAATTTTACATTATCTTTTATATATGCTTATATATTTTATTTTTGAATTTTTACTTGTTTTTCATGCCTAGCAGTAATTAATTTCTTTAATTCACAATGAAATTATTCCACTGATTGTTATGTTGATAATGATGGAATATATTTAAAATGATACAAGTTTACGTCATTTTGAAGTGTCCTTCAATCAGAACTATTATTCAATAATTGTTTACTTGGAGTTTTACTTCCATATATAATATAAAAAATGATTTTTTGTTGAATTTAAACTTATCGATATTCATAATGTGGATGTTTTTCTTTGTTTTTTAGTATGAAAACATTATTTTAATAATCTAGAGGAAAAGCGTGGTAAGGGTAATCTGAAGCCAAACTTTTTTTACCTTATTTTTCCAATACAGGTATCATTTGGAATGAAAAAATATAAATTTGATTTAAGAAATCAAATTATAGTTTATCAAAACTTTTCTCATTCCCCAATGATACCTGCAGTGGAAAAGTAAGATCTAAAAAATGTTTAATTTTGGGTTATCCTTACTGTGCTTTTAACCTGGACTATAGTGGTAAATATGCCCAAACTGACCTGCAAATTATAAGACTAGCAAAACTAGCCACTTAGCAATTGAGTGCCTCATCATGGCATGGTGGATAGTCAACTTTCATTCATTGGCATTGCAGTCTCAGAAGACCATAGATTTCTTGTACTCTGAAGTTACATTCTAGCACAGCGCCTTCTGTGACTTTTAGTCACAGAAGGTGGTGTTTGAAAAACAGTTTCGACCAAAGATGCTGCATGTGAAGGTCAGTCCTGAAGATTTTGGTGTGCAGGTGCTCTGTTGCTGTTGCTTTCTCTTGGGCCTCTTTGCTTTATAGTGATTTCAAACATAGATAGTCTGCTACGGAGACCTTGCCACCACTGAAGGCAGTCCTGAGCCAAATTTTCCCAGTTGGCAGGATTGATGTTAAAGGACAAGATCATTCTTGCAGATATCCTTAAATCACAGTGGGGGGGGGGGGGTGACTAATATGTCTCTTGCTAGTTGAAAGTTCCACATAGAGGATGTCCTTTGGGATTCACCCATTATCCATCTGGTGGACATGGCTCAGCCAGCAGAGATGACACTGTCTCAGTAGAGAGCACAAGCTGAGAAGCTGTGCTCTCTCTAGAACTGCTGTGTTAGTGATCCTGTCCCTCCAGGTGATGCCCAGTATACATCTAAGGCAGTGAAGGTAGAAGCTATTTAGCTGCCGCTCTTGGTGGGAATACAGGGTTCAGGTTTCATTGCCATACAAAAGAGTGCTGATAACACATGCCCTATACACTTGCACCTTTGTACAGACAGTGAGCCTGTTGTTGTCCCACACTCTCGCTGTGAGCTTCCCAAAAGTTGAGGCAGCTTTTCAGATGTGGCAACTGAGTTCTCATCATCAAGTGACAGGTTGTTGGTGACAGTGGACCCGAGGTAGGTGAAGTCAGCTTACCTAATAGATTATTATTACTACTGTAATGAGTCCTGTCCTTGATTGCGGTAGTCCGTTCAGGATCTGGCCTTCTGCCATCTTTGTCTATAATGTAGCCCAAGTATTTAATCTTTAAAAAGAAATCGCATTTGAATTCTTTAAATTTGAAACCGTACTCCTGAATTCTTGAGAAGACTTTATGAACACGTTCCATGTGTTTTTTTTATATATTTTGGCTCTTCATTAATATGTCGTCCAAATATGCAACCGCCAAGTCAAAGTCACTCAGCAGAGTGTCCATTACTGGTTGGAAGATTGCCGGCGCGACTTTAACCCCGAACGGTAGACGTTCGAACTTGTATAACGCCCGATGGGTGTTGATACAGAGCAACTTAGAACATTCTTCCTCAACCAAAATTTGAAGATACGTATCACTGAGGTCGACTTTTGAAAAAAAAATTTCCTCCATTTAGTTTCACAAAAATTTCTTCCGGGCTTGGTAAAGGATAGTGTTTCATTGCTGCATTAAGCTCCATTGAGAAATTGGCGCAGGCCCGGATCTTCTTTTACTTTTTTTTTACATAGACGGTCGATGAAGCCCATTAACTGTATTCAATTTTCGACAAGACCCCAATTCTTTCAAGTCTGTCAAGTTCTTCATTTATTTGTGGTAAAGAGGAGAAGAGCACATTTCTTTTTTCTTAAACACTGGCTGGATGTCATCTTTTAACTTGAATTTTGCCGTCATCTTATTACACCGACTAAGACCCCCAGAAAAAACTCCCAGAAAAAGTTTCTTTTAAATCTGTTATTAATTTTTCTGCCTCGGTGGTCAGGTTTTTGAGTTTTTAGCAAAATGAATTAATTGGCATGTCCTACAACTTAAATTTCGCCATCCAGTCAGTGCCGAATAAATTTCCTGTATTCTTTAGTACGGACATTTTTAGTTTTAATGTTCTTCCTTGAAAGGTTACATTTGTGATAAGTTCTCCTTCAAACTTGATTTTCTCCCTTGTCACGGACCTAGCCATTTTATTAGATCTTAGCAAGGTTGGTTTTTCTAACCTTTCCCAAGTGTGAAGATTTCTGATTGTCACATCTGACCCAGAATCCAACTGTAATTTTAAATTTAAAATCGACCGATTTTGTGTTTTTTTACGCAGCTATTAAACTTTTTTTTCTCGCTTGGCAATGTAAGCGCTTGTGCCCGACACAAGTTAGACATTTCTTATTCCTGTAAAGGCAATCCTTATAGACCCACAACCGGAATACGGGTTAGGAGGCAAGTTGCCTTGTTTCTTTTTGTAATGGTTTGATTTAGAGGGAGAACTAGATTCTTTATTCTTTTGGCGTACCTTTCTTATGTGTGCTATGCCAGATTCCTCAATATCTTTCGAATCTGGCGTACGCTTACGAGCCACTGACAGTCTTTCGCTATTTGTTGGAGAGTAACGTTTGGTTAATTTTCCAATTTATTCAGAATTCTACATCTAATTTCAGCATCCAATGTTGAATCAATAACTGTTGACAATTCCCACATAGTCTTTTTTTGGGATCCTTAAAGGGTCCTCGTCGCCAAGTTGTTGTGGCCTGGTTAGGGGCCAGAATAAAGACACAAGACAGGAAATGAGTTAAACAAATATGTTAACAAAGAACAGTAGTACAAATATATACCAATGTGTCGGTTACATGCGAGGCTGTCTTATCGGCTGTCTGCTGAAATATTAACTCTCACATAAGTGCAGAACCGCTGCTATTTATAGTTGGAAGAGTTTATGTGTGCGTGGTAAATTACCATAATATATTTGTATGCATGCATTTGGTGCTTATGTACATTCCAAATATTGAAATACCAGTTCTCCTCCTGTTAACTCAAAGTTAAGTGACAATTGGGTTGGTGGTCATTTAAAAAAAGAGAATTCCAGATGCAGTTTGGCAATTTTCAAGTATTCAAGTTTATACATGAGTTTTTTTTCAACAAGATTAAGATTAAAAGTTCAAAAATGTCTTTTTAAATCTATGATCCTAATTTTGAATACAAGATATATTAAAAAAAAAATTAAGTATCTTGGAATTATATTTATGAAGATAGAAAGGAACAATGAATTAATTTTTTTTCTTTTCTTTTTTAAATAGACCTTTCAGCATTCAACACACATGATACAGCAAGTTTTCCATAGAAACCTTTAAAATTATGTGCCATTGTATTTCTTTTAATCTTACTCTTGAGATGAATTTTCTAAAATTTCAAAATTTTATTCTTTTTTTCAAATTGGTGCCAACTTGTTTAGACATCATTACTTTGTTATATAAGTTGTTCAACTAGGCACATGTCTTCATTTAACTGTTTTTTTGTTTTTTTTTTAATTCATATCTTCAGTCTCAATACTTTTTAATAATGCTGTACATCTAATGTTTTTGTGACAAATTTGAAGTCATTCAAATCTTATCAAGTTTTGTGCAAAGATATATATATATATATATATATATATATATATATATATATATATGATTTTTGGATGTTTGTTTTTGTAGAAGCAATGTTGAATAAATTATTATTTATATTTTTGCTTGAAGGCAATTATAAATGCATGTATCGCATAAAATTCGATAATTATAGAAAATAATCTTGACAAGTAAATCCCGCAAAGGATGGCTCGCTATGCAGAACACCGTACAGACTGTTTCGACTTTATTAAGTCTCTTCAGCGATGTATACTAACGACTCCCCTCCGACAGGAATCGAAACCAGGACTTCACAGGCATAGTCAGAGACCATATCCGTTCGGCCGCCGGTACATAGCGAACAATCCCTGCGAAATTAACCTTGTCAACGATACTATTACACGCCCCTGCCACTTGCCTACTATGGCCTACTATGGCAGGGGCGTGTAATAGTATCGTTGACAAGGTTAATTTCGCAGGGATTGTTCGCTATGTACCGGCGGCCGAACGGATATGGTCTCTGACTATGCCTGTGAAGTCCCGGTTTCGATTCCTGTCGGAGGGGAGTCGTTAGTATACATCGCTGAAGAGACTTAATAAAGTCGAAACAGTCTGTACGGTGTTCTGCATAGCGAGCCATCCTTTGCGGGATTTACTTGTCAAGATTATTTTCTATAATTATCGAATTTTATGCGATACATGCATTTATAATTGCCTTCAAGCAAAAATATAAATAATAATATATATATATATATATATATATATATAATCTTCATACAATGACTGCTATTTACACAGTAGCATTGCAACCAACAAAGCCTTCATCAGATGATGACTCTGGGTTCAGGCATGGTTTCGGGGCTGAAGCATCATTACCACTAACCCAGAGCGCCCCAGCAGTATCTCACGATACCACCAGACTTTGTCGGTTTGATGTCACAATATAGGACTGCCATATCCATGCTGATGCGGTCAGAGCCTTCTCCTGGATCTTTTTTAAGTATTTCCTCTTGTCTGGAGAAAGTCCAAGTTTAGACAAAAATGCCGAGGTTGAGTTGGTCTTCATATTCATCACGTAGGTCATCATATTTTTCCAACTTCCGCTGATGGGCCCAATCAAGATTCTCTTCAAATGGAACTGTCAATTCAACGATAAAAACTTTCTTTTGATTAACAGACCAAATGACAATATCAGGACGCTGGTCCGTTAAAGTTATTTCAGTTGGAAAAACGAGTTGATGTTCCAAGTCGCACGCAATGCGCCAGCCCATGGAGCCATCAAATATAGAAGACATGTGTGTAATTTTACACGGAGATCTTGAAATGTTTCCTTCTTTAACAAAATGTATTGCTTTGTTGATGTTATTAAAAGGTTAATTTGCAGTCTCACAGCCTATCTTCGACGCCTCCGCAACAATCTCAAGGACTTCATTGTGTCTCCACATGTAGCTTCTTAGAGCATACTCGCATCCCGTGAGAATATGTTTCAGGCTTGCAGTTTTCCCACATGCTTTGCATAGGGCTGACGTAGCTAACCCCCAGACGTGAAGATTGACTGGTGTTGGCAATATGTCGTAAACTGCCTTTATCAGGAAACTTAATTTTTTAGGCTCCATATGTCTGATATCGCTCCATGTTACAACTCTCTCTTTTGCACTTTCCCACCTGGTCCATGCGCCCTGTTTACTTTGTCCCACAGCTGTAGCAATACGCTTGACTTCCTCAAGTTGGTGGATTTCCTCCGAAATCATAATCCTTTTATTTGACGTGGATTCTTTCGACCACCAACGCTGTGGTCACCCATGGAGCCATCAAATATAGAAGACATGTGCGTAATTTTACGCAGAGATCTTGAAATGTTTCCTTCTTTAACAAAATGTATTGCTTTGTTGATGTTATTAAAAGCTTAATCTTAAGCCCTGATCTTCCCTTTGCCACAGTTCCAATTATTTCTTTCATCTTGAGGGATGATTCTGCGTTTTCTACAGCTTGTTGTGCCTTCCATTTTCGACCAGTTATTACGGAAGGCTGGGCATTCTTCACCACTAGGTTGCAAGAGTCACGCAGCATTTGGAAAAGTCGCACTTTATATATATATATATAATGTGTTGTATTTAATTTAAAATGATGAATATTTATAAAGATATTATATTATATATAGATATAGGATTTATTTCCAAATTTGTCTTGAGGAAATAAATCCTATAAGCATTTGTATTGTATAGCAACTAGCATAATACTCTATAAATGATGGAATCAGATCTGTACTATGAAAGGTTTATACACACGCACACATATATATAATAGGCCAAAACTCTTTAAAATCCAAATTATATTCTACCTTAAGGAAATGTTAACAATGACTAATGAGAAACTACTTAGGTGATTGTAACACTCAGAAACTTCCATTTTTGCTTCTTTTTTTTAAATTTTTCCCCACACCAAGTTCAGTCATCTTGAAGTGAAAACTAATGAATGGTTGCTGGCAGATGCAGTAAAAGGTTTGTCTAATTCTCAAAAGAATTTGCCTTTACAGGAAAGGAATTTAAAAATAAAATAAATTAAAATTTGATGGTGTCTGACCCGTATAAATGGCAATATGCAAATTATGTTTTCTCAAGAGTTTTCTTTTGTCTGCTAGATGGAGTGGGATAATTGGGATCACTTTTAATTCTCTTTTGTTTTATTCTTTGTTCTACTTTCTTCCTTTTCTCTTTTTGGCTAAGAATGAAATTGCTATCTTTTTAATTTTTTCTTTTTTCTTTTTTTTTTCTTTTTCTGTATTCATCTTTATGTTTTGGTTGATCAGACTGGTTAATTTATTGCTTTTTTTGTTGTCTTTGTTTCGTCTGCCTCACCCTCTTTGTGTCTGTCGAACTGGTCACACTTTGTGAACATACACACATTAGGGCACAAAGACATACTGTGTGCTCTTACCTTACCAGGTGCAATTTTATTTACCCCACCCACTACTATAGCAGCTGAAGAGGTAGCAAGCTAGCTAGACAACCCTATTGGTAGCTGCTTGCCTACCCCCATACAATAAATATTTCAATGGCCCTGCTCTTGCCTATATTAAACACTTATTGTGGTTTGTTGTTGTTGGTCTCCTAAAACTAATAGACTAACCTTTCACAACCTTCTTTTACTCAGTTCCACCTCACTCTAGTGAGCACTCACTTCCACCTTCGTCTGATCCTGCTCATTTAAATACAAGTACCAACAGGGCTTGTGGGTGACAAAAAAACAACAATAAACAAAACAAAGAAAAACAGTTGACATATGGCAGGCTGGAACCTCATAAATATTTAACTTCTTTTCTCTTTATTTTATTTATTTATTGACAGTCTTTGTCATTAGCTGGGTATATGCCTTTACCTGAGTAGAGGTTGGTAGGTAAATGAATAGGTAAGAGCCTAAAAGAGAACATTTCCTGTATTAGTTTCTCTCTTTTAACCAATAACAATTTCAACTTTTTTTTTCTTCTTCTGATCTTGGAGTTTCTCCATTTTATTACCTTCAATATTAAAGATCAGTACTTTTTTATTTCCCTTCTTGAGAAGACATTAAAATACAAAGATGTCAGGTAGTTAAAAGAAAAAATACAATATTATAAGAATCTAATTGTCCTATTGGATTCTTTCCAAATGCCAGGATCAAATATTCTTAGAAAAACATGTAAAAAATACAGTTATTGTTGAATGCTTTTTTTTTTTAAAAAGTATCTCCTTAAGAATTGTTTTCATTAGGTTTCCTGCAAAATTTGGCAAGCTGACATTTTTATAGAATTACCATACAAGCAGTTGCCCATAGTAACATTAGTGGCCCCCTAATTCAAGTGATAAAATTTTAAAATAACTTCACTTAAAAATTTGTAGAGTTTTAGTATGTTGATTTTAAACAAAAATAGGACTTTATTTAATGATTTGGTATAAACTTGACATTTATTATTAGTAAACTTTATTTTATTTTATTTTTTTTTTTTGACTTTGCTTCTTTTTTTTTCTTAACTTTTGTTATTTCAGTAGTATTGCTTCAGTAGTGAGCAAACAGCTGTTTTGAGTCTTCATACAGAAAAATATCCATGTTTTTCTTTCTTTGTTTCCTGTTATTTGATACAATTAAAAGTGAATGTATTGGGTTTTAGATATGCATTTTACATAAAATCCAAAGTCTTTAATTTGTGTGAAATTATGGCACACACCCTTATGCATAAAATACCACTAGTCTCACCACCTTGCACAGTTGTTTTTTTTTTGTTTTTGTTTTTTTGTATTGTTTTGTTTAAATAATCTTCACAAAAGAGTCTCCCTGATATGTGCTGAAATAAGAATGAATTGGTTGAAGTGCTTTAGCAACAGGCCTCACCTTTGTGTAATGTAAGCCTCATTTTTCTTTCACTAGCCTGTGCCCTCTTCAAAGATTGGAGGGTGGGAGAATAACCATTTGATTCTTTTGATGCCTTCTCTTCCCTTATTCATAGAGCCAAACAATTTCATAACTATCCCTTCTCCACTCTAAACACCCCTCATCTCATCTCATCCTCATTGTAGGAGGAATCAAACTCACTCAACCTACAATTGATTTAGACATTTCACTACTTCACCATAACCCCCCACACCTTTCCCATCACTCAAGACAGCTCTATAATTACTACAAAATCCCAATCCCAGTGTACAATGAAAATAATTATAGGATGAGTTTATATTATGGATATTGGTATCAATTAACAGGGAGATGTTTAATGTTTTTAAAGGCTTTCCTTGGTGAATATTTTAGAAGGCTCAACTCAATTTGCTTTCTTTCACTGTTCCTTCCTTTTAAGTGATGATATTTTGAAAATTAGAATTATCTTGTGGTTAAAGGTAAACAAACAGCTAATATAGGACTTGAACAGATTTTAATACATTGATATGTATTTAATACTCGATGCTAAACAATTAAGACACAGTCTTATAAGTTTAAAGCTCCAAGTAACTGGATTTTTTTTCACACTACATTTTTTTAAGAATTGAATTATTTAGTTAAATTATAGAAATTCCTGTCTACATTCATTTTTACTGTTGGGAAGGTGCTTTCTATAATTCACTTAAAACACTGACTGGGAAATTTTTATATATCCCAAATTTAACCATCATGATTATTATATTGAACCGCCCTGTTGGTGAAGCTTGGGTTATGCCAACTGTATCCCTTGTGGAAGAATAAGACTCTCCTCCTAGAAATGGGTCATCCTGGGTATGGTACTAAACTGCATCTGGTGGTGAGGCTCCAGTTTTGGTGAACTGGGGAGTGTGGAGTACTTTTTTATACTCCCAGAGTAGTAGTACCTGTTGTTAGGGTTCCATCTATAGGTCAAAGATCTTTTTTCTAATTATTTGTATTGGATACAAATACTTGATACAATATAACTGCAAACAAATTATTATTGTTATTAGAAATAGTTATTGGAAACCATATAATTATGTGCAAATTATCTGAACCAGATAGGAATATCTGTTGTTATAACTGTATGTGAACAAATCATTATAAACAAATAAAAAAAAAATACAATGGAACATTTGAAAATATAGTTATGATTATAATCAAACATTTACAAATGAATCAAATTTCATCATTAAATAACCTATTCTAGGCCAGTTGATGGCAAGTTTATCGCACGGGTTATCAGCAGTAACACATTGTAGGTTTTTAGGTAACACATGATATGCTTTGAAAAACTCTCACTCTGCAATATGTTAAAGCTTGTTAAAGTTGACTGAGAATATTAAAAGTTTAACTTATTAGTTTAAAAAATGTAATACTGCTCATAAATTTAAATTCTGTTGCTAAAAATGTTCTCTAAATAAAAACTGGGGATTTTCTATTTTATTTTGAGTAGTGGCAAATTTTTCAGTTGTATATGAAATATCACCTTCTAGTTTTCCAAGTTAAATTATCAAAATTTATTTAAGATGAAATTGAAAATTTTATTCTCTTTTATATAATGTTAATTCAAATATCAAAAGTTGTGTATCTAAAGGTTCAGTTTAGTGAAATTGTGTATTTTTGAAGGAAAATGTATTTAGTGTATTTTGCTATGTTTTGAATGGGTATGACCTTTTATTTCTTTGATAATCTTTTTTCATTTTTTTATTTAGAAAAATTTAGTATACTGCCAGGAAGTATGGCTTCCTTCAAATGTTTTCAACTGATGACACAGGAAAAAGAGTAAATCATTAAAGAAAAAAAAAATTAGCTAATGTACAAAAATATCTTGTTTAATATCTGGTTTACTAATGTACAATAATGTGTGGATATAACATAACTTAGATTAGTAAAACTGATTAAAAGTTGTTACATTTGAGGCATGCTTAACATAATGATTATTGAATCTGTGACTAGGTTCAAATCCTAGATGAGGTTGTTTGCATTTCAATTCATGCTAATGCCCTTGAGAAAGGCATGATTCCTTGTTCTTCCTCCAGTTATGGGTAAATAGTAGGGCAGACTGGGTTCATTATATTATGTACTCATATGCCCTCATTGGGTATGTACACAATAGTTCTTATGTTAGAGAGAGAGACAGATAGACGTTTACTTACTTGTTTGTTTTTCATTCTAGTCACCATGTTTTAATTTCCTTCTTTCTATTTCGGCCATTTGTGTGATCACCTAGATTCGTCTTTCTTGTTGCGTCTTTCTTTTCTAACTAAGGGCATGCATTTAAGTTATGTAATAACTAATCAACAAGACTTATGGCTTTGATCAAAGACTTTATTTGCCCTTTCTAACAGCGCGCGGATGAGCCCAGCCCCACAATCACACTGGAACTGAAAACCTAACTAGTCAATCACGTAACATGCGAGATTCCTGCTTTTACCAAAGGTCTGTATTTTTCCACGGAAACTGCCATCTACGTGCTGATTTGAAAGCCCTATTCTACACATGCTTGTCAATAATCTATGCTACCACATAGATTATGCAACAATTAGCCTTGGTTACCCCACCGGACTAGGAAAAGAAAAATTTGGAACTCAAACTAACTGTCCTTTGCTTAAAAAATGACCTTGGATCATATCCTGCTAGAGGGGTTTGGTAAATACTTACATCTGCTTTTCAAATGTCAGATAACTGTTGAATGGTTAATATTTAATTCTTTTGCCACCTGTGGAGTTGTTTTGGCTTAATTGGATTATCAACTGAAAATGAATGTCCACAACTTTCTCTGTTACAAAATATTTGCAAACAATACTGAACTGTACATTTAATAGTTTTCTAGTTAAATACTCATTTTTATTTGACAGCAAAAAATAAACAATGAAAACAAAAGAATTAACATAAATCAGAATGAAATCTGTACTTTAAAATATTACATGAACATAGTTGAATAATAGTTTATTACAAAGTACTCACCAAAGTTTTAAAAAATAAAATCCAAAATCATTTTTGCACCAACCAATCATATATTTTATGAGAACAAGAGTAAAGTCTTGGTTCTTTGGTTTTGAAATTAGTTTTTCTTCAATGTTATTATGGTAATGACTAATCTATTTGGCACCAAAGATGAAACTTCACACCATTCTATAAGAGTTGCAGGATTATCCAAAAATATATCTGTACAAAATAGAAATAGATTGTGATTCAGTGATTACTAGAACCAAAACAACAAAAAACCTTTTTTTCAATCTTTTACTGATATCATAAAGATAAACCTCTAATTACTAGTTTTATTTCCCTCTCATTTTAAAAATCTGAATTTGCTAACATTGCTAAACTGAGATTGTAATAGAAGTCTTTAGTTAGCCAAATATTTACAGTTGGTTTCCCTCTTGGCTTCATAGTAATAAAAAAAGATATTTTGTATTATTTAAATCTTTTGGACTGTTGTTATCTTTATTGTTATATACACAGTGTTTTGGACGTTGTGCCCTCCAGCCTTCTTCAGATTTTTCTTGTCATAATATGTTGTAAGAACTTTGAACCACACCCTTTATTTTATTCATTCCATTAACCATAACAAATGTTAAGCAATGTTAAGCATTCTATTATTTTTCACCCGTAGCCAGGATTGAACCTACAACCTCCAAATGATTGTCACTTAGAACTGTATTAACTCCATCCTTATATCCATTGCACCATTTGTCCAACTGGAAATTTTATTCCATTGTAGAAGTTTCCTAAGTTCAACAAGAAACACCTGAAGAAGGCCGGGGGACACATCAGCCAAAACATTGTGTATATAACAATAAAGATGAGAACAATATTCCAAAAAATCTAAATAATACAAATTATCAAACCACATCTCAAAAGTTCAGACAAATAAGAAAAAAAAAATTTCATTCTGTACTTCTTATGAACACAAAAAGTCATTACAAGAAATAATCAATATTCATGTTTTTAATTTTTCTATGGATTTTTTATTAATTCAAATATTAATTTATTACACTTCTGTCAAAATTTCTGAGATGAAATATTATCATTATTATACACTGATTTACTCAAACTCATGTCCTCATCTTTGTTGTTATTAAGTCATAATATTTCTGCTGTTGTACCCTCCAATGTCAGCAGGGCTTAGAATACACTGACTGTATCCCCAACAGTGGGGCAAGACCCTCCACAAAAGGGGCAGTTTTGGTATGACCCTAAACTGCATCTGGTAGTGAGGCTCCAATTCTAGAGATTCTGAGGAGTGTGGGGTACCTTTTATTGCTCCTAGGTTCACTCTGACCTAGTGTAGTAGTACCTGTTATGGATCAAATAGATCTGTTTAAAACTTATTTGTATTTGCTAAGAATACTTGATGCCATAAAGCTGTAAATTTGTTTATTTGTATTAAGAATTGTTACTTGAAGATTAATGTTACTGAGGATCATTATTAATTACTTGAAACCATATAATTATTTGTATTAGATAGGAATACTTGATTATGATATAACTGTGTGCAAAAAACTTTTAACAACTATACAAAAATGTAAATATAAATGCAATTTCCTAACCTCTCAGCATAAAATAAACCTAGATGAGTTTACATGCCATTAAAATCAATCAATCTTCCATTTGGTATAACAGCTGAAACTGTGACTATGACAACAAAGATGATGACACTAGTCAAATGCATCAGTGTATGATTTAATATATCTTTAAAACATTTCTTCATATGGAAGTGTAAATATTTGATGAAAGGAATATTTTTATATGGATCTTTGATTGCAGCAATATGAATCATCAAATATTCATAAAAATTGTGTAGAAATAAATTTTTAAAATTCTTTTCTCAATGACACCCCCTCTCCCAATTTTGGTATAAAAATCTTCTTAATCAATTGTTCTTTTAATTATTTTCTGTAAAGACTAAGTTTTTATTTGTTTTTATCATTCTTTCTTCCTTTTAACATAATCAAAAACTGATACCTTGTAACACACTACAAGAATCTAAGCATTTTTTTTTCCAAGTGTGTAAACATGAAATGGAAGTAGTTTAGAAATTGTGATTCTCACTTGACAAAATCTCTCCTGCAGAGCTTAGGGAAAATAGCCAATTGTTCACTGTTGTTTTCACACATTTCTCTTCCTCCCACTACTAATGAGAAACACAAAATGAGTGACTGAATTTTACAGAGGAAATGAAACTTGAGATGATTTTGAGGAGAAATGTTCATCTTTGTTTCTCTGCCATACTCATTGGTCTTTCAGTGTAATGGGCCCAATATCCTGAGATTATATTAAGTAGGCTTTTGCCATTTGTGCTTTGAATAACTCTCTCTCACTCACACACACACACACACACACACTTTTTAATCCATTTTTCCTGGCAAACCTAAACTATTTGGTTTTTCTGACCTTTCATTACAGGAAGTAGGTTAGATGAATGTATCCCACAGTGCTTTTTTTTTTTGGGGGGGGGGGGCAGGGGTATTATTATTATTATTATTATTATTATTATTATATATATATATATATATATATATATTAATATACTATTTTCTGGACAGTGGAGAACCAGGATGTTTTGAATGTATAATAGATATGATTTTGAGTCTGGGGACTTAACCTCCCATTTCTAAAGTTACAGTAATGTGTTGTCAAAATAACTTCAGTGACCTGCTAATCATTTTCAATGTTCATCATATTTTTATGCATTTTACAAACTAGTGATATCTACATGCTTCATTTATTTTGTATATATGCGTGTATACTCTGAATTATATATAATTTTCACATAGTAATCATTTATGATTATCAAGATGCCAGTGCCTTTTGCTGAAGTGTTTTGATGTGAGTTGTTAATACTTATTTTTTCCCCAGCATACTCTGCAGTTAATTCTCCTGTCTTCTTTTATTGACATTTTGTTCAGTACCAAAAATTAGCTATTTGAAAGTGCTTGTGCAAATTATTCAAGTTGTAGTTACAAGGTGTTTAAGAAAAATAGATATTTCTCTGAATGTTTGAGATGAGGCTTGATGATTAGTATTATCTGCGTTATTTGGACACATGGCCTAGTGGATAAAGGAGTTAAGTTAAGACAGTTCTAAGTGACAGTTATCTCTGGACTGCAGGTTCAATCCTGGTCAAGGGCAGCAGTAACATAGAATAATAATTAACACAGCTTAACGCCTCTACCCCAGCTATGGTTAGCGAAATGAGAACAAGATACCATGGACTGAATAAAGGGTTAGGTTCAAAGTTCCGTAATGGTTCCCGATTATGACAAGAAGGTTCCTGGGTCCGACAAGAAATACCTGAAGAAGGCAGGAGAGCACATCAGCCGAAATGTTGTACAGATAACAATGAAGATGAGGACAATAGTCCGAATAATGCAGATAATACTAAAAATAGATATCATTTCATTTTGTAATGGCCACTATCATTTGATTTGTAAATATTTAAGTAACTACATAGTCTATGTAAATTAAGCTAAACAGGATTAATTTTAAGCAAAATAAGATTTATAAGAGGGGGGCGGCATAGACCAGTCCCTTCACATAGCTTCAGAGAAGAAGAAAAATAGCAAGGTGTCAGGTCAGGTGAGCATCACATCAGGTGAATGTGGCAACCATTTAAAAATGAAATGATATCAATTTTTCTGAAACACCCTGTATAAGTGTTTTAGTGTTTTACCTTTGGCTAACATTCATAAGAAAAATAACATCAAAATGTTAATATTACATCTTTTTTTACATTTCCACCCAATTCTGTTTATTTGCAATCAAGGTATGATTTTATTTGTATATGTGAAGTGTGTCCCAAAAAAATATAAATTTTAAAAACTGCATCCCAATGAGATATTTTATCTTGTGACTGAAATGTGCAGCAAAGACCTTGACTTTTGAAGCTACACCTGCCAGAGTGAAAATATATATGATGTACTTGTCATCCCTTACCCCTAGTTGATAAACATTAGAATATTTTGGTGTGAAATTGTTTCAAATTGTGGAAAACATTTACAGAGACTTTCCCAGTGTTGTAAGAGACCAATGGGTAGGATTGTTTGAGCAATGATTAGTGTCAGAGTTTCAAATTAGAAAGAGCATCCAACATATACAGACTACATCTGGATGAACTTCAATGTAAGAATTTTAAGATTTTGAGAATTTTTGGCAAAGTACAAGACAACTCCTCTCTCCCCCCCCCCCAGCTGCTCTACACTTCAAATATGGCCCTGTTTTTGTTTTTTTGGTTTTTTTTGTTTTGTTTTGTTTGTTTTTTTCGGGGGGGGGGGTCTTTTTGTTTCCAAAGTTGAAACCCATCCTGATTTTGAAGGAGAAAATGTTAATATATACCCATTTCAAAATGAATGTATCATTAACCCTGAAGAGGACAAGACACAAGGGTGTAGTTTTATTTCAGTCATTCAAGGTGTCCATGTCCATTACATCCATGGGATTATATAAGTATTAAGAGAAAAGTCTTATTAAGTTGTAGTTACGGCAGAAACAAAGTTTAATTTTAACTTTAGTAAATACTAGCAGTGGCTACCTGGCAAAGCCTCGGTAGAGGATGAAAAAACCCCAAAAGAACATGGTGTAATGGTTAACAAGCTAGTCTTGCAGATCCATTATTACTGAATATCAAGTTTGATCCTCACAGGATGCCCCATAAAAATCCCCACATAGAAAAACCTTGTGTTAATCCAGCCTGGTGGCAGGTCAGGGAATTTTTTTTTCATCAGGGTAGAGGAAATGACATCACATATAATGATATAGTAAGAAATTTTATTTCAATAATTAACAATATTTTTTTTTAAATAAGATATAAATGAGATGATTTGTTAAATTGATATTTCAAAGCAAAAAAAAAAAAACATACAAAAGAATTAGATAAAATAATTAAAGTAAAATGACCATATTTAAATTTAAGATATTTTTTTTAATAATATGTAAAATTCAATAAATAATTTTTAAAAATAACATTATTAATTATAAGCGTAGCCCATATCAAATTATTATAGTATTTCCTTTAAATCTAAATGTGTACTGACATGAAACCACTCTGAAAAGAAAAATTAATGTCCTGAATGAAAAATAAATAAATTAAAACCTACTTTTTTAAAAAAGAATTTTGAATGAGCTTAAAAGATAGATATCAAATTACAGTACTGATTTTGGTACAAATGCAGAATAGCGTGCAAGAGATAATATCATTAAAAACACATTTTAAGTATAAATAGCATTGTCTCAAAGTTTTTCAGTATTTCCATGAAATGTAATGCATTTTATATGTAATCTAATGATATTATTTCTTGTGAGCTATTCTGTATTAGTACTCTGATTTTATTTGTATGTTTGATATTAAAATACATAAATTAACGCAATTATTTTATAAACAGTGGCTACATGAAAAATAAAAATGAATAAAAAGAAAAAAATGATTGTTTGAGATTTTCATAAGGGTTTGTTTACATTTTTGAGCGGCAGACGCCAAAAAACTTGAGAGTACATAATGATGTAAATTCTAATTTTTAGATTAAAAAAAGTCCATACAAATTGTATAATAAAAAAAAATAAACCATTGTTTATCCTGTACAATGAAATATTTATTACCACTTAAAAATGTAGATTTAATAAAAAACTTAATTATTAAATTTTTATCTTTTAATTTGTTATTAATTTCTTGAAACATCAATATAATTTTTTAAAGATTTAATGATTGTATATTCAATATTTAAATGTATATTTAAATATTTAATATTAATGAAGAAACCCAATAATTAAAAAACTAAATTAACGTGATTATTTTATAAACTGGCTAACATGAAAAAAATGAAAAGACAAAAATTGATTGTTTTGAGCTTCTGTAATTCAATTGTTTACATTTTAGCTAGAAACACCTAACAATGGCCTAAGTTGAATTTTAATGTTATTTTATAATGCTATTTAATTTTTAATGTCTTCAAAAATATAGATCAAATCTCCATGAATTTGCACAAAAATGAAGATCTGGTGATAGTGAATGTGTATAAATATTTACTTTGTCATTAATTGTTTTATTTTCATAGTTTCCTACAGACATACACACAACTGCTCTTTATATATGTATAGATAGAGAGATAGATATAGATTATGATTATTATTTTACTCTTTGCGAGTTTTTCACACTAGTAGTAATGGTGGTTTTATTTGAAGTCTAAGTGACAGCAAGTCTTCTTAGCTGTCAAGGACTCTTCTAAGTATTTGAGCAAATCTCATTAGTGCTATGGTGTGGACAATTTCAATTCTTACTCGGATTTTCAGTTCCCCAGTCTTTTGTTTTAAGTTCTTGAGAGACTATTTCAAGGTATTACTGTCACCTTTGTTTCTCAACTTTTTTAGCTCTTTAGCAAGGTCCAGGTATTTTAATAGTTTTTTGCTTTATTATTATCATTATTAATATTCAGAATAATAGGGATTACATTTTGAAAAAGCCCCCCTTATAATTGAGAAAAGCACTATTGCTTTTTTTTTTTATTTGAAAAATAATAGATTTCTATAGTTAAATGTTTTGAAATCTTAATTTAAACAAAATTGACAAAGTTGTCATGTAGGGTCAAAACTTAATTTCAAAAAATAATCTCTATCCTTGTTGCCATGTGGTTACCCAAGTATAATGCTATTGTCATGATAAATAGATTTGTTGACATTATGTTCTATGGCTATTAATGTTTTTTTAACCTTAAATATTAAATATTTATATGGATTTAATAGGATTACCAAAGAAATATCAGTGTGAGGATCCATTGGTTTTTGCTTGATAGTTTGCAAATTGTCAAGGTAAATCCATTATAATATCTAGTAGGTTTTATAATTAGAAAATAATTTTTTCTAATTCTTACTCTTAGCAGTTTAAAATGTTATAAAGATTGTCAATAAAAAAAAATGGTAATGTTCTCCATTTAATCAAATTAAATCCTCTTTTCAAAAACAAATATAAGATATACAGCCGATCAGCATCACAAAAAATGGTAAATGCATAAATGAGATTTTGATAAAAGCTGATTTATATTGTGCACCTGAGTCCACAAGTTTTCAATTTAAATGTATTGAGACCTAGGCTTAAAACTGAGTTTGTATATTCTCATGAAATTGCTAAAAGCAATACTTTTCTAATATTCTAGATACAAAACTTAAATGTCTCTTATATTTTAATTGGTGCTTGGGTTGCCTGGTGTTGCTTGGGTGGAAGAAATAACATTATATATAACAGTATAGTAAGAAATGTGTTATATAATATATTTCTTCTAAATTTATCTTATTTATTTAGAAATGGATTTTTAGTAATATCTATATTGAAAATCTTGTCTTGTTAATATTTATTTATAAAGAAAAAATAAGAGAACCTTCTGTTTTCTTATGTCACAGGATTTATTAAATAAATATATGAAAAATGTTCATTACATGTAGAAGTAGGGAATAAAATGATCTTCATAACTGTATTCTAGTGCATTCAAATCCAGTAAACATAGGCAAGGTTTTTGTGTTTGACCCTAAACTGTATCTAGCAGTGAATCTCCAGTTCTGGAGCTCTGTGGTGTCTGAAGTCACTTCATTGTAATTATTCCCAGGTCTACAAGATCGGGAGTGGCAGTACCTGTTAGGGTCCCATCTATGGGTCAAATAGATCTTGGAAAATTATTAGTATTAGATAGGAAGACCTAAAACCATATAACTGCATGCAAATTATTTGTATTAAGAATAGTTATTTGAAGCTATAATTGTTTACTATGGATTATTATTATTAGTTACTTGGAAACATATAATGTCTTGAAGTACTTGAAACTATATAATTGTAAACAAATTATTAGTATTAGTTATTATTAGATAATAGTATGATTGAAACCATTATAATTATGTGCAAATTATTAGTATGAGATAAGAATTAGATATTGGAAGATATAATTGGTTATCATTAGTTACTTGAAACCATAAAATAACAAGTGTTGACATAATATAAAACTAATTAATGATAAATTAATTAGTTTAAATAACAGAAAGAAATTTGTGATTAAACACTGAATTTTGCACAATTATTTTACTTAAAATTTAAATCCTCAATTTGTATATTGTGCATTTAAAGAGTGGTCAGGAATTAATACAAATGTTACTAACTGACAGAATAGGACTTAATGATATCTAGAAGAAACTATTACTGATGCAGACTACACAGATGATCTAGCACTTTTCACAAATACTCTTGCCCAAGCCAATATACTGTTGTATAGCCTGGAGAAAGCAGTAAGAGGAATTGGCCTCTATGTGAACTCAGATAAAATGGAGTCCATGTGTTTTAAACAAGATGGAGACATCTCTACACTGGATGGTAAGCCTCTGAAATTAATAGACCAGTTCACATACCTAGGTAACAATATCTCATCTACAGAAAGTGATGTCATTATACACACAGGAAAGGCATGGACTGCTATTGGCAGGTTATCAATCATATGGAAGTCTGATTTCTCTGTTAAAGCAATAATTCTTCCAGTAGCACTGACACTGTGTCAGTGCTACTGTAACAAAACTGACTGTAACAAAACACTTGGAGAAAAAGATGGATGGGAACTACACAAGGATTCGGTGTACTATTTTGAACTAATCCTGGAAGCATCACTCCACAAAAATCATCTGTCCAGCCACTTACCTTATTTCATGCAAACCATCTAAACAAGACGAACAGAAATTGCTGGAGAAGTAAGTGATGTTCTCCTTTGGACTCCTACTCATAGACACACCAGTGTTGGCCAACCAGCTCTGTGCAGACACTGGATACTCTGTGGGGGGACTTACCAGTATTGATGATCGAAAGGGGTGGGTGGCAAGAGATTGATGGCAATCCATGCTTTTGGCACGACTTTATGATGATATATATTGATGTATATTTTATAAAAGTGTAGAATCCAATATGTCCTCCTCTAAACTCTAATTCTTTTTATGTGTTATTACAAAGAATGTATAATTATATATAATAATAATTATACACTGATTTACTTGGACTTGTGTCCTCATCTTGGTTGCTATTATAGGCACAACATCTCAGCAGTTTTTACCTTTAAGCCTTCTTTTAGGTAACCCAAGAATTTTGGACTGAACCTTTTATTTAATCTATGGGGGGGTAGATTATTCTCATCCTGTGCTCCATGCTTAGAGGAGGGATATCATGTATAAGTTAATTCATCCTACCAATTTATCTTTGTTACTTGTCTATCTCTGAGTATATGACTTTTTATGCACTACTTGATCCAGGAATTGAACGCAAGGTAACTAGATACACTTTAAGCAACACACTTTTGTCTACTAGGCCATTAACTAATACTAGATATATTACTCTAGTGATAAAAATGGCATTTGGGATTTTTTTTTTTAATTTAAAAAAAGATGTTCATTCATTTAAGTTTATCTTACTTGCATTTAGTCCCAAAAAATATCTTCCAAGAGTAATGTACAGTGTAAACCACAAGTGAACTGTCAATTCAAATGAAGGTTAAACCATTAAAACAAAATCTGACCATGATCAATGATGGAATTGTAGGTCAGATGTCTTATTAAATTAGTATTGACCTTAGTGAGTTCAGGAAAATTGGTAAGTCTGGCAAGTCCTTGGAATCATAGAAACACAAAAATAGGTTTGTGTTCTTGTCAATTTGGCTCAGATCTATAAAAGGAGACGGGTGGGGGGAAATGCTTGTTTTACCAAAAAAGAAAAGTCTAATTTAAGTAAATATTTGTTGGAGATGTCTTGATACCAATTATAAATTCCTGTAGGTATTATGAATTCTTAGATGAAATATTGATTTTCCAGAGTGTTTATGACTTCCTGAGAATCTACTGAATCTTGTAAAAAAAAAAAAGAAAAAAAAAGTAAAGTAATTTCTCTTGTAACCAGTTATGTTATAAAGTAGTAGCCTAATAATATATGCATTCCTCTAGCTTGAACTCAATCATGTTTATATTGAGGAACAATGTTTTGTTGTTTTGTTTTTTTTAGTTATGTTAGCATGTAGAGTTTCATATTACTAGTTATTTTGTTGCTTTTCTTTAATTTAAAAAATATTTAATAAATACAGTAATATTTCAATAATAGAGCATTAGTTTGGAGGCTAAACTGTTTTTTTAACCAGAATTAAGATCTTGTTCTTAATTTGCAAATATATTCCTTATCAATTTCATGGTAAACAAACTGATTACCGTTGTCATAAAATATAGATATGAAAAAACAATCTAGTTTATTGAATAAAAAAAATCTTTTTGAAAGAAATCAAAACAAACTCTTATGTTTTCTACTGAAAAATGAAAATGAAATTTTAACAATTTGTAAGATGAAGAATTATCATTATACACTTATTTGAACAGATATCCTCATTTTGGTTGTCATAGTCACAATGGTTCTGTTATTATGTCCTCAAGATTTCTTCATTTTTAGAAGTTCAGACTGTTCTCATTCCACTGTTCATGCTAGGGGTTATCTTGTATTATTAGTTAATTCTGTTATTTCTGGCTTTTTTTTTTAATATAAATAAATGTGATGCTACTTATTATACAGTCCAACCCAAAGATTGAACCCAAAATCATTAGGTAAAAGGCAAAGCTTAATCAACACTTATTTCCACTAAACCATTTTCCTGTAGAACAATCAAGTTGTCTAATTACATAATGCCTACTAGACCTTGTTAAACTCAATAACACCTTCACTTCATAATGGGAAAGGGGACATACAATAAACTAGCTTTCCTGAATATAGTATATTTTAAACCAACATTCACCAGTCAGTATCTGAATTATATCCACCATCCATATATAGTATGAAGAAAGGGATCCTTTATTATATACAATATCAAAGCAAACTCATAAGTGGCAACCTAGACACATACCAAGAAGAGATTATCAATATTAAGAAAACCCTTCAGAGTTTTACCTACACTGCAAGATTAACATCAGCTTCCATGAACAGAGGTAAAAGGTTGGCTGGCAAAAGTCAATGATTCAGAAGATCAGCATTCAAAAACAATTCCACCCTTCAGAGATATCTGACAAGAGCCAAACTTCCATCCAAGAAGAACATAACAAGAACCGTATATATAGCATCGTGAATTCAGTTGTGGCAAGGAATACAAATGCAATACTGGTTATCCTCTAAAATATAATACTTTTAGAACATTGGATAGCTATGTTCTGTGAAGAGACTATAAAGTTCAGTATGGCTGATAAAATATGTATAGGGAAACGAAGGATCACCAACCCCAATGAAATCAGCCAAATAGAAAGAGTGTAATTTTAAAAAATAAATCCACTAAATGAATCCATGTGTATACTGGGCTCTGTTAATCTCCTCAGTTAGCCTAGCATAAGACTTGAACACCATGTGAAAGCCTTTGTTCTACAAAAAACAATTAGATTTAAAGCTCCAAAATTCTACTGATTGTCCTACAGGGCAATGGCCTTGTGTTGGTTAACCAATGCAGTTTACCTGGTTGTTGCAAGTTCAATCCCTTGGTCAGGTAGTGGATTCCAACTGAACAAAGTAGCATCACAAGAACAAATTAACAAAGAATGAAATAAAAGAATAATTAACTTATGGATCTTTTCTAACATGGAAGGTAGAATAAGTTTGAATAAAGGATTCAGTTTAAAATTCCAAAAATGTTACTGAATACAAGAAAGCCAGAGGGTACAACAGCTAAAACATTAGGAGTATACTAAACAAAAGATGACTACATTCAGTATATATCTTTTATTTATTAACCCTTACTATAAGGGAACTGAGTATTTACTCAAACCCTCTGCCATAGTCAGGATGTGACACAAGGTCAAGCAGAGTAAAGCTGGTTTGAATTCAGTTTTCCTTCTCCTAGACTGGTTGCCTAACCAAGGCTAAAGAACCCAGTCTGCCCTACCATTTACCCATAGCTAGGGGGGAGAGTAGATAGATCCATACCTCTCCTAAGGGTATGAAGTGAAACCTAAACAACCTCATCCAAAATTTGAACTCAAGTCGCCAATTCCATTTCCTTCAACAATAACCATTACACTAAACATACCTCCCAGCGAGAACCAGATATACTTCTTGGTTTTGTGTATGTACACTTGAGACATGGGAACTAAGTTAATTCATTTTTTATAGTGGGGTACTTCTGGAATTCTCCAAATTTCATATTATGTAGTACACAGACTTTATTTTTACTGGCCAGTAGAAAGAGGTTGCAAGGATTGATTTGCATATTATGCCACCAGCATATTTCTAAATTTAGAATTTAATCAGTGTAGTGAATGATGGAAATTGGGTGTATAATAATTATTTTTTAATATTGATTTTTAAAAAGAATATTTTTTTAGTTAAGATTTTCTATTACTTCCTTTTGAAATTAAAATAGATATTTACTAAGTTTAGCTAACTTCAGCACAAATAGAGTGTGGAGGGGTGAATGGGAAGCAGGAGGTTAGAAATATTGGGTTCTATAAATCTTCTAAGGGGAGAAGATTTTCAAACATTTTGCTTTTAATCTCAGACAATTGATGATGATCTGATAAACAACAATCTCAACCACTAAGCTACCTCATTGGAGTTAAATTATATATTTTCTTATAAATAAGAAATATATTATATACTTATCTGTACCTGTCTTTTTAGCTAGTAATTTTCTGCAGGCACTCTCTATTTACTCTGAATTTCATTGTTATAGAAATTTCCACTGAAAAATCATTACCATTTTTGGACAAATTTAATTCTAGCTTGGGGGAATAGTCAAAAGACTCATGCATCATGCTTTATTTCTCTCTTTCTCATATATATATATATATATATATATATATATATATATATATATATATATATCCTGTGAATGTCCCTGCCTGTTCATTTATCAGTATTGGCTGCCCTAGACTATTTTTGTATAATCTATAACTGATCCAATTTTCAATCATCTTTGAGACTTCAACTGTAATCGGGTTTCTGTTTGCTGTAAATTTTCTTCTAATTTTGACCATGTCTGCAACTTCTTTTCAACTTTCTTTCTTTCTTCTTTCTACAGTTTTTGCTTTTTATATTCTTCCTTGCATTCTTTTCATTCCCTACTTTATTAAGTGTGTAGAAAAACATGGATTGGTTTTATAACACCCTCTCGCATCATGTTCATTTCCTTTTGAATTGTCATAAATTATTTTTCAGACTAGCATAGTAACCATAAAAAATGATGATATTACTGACATATGCATTGACACTTCTGCCTAAGATCAGTGTAGTGCCTGTGCACTCTGTAAAAAGTATTACACACACACACACACATACACACACACACACACACACATATATATGTGTGTATATATATATATATATATATATATATATATATATATTACCTTCAACTTTAAGAAAGTTGGGGGGGGGTCAAAAAAGAGAGAGAGAAAATGAGAAATTTAACACATTTTATTGCCACAAAAACCTTTCTTGGAATTCAAAACATATGCTAATGTTAAAATCTGCAAATATATTCATTCAGTGCATGCTTGTTTCATTTTCAACTAAAACCAGACATCTAATAATGTTGTAATGTTTGATTTCTTTTTTGAAAATGTTTCCTCTGCAATGTATCATTATTAATCATCATAATCTATGTTAATTGTCAATGGAAATATTTGATTTTAAAGCTTTTTGTTTATTCTTTCAATTTTGTTTTTAAGATTTTACATTGATATTACTTTTTACAAATAAAAAAAACAAATTTTGCTAATTCTAAAGAAATTGCCATGCTGCCCTTAGTCATTGCTAGGGTACACCAAGGCAATTTTTACCTGCCTTTCTTTTAGTTTAAACTCGTGTGTGTGTGTGTGTGTGTGTGTGTGTGTAAATACTGAAATATATATTATACTGCAAAACAAAAACTTTTTTGTTTCAATCTGTTTATACTATTGTAAACATGAAGTTTTATTTTAGTAATTTATATATTCATATTTCATTTTTCAAAACTATTACCATATGTACTCGTATATAAACTGCCCTTTGATTTATGGTCACAAAATAATCAATTTATGAAATTCCATTTTTTAAATCAATGGTTCTTTCTACTTCTTCCTATTATGTTTTCATATCATCCTTTCAAAATCAATACTCATATAAAGTTTGATACAATTTTTTTTTTTTTTTTTTTGTCTAAAAATTTGGTTTATACATGCATATATACAGGATATTTAAATTCAGTGTTCCCAAAATAACAATGGTGTCATTAGCAAGAAAATGAATTTATAATTTCTTATAACTTGTAATTATTCTCCTTTTTTTTCTAAATGTAAGGCAATGAGGATATTCGTAAGAATGCATTCTGGAATTGACTAACAAAATGATAGTCTTGTCATCAAATTAAACTACCATGTACTTTCCATAGATTTACTCGTATGTGCACATATATTAAAGAAAATGCCATTCATGGAATAGATCATTATACTGAAGTCCCATCAGCAGGTGAATAACAATTTTCTCAAATCAATTGTATATCTTTACAATTGCAGATAAATTCAGGACTTTGAATGTTTATTCCCACACATCTTTGCTTTGAAAGTCTGGAACAGTACAATCATCATATTCCTAATTTCTCCATATTCAGCCTTGTTCTAGACTAAACTTTGTAGATATCTACACAGTAGGACCTAGCTATACTCAAATAGATTCTATCACCTTTGCAGATGCCGAAATTGGAAACTTATAGTGCCCCCTCCCTAACTAAGAAATATATTTGAATTATACCACATCCCAACTCTAAAATTGAAATTAGTCAAAATGAACAAACTTCATGATCTGATAACTTTGATATGTTTTAAATTGATTTTTTATTTTATTTCTTCTTTTTTTTCAATTGTATTATTATTAAAACTTTTAATGTCTTTTCCTGGAAGCAGCACACTACAAAAAAGCAGCTATATGGCCACTTACTTCCTATTACACAGACTATACAAGACAAATAATACATGCTGGACACTATTGGAGATGCAAGGACAAACTCATAAGTGATATTCTCCTGTGGACACCCATTCATGCACACACCCGTGTTGACTAAACAGCAAAAACATACATCTATCAACTGTGTGGATGCTGGATGCCATGCAGAAGAATTCCTAGGGGTGATAGTCATGGGAATCCATGCTGTCAGTACAACCTGATGATGTCTTTAAAAACTGTTCATACATTTGAAATGTATTTTTCAAAATACTTTCAGTTTAATTATTGAGAATTCTGGGGTATGGGGGTTATCGTCCTTTGTCTGCGAGCCTCTGTTTCAAACCAACCAATCATGAGCCAGCATACTTTGGCAGCAAAGCCAAATAAGCAAACTCATGTCTCTTCTGATCCAGCTCTCACCAGAGGCAGACCTAAATAAGGGTCGCTCCTATTCTTCAACAGACAACTACGGAGTCGGACGCAAAACAGAAGTCCATCATATCCGAACTATCAGAAGGCCGTAGCAAGGGCTCCGATAATACCCCATATCTCAGGATACACCAGTTAAGTGACAAATATTATTTGCGTGAACGAACTAAAGTTTGCAATTCTTTATATGTAATACAGTCTTTTATTCATATTCTAGTTGTTCGTTTTATTTCTTTATCTCTCAACCTGTCTGCCACACTCGTGGTTAACTCCATTACAAACCTCGGAGTACTGCCCCTAGTGTCTCTTATTCTTTATATAATAAATAAATAGTAAATTTGTATCCTTGTATCCCAGGGACATAATTTTTCATAACAAAAATCCTGATTCATTGTACACAACTAACCTATAACAAGTTCAGGGATGTGAGTTCTCTACTTTTTGGTAGAAAGTAGCTTTGTTTTGTTTTTTTTTAACAAGAAATTTCCACTGCCAACATCACAAGAGAATTTCTGGTATTGTGACTAACTCTGGTATTGCACGACCCTGCTGTTTTTTTGTTTTTTTGGTGGTGTTTTTCTTTTTCTTCACCCACCATTTCAAACTAACTGTTATGACATTTGACCTCTTTCTTTAACTGAACAATTTAATTTTGTGGTCGAAGAGTGATGAGATATACATTTTAATATTTTCTTAGAAACTAATTACACAGGATGAGGTACAAGATAGGGGTTAGACGTTTAATCCTACAATTTATTAAGAAACTTTGAGACCCATTAAATTTCCTAGGGACTTATTCAAATCAAATCCGTTGATCCTCGGACTCACTAAATTAAAAATCTATCAATATTACTGAGTGTATAATACTTTTTCTTGTTTCATATATTAAATTATTTCTCTAACATGAGACACTTCAGTATGTTGCATACACTTTGTAACTATTGGTTTGTTTGTAGGTGAATAAATTGTTTATAGTTTGACATGTTTTACTACATATACTTTTCTGATAATAGTATGTTATTTTTTTTATTATTGTTAAGCCAGTGTTTAAAAAGAAAGTATGGAAGTTATTCTTTGTTTTAAGGACCTCCCAACACCTGTCAGAAAGGGCCGAATCCTAGCTTCACTGGCTGGAATAAACTGGTTTATATGATGAGAGCCTCCTGTTAAAGGTTCAATGGGAAGGTGAAGTTAAATCAGAGTCATATAAACACACCCTTTAGCACCTGTCTTCATTATCTGCTTATGTTTTCACCTATCTTTATATAGCACCTTATAGAGGAACATAACTACTAGAGGCATTGTCTGTATTTCCCTCTCTTTTCTTTTTACCTTCACAAAAGAGGTGTAGCTTTGCACCTTTACCCTCTTACTTTTCAAAAGTGGCTTCACATAGAAATATATTTAAGACATGTTTCATTATTTTCCTATTCACTGTGTTGTTCACCTCTTTTCAAGATTATCTAACTGAATACTTAAACATATAATCATAAAACTATGCATGTCAGTAAATTTTCTCACCTACTCATAAATAACCACTCATTTTGGATGTTTTTTTTTTACCATAACATAGCAAAAACATAAAGAATTTTTATTAGGACAAAACAGTTAAAATGCTTTAACTTGTGGAATAAAGCAAGTGTGGGGATTGTAAAATAAATAAAAGAGAAAATAATGATGATAAAATCATAAAAATAAAAAATGAAATAGATAGTATGCCTTTTACGAGAAGAACAATCTGAACATGCTTGAAAAAATAAAGGCTTCCAGGCGTGATATAAGAAGTCAGAAAGAAGATAGACTTGAGTGGTGGAAGGAACTATTTTTTGGTCAGAGAAAGTCTCTCACTCAACATTTAGTTACAACACTTCAAATAAAGTTTGAATAAATTTGTTAGTTTTTGTTGTTCCTTCCTTCATTCCATTTCAGCCAACACAACCAACCCAGAGAAACATTGCTATTAGGAATTAGAAAAGGATTCTAACATATAAAAAAACCATACAACCCCTAGTTCAGTTTGATATTTGATAATTATATAAATCCAATTCATATCAAATGAACTGTTGTCTGGGAATGTTCTAAGAATATGATAAATGATACAAAGCTGACAATATAAACAATATCCCCAAATGTCTAAATACTAGGGTGAGTTAAAAGTTTTGCAATATTTTGGTAACATGAGGCATAATTTGGCAGATTTGAATGCTTTTGGCAAGGTCGTGAAGGTGATGAACCACACTGGACTATAAGATGCTGAGCCCACCTGATACTCTCCTACTGCTACTTGTATTTGCCTCTATCACTTGGAGTATGGCCTTGGAATCCACAGTTTTAGGCCTACCTTACCTTGCCTGGTCATCAAGGATTTTACAAACAGCAAAATTTCTTGAACCATCTGGTTACTGTACTGTGATCAACTGTGCCTTCACCTTTTGCTCAACAATTTTTTTTAGTTTTTTCTGAGATGTTATGGCCCAGTTTAAATTTGTAAAACATAATTTCTCAATTTAGATTACAGTGAAGCAATGCACGACGTATTAGCACATCAACTTTCATGATACTACTAACGACAACAGGCACCACCCACTTCTTGAACTACTTTGGTCACATAATTTACATGCCACAAACTAGCACGTACCCAATATTACAAAAAGTAATTTCTATGACTGTATAAGAAGGTTTTTGTTTATTGAGCAATATACTCAATGACCTGGTTGTTATAATTGAATCCTGTTGTTGAATCACAAGGGTTAGGTGTAATTGAATTGGCATCATGTTTGATGGTTGCCAATGGTTGTAACCTTTAAGCAAATATTCTTAAAAAAACGTAAATGTGCAACCATGTAGAAAGAAGAGGTAGTTTATTCCAGAGAAGAAAATGGTATACAGTTGAGTACACTGACTAATGCAACAAACAGTTAATCGTTAACTTGCTCTCTTTATACAGAGATTGTTGTTTAAATATTTGAGTTCATCTTGTGGATGTGTTCCAGCTACTCCACAACAACAACAACTATACCAAATCAAATAATTATATATATTCTCTTCTTTATAATTTGTGTTCCACTTTTTAAGATTTTTTTTTTGTATTGATTTCATATTAACTGTTCTAAACAAATCTGCATATGTTATCAATTCCTTAACAAGTGATTATTTTCAATTGTGATATTTCTAAAAATAGTGCCCCCAAGAAATACCAAGCATAGTTGGAAAAGACCTGGCTCACAATCAAAGTTGTGATGGAAGGAATTGGGAAATGCCTTTGTACAGAAGTCAACTCAAAATGGCTGCTGCTGCTGATGATGATGATTAAATCTAAGCTAAATGAGGAAAGAATTTTTACAATTTTAAACATTCTTGTCTTAAATGTCATTCTAATTTGCTTATTAAATAAATCTCAATTTTTATGACAACCTCAGAATCATCAAATTCTCTTAGCTCAGTTGGAAGTAAGTAACTATCCAAACCTTGTGTCCTAGGCATGACACTAAACTGCATCCAGTGGTGAGGCTCCATTACTGGATCTCTGTGAAATGTGGGATCACCCCTTCATTGCTATTACTCCTAAGTCCACCGTGATTTGAAGTAGTAGTACCTGTTAGGTACTATGGGTCATGTAGATCTGTTTGAAAATTATTAGTATTGGATAGGAATATTTGAAAACATATACATTACCAACACCTGCACAAGTAGGATGCGACAAATTCTTAAGTGGAGTTTAACAGGTTTTAATTCAGAATTTTCCTTCTAGACTGGTTACCTCAGTCTGCCCTACTATTTACCCATAGCTGGGGAGGATGAGAATAGTTGGATTCATACCTTTCCCAAGGGTATTAATGCTTTGTGAAATGTAAAGAGCCTTGTCCAGGATTTGAACTCATCTCACCATGTCCATTTCATTTGACAATAACCATTACACCACATTTGAAACCATATAACTGAAAATTATATATTAAGAATAGTTACTTCAATTCTTTGCAAAGGATTATTATTAGTTACTTGAAACTATATAATTGCTTGAAATACTTAAAAACTATTTGTGAACAAATTATTAATATCAGATAGGACTACTTGAAACCATATAACTGTGCAAACAAATTATTATTATTAAGAATAGTTAGTTGAAGCTATTCCCAAAACCCTTGGTTAGCACCTTGCATACCTTGCCTGATAAAACAAAGCCATAAGAATTTTAGTTTTTATTTTAGAAATGGAGTTCAACAGATGGCTGCCCAGGTATATATGTATTCTAAGTAGTGGCACAAATATAGGCTGCTGAAATTCTAAGGATTAATGACTTTTCTATAACTCTTCATTCAAAAGTTTTTTGCAATTAGGATTACTACTCTTCCAATTTTAGTTCTCTTCTTGTCTCATCATTCATTCTTCCAATAAAGAACAAAAAAAATTTTTTTAAATAATTTAGATTGTAATAGTTTAATAATTTTAGTATTCTATCTGTACTCCTGACTATCTTTGATAAATATTTACCACATAACAAACCTCACTATTCTATTCAAAGATGTACCTATCACTGAAATGATGGACTACCTAAAAGAAATAAACCACTTCCAACTCTTATAGAAGAAACTAAAGATACAATTAAAATAACACCTTCCAAATAAAAAATAGAAATAAAATAAAATAAAAAAACATCTCCATAAAAATACACAATACTTTTATAAGCCTAACCCAAAATAAAAATATTTATTGCCACTACAAAATTCCTCAAATGATTCTTTAAAACTCACTGTTTGGCACAGAATGACCTATAGGGTTGATGTGCTGTAAAACAAAAACATTCATCCCTCCATCTATAAATATTTAGGCAAAATGTTAATATAAAGCTAAGAATGAAAGAGTTTTTCATATTGATTTAGTGCTTATCTCTCTTTGGTTTTATAAAAACTTTTTTACAAATCAGATGTGAAATTCATTCCTTTAGTATCAGAATTTTTCAAGTTAATAAGAGATTTTTCACTTGAACATTCCTGCCCACCATGGTGCTGATTATTATCATTATTATTATTTCTGTCTGCTGTTAGCTTCAAAAGACAACCATATTTAGATTAAAGTACATGAATTTGGGGGATGGGAGGGTTTGAGAAAGTGAAGAGTTGAAGAAGGAGAAAAGTGATCACAAATGCTTATGGCATGAATTTCCATTACCGAGAGTGGTTTATTGTGCCAGCAGTATTAGTGGAATCATCTTGCAGCATTTTTTTCCCTTCTTTTTCTGACACCTTTGCCCAATTTTACAATTCAATTCATTTTAATATCTGTTTACTTTCTTCTCTTTACTTCAATCATGTTCATATCCTTATGAATTTTTTTTCTTTGTCATAATTTTATGTCTATATTTTGCTCTTGTTTATGGCTCTGGCCATCAAAGAATCTCTGTATGTAAGCCATCAACTTATATCCTCTTCCCTCGCACTTTGCTCACCCTCACTGTCTATCTTCCTCTCTTTATCTCTTATTCTGCTCCCAAATCTCCTTCCCCACCTACAATACAAAATCCCCTTTCAAATATTATACCTACTTCTTGTATGCTTTGCAATATTCCTTGTAGAATACAGATAATAAACCATCCCTTTTAACCATTAAAGATTTTTGTATATATTTTTCTTATGCCAATTCAAATTTTTTTTTTTTCTCAAGCAGATTTTATAGATGTGTGTTAAAAACAGGAGGGGGTTCATAACAGTGAACTCTCCTCCAGGGAAAATCTTTTCAGCTTTCCATATCTCAATATGCCAACTTTGTTCCATCTTATCTGCAATTTTACTAATGTAAGATTATTGCACATTTCTTAAGCCTCATCTTTTCTCAAAGGAGACTCTACTAGGTTATTGAAATTCTTGCTAAATGTCATCTCATATCCTGAAGAGATTTTTTTCTTTTTTTTACTTTAAAGTGTGTGAGAAAAATGTCTTTTCACTGATTTAATTTGATCTCACTTTTTTCTTCTTTTTTTTAAATAGCCAACAGCATTTGCTTACATAAACACAATTACATTAAAAATCACAGTAGTTTAATGTTTACATTTGCTAGTTGTGATTTATGTCAACCTTATTTGGTGAATGCTTTTTCACATTAGCATAGTTTATTTCTAAATAAAATTGCAACCAGAGAAATATACAAGTCAATTTGTAATTTTAATTGTAAGGATCTGTCACTTTTCTTTTTATGCGTAATTTAGGACTTGGTGTAGCATCTTTAGTATTTAAAAGAAATATGTTGTTTTTATTGCACATTTAAATGTAAAATCAGGCAATGTTTTCCAAATAACCTGATATATATGTCATTATCAAGTTCTGCCGATAGCGCAGATTCCTTTGACACTCTTGCCATCGCTCCCTATCAACCATCGCTCAGCAGATCCTCTACCTGACATCCAGTGTCCATACAATTGTTGTAAGTTTTTGCTGGTTGGTCAACACTGGTGTGTCCATGTGGTCTACAGGAGGACATTGCTTATGCATTCGTCTTTGCTTCTCCAATAGTGCCCAGCATGTCTTGTCTGTCTAACTTGGATGGTTTGTGTGATAGGAGATAAGTAGCCGTATAGCTACTGTTTTTAGCGGTGGTGCTTCCAGTATTTGTTCAAAACAGCAGTCAGCATCCTTGTTTAGTTCCCATCTCGCTTTTATTCCAAGTGTTTCAATCATACAGTAGTACTGCTTAGAAAAATTCCAGTTTTATTTTATCAAGGAGATCAGATTTCCATATGATTGATAACCTGTCAATAGTAGTTCATGCCTTTCCTATGCTTATATTGACATCACTTTTAGTAGATGAGATATTACTACAGAGGTATGTGAAATGGTTTAGTAATTTCAGGGGCTTGCCATTTCATTTGGAGATGGCTCCATATTGTTTAAAACACATGAACTGTGTTTTATCTGAGTTCATGTAGAGGCCAATGCCTCTTTTTGCTTTCTTCAGATTATGCAGCAGAGATTCAATTTTCAGAGAAATCCATCCACAACTTCTCAGATTCTGACTATTCATCAAAGTAGTGCAAACAATGATGAGGAACACATTTTTGTTTGTAGCAGTATTTGACTTCATGCATAGAGGAAAGATGGAGCAAATACTTCTAGCTACAGAGAAACTGTTACCATTATACTGATGCTCTACAAAGACACAAAAGCATTAGTTCTCTTACCCGATGGTGACACTGATTTCTTTAACATTGTCGCTGGAATCTTGCATTAGCATCATTTCTTGTTTTGTGTTGGTTAACTTATTGGATTGAGTGAACTTGAAATTTTTTATAAGTTGTGTGATGTTCCAGGATACTTGTGTATATATTAGCCTCATGAAGTAGTGCTATGGCTTGGTGTTTTAAAAGAGTTTTGGTGGGAATTAGATATTTCTGGATGTAGTTTCGAAAAAATATGGTGAGAATGCTAACATTTCATTGTGCATCTGGGGATTATCTATGCATCTTTGGAGAAAATCACTCCTGTTTTTATGGGAGTGAGCTGCAATGATAATGTTTTTGTATATTTGTAGTTTTTTTTATTGAATCCATCTCAACAATATGAAAAAAAAACAGTTTTAAAAAAATCTGACAAAATGTGAAAATATAAATGGAAAAGGTAGATAAACCAATACAATCAATTCAATTCATGAGTTGAACTTAATATTTTGTCTTTCATTAAAGACTTCATCAGAAATGAATCAACAAACTACAAATTTGAAAGTCTACACAATGCTGACTTCAAAGGTTCACGGTTTTATACCTGCTCTTCTATAGTGGCATTGAGCACTTTGTCATGCAAAAACTTTTCTTATTTGTATGACACGATGAGTTCTTTTGTTGGCGTCAACTAATTTTTAACAAAAAAGGAAAATGTAAAAGTTATTTTTTTTTTAGTTAACGTAAATGGTTTTGTTGAAATGCAAGATGCAAAAATCAAAATATCATATACATTCTGATTTTGCATATTGTGTTTATACATAGAAGAAAAGGTTACAGTATTGACATAAAAGTTGACATGGCTGTCAAATCAATGTTTTCAGGGCTGGCAGTTTTATTTCTTGTTGACCATGTCACGATGATAGGAATAGATACAATTCTTTTTATAAAATCCTCGAATTGTAAACAGTCAGTCAGTCAGTAACCCGGATAGTGGGAGTCCGGATCTCCAAAAATGAAGTTTGTCACAGGCCCACGGTGAATTGCTGAAATAAGAAAATTGCCACTAGGAGAAATAGACTTTGCCACTAAGGATAATTCCATAAAGAACTAAGTCCACATAAAACAAAATGCCAGACAAAGCTCCTCATCGTGTCTTTTCTATCCGACCTAGTGTGCACAACATACTTATTCAATATACATGAATAAAACCGTTATTGTTGTTAACGGTGTGTTATCTTATTTGCACTAATTTCTCAACCCATCACAAAGACACTCGACCAAGTTGCAACAATCCCAGTTCTGCAGTTAAAAGGAACATAGCATGGGTGCAAAGGGCATCGAAAGAGCAACTGGCCAGAGACACATGTTGTAGTCACGGAAATAATTCATACCGTGACGGTATAGGACAACATTTGTATTTCTATCATTATATTCTAAACAATGCAATAAAATTATGAAGAAAATAAATAACTAAGTGATTCAAAGCCAGAACAACCAATCTGACTTTCTTTTCTTTTTGCTTTTTTTTAAAATTTAATACATTTAATGATAATTTTTGCTCATGGACAAGATTACTTTTTCTTTTTGATAATGGTTTAATGTTCTAATTAGAGAAACTCTTTCATTGAAAGAATCATTCAGACAATTAAACACCTTGTCTCTATTGCTCACATGTTTTGACCTGTACATTATTTGATTTTCCTCAGGTGTAGTATTCACCTATGTAAGAAAAGTAACTCTTGTTCTGGTCTCTTCCTTCAGTAACATACACACTCTTTTATTTGATAATCTTTAATCCAAATCAATGGTTTGATTAATGCTGCATGCTAAAGTAAATACAGATGATAAAATTAGATAGAAAACAATTTATGGAAATGTGCACTTATGCTTTGGTTGGTTGGTTGGATGGTTTTATGGCATGTCAACTCTTGTTGGGTTATTCAATGCCAAAATCTTTTATTTTATTTCAAGCAATTATATCGTTAAGTATCTAATGATTTGTAAATAATCATAACTTAAAGTAACTATTCTTAATGCAAATAATTAGCACACAGTTATATTGTTTTAAGTATTCCTATCTTATACAATTGATTTACAAGCAATTATATAGTTTCAAGTAAATATACCTATTTAATAGTTATTTGATTGTACATTTATGATTTCAAGTATTCCTATCTAGTACTCAATTTTCCAACAGATCTATTTGACCTATAGATGGGGCACTAACGGATTCTACCACTCCAGAACAGAGTGGACCTGGAAGTGATGACAATGAAGGGATGACTCCCAAGCATTCTAGAAGTGGATCCTCACCACTGGATACAGTTTAGTGTCATACCAGAACACTTTATTATTTAATGAATATTATCTTTGAACTTTGAGTTGAGTGATTTTGTTAATATAAAACTGGTTTCAACTAATATTTTTTTAATCTTGTTGGATCTATCACATTTAAGCTGAAATATAGTGACGAAAACTAACAGGGTAGAAGATATTAGATTAAATCACTCTTGAAATAATGTAACATTAATTATTCATATGAAAATGTGTTTGAATCCAAACTGATTAAAATATTAATCATTTAAAGGATAAACTTTATTCATTGTATAAATGCATGGAAGTTGTTAGAACATTTATTGTAGCCAGTCCTTTTCCAAAAAAAAAAAAGAAAAGAAAAATGTTTCATGTCAGCTTTAAATGAAAGAAATGATTGTTATCAATGACTAATATATCCATTCCCACTCCATAATACAAGGGATATTGGCCTGCACAATTGAAAATAAACTGCAATTCAGGTAGATTTACAGGGTCAGTTGATCAGCTACTCGTTGAGTCAGCATTATTTACATCTTCCACCATATTGGTTGAGATAGTTACAGAAAGAAAAAAAAATGCTATTAGTATGGAGTCCATTTACATGTTGACTTTTAACATAATGAAGTACGTGCCACATAAAATTTTGTTTGTATGTCCCTGTCCTATTGCAGAATAAGTTGATACAAAAAAACTTGGACTTTGGAACCATTACTCTAGCCAGTCACATTATTGAGACTAACAGTATATTTCATTTAATGGCGCAAATAATAAAATCAAATGCGGAATTCTACTTGAGGATTTGGATCAAATATTCATAAAAGTTGGATTATCAGGCTTTTAGTTTGTTCTATTTATAATGTTACAAGATTGAATTTTTAATCCAATCACTCAGTCAAGTCTGAAAAATTTAGATGTCTTTTTTTCTTTCTTTAGAATATAACTCTGTCCTTTAGCTTCAACGAACTACAATAGTGCAATGATTAACAATCTCACATCTTTACCCAACTTTGATAACATGTTAAGTTTACTCCTCACTATACCCTTCATTCTTTTGTGGCTTTGGGCCAGATTAAACTATTTTTAATAACTAACCTCTGTTAGTAGTATATGATAATCCCCTCTCTATACAGCACTGCTATTCAAGGAGAAATTTTCTTGAATTTCACTAGGTGCCGCATATTTCCAGCCCTGGGCCACAACTAAGCAAAGTTTACTAAATAACTATCAGGAATAGTTTGAAATTTAGTTAGTTGATTGTTATCATAACAGTAAAATGAGCTATTTACAAAAACAAAATAAACAATAAATACTGTATCTTTTGCAATAAATCAAGTCTACTTTGATTTATGGAAAGGTTTTCTTCTATCCATTCTTTATAACTCATTACAAAAATTATTTTCTTCTGAAAATTGTCATTTAAATTTATAGTTCCAATTTCGTAATCTATGAATGGTTTTTTTTTTTTTTTCCTTTTTTTTTTTCTTTTTTAATTGATTTTATTAATTTTAGTAATAAATGAAATTCTTTAGACAAGTTACTGTTGAGATGAATAGTCTTTCATATCAATTGATTATCTACTGTGTTAATAAAATAAAATGTTGGGTACAAAAATATTTATCAGATGTGAATCCGCAATCAGTTTTCATAAATATAAATTAGGTAGTATGATTCACTTTCATTAGAAAGATAACTATTTCTACAATCTTCTAAATTGCATGTATCTTAAGAAAAATTTAAAGCTTATATGTCAAGATACAAATTCCTTTATGATAGAATTTTACAAGACAGCAATAATAATCCTATATATATATATATATATATATATATATATATATACACACACACACCAATCCCTCCACACAAGTATGGTGTGACACAAGATCAATTTCTTAAGGAGAGTTTAACAGGTTTGAATTCAGAGTTTTCTTCTCATAGACTGGTTGCTTAACCAATGTTAAAGGTCCCAGTCTGTCCTACTATTTACTCATATATGTGAAATGCAAACAACCTCATCCAGGATTTGAACTCAGATTGACAAATCCATTTCCTATGCTGATAACCATTACACCATGCACCTCCATAGTAATTATATAGTGGTTAAACTGGTTTTAAAAATTAACAAAATTCTTTGTTTATTTTTCTTAATTGTGAAACCAAATTCAATAAGAATTCTGTCTCCAAGTTAGGTGGACCTGAAATATGGGTTTGGCTGAGATTTAGGAATTCAATCATTTCCTAGACATAATAATCTGGTTGAGATCTAGGAATTAGATTTTGTGAAAATTCAGTTAGAAACAAAGGACTAAAATGGAAATGACCAAATTTAGAATCAACCAGAAGAAACTGATTTTTGCCAAGGCTTCAAATATTAAAATAATAACCCAGAGATAATTTATAGCCACCATATCAAGATTTGTCTCTTTGTCTAAAAAAACACATATAAGGAGCTCCAATGTAAGGTTGAAACCTGTTTTGAGCCACTAGACAAAGAAATCTACATTTCCAGGCCATTTATTGAACTCCATCCTCCCTTGACCTATTGATATAATATTTCTTGCTCATTTCTGCCATTATAGCCAAGTTAGAACAACAAAGAAAGAACAGTGTGTACCTAACAGGATAAGCACCATGACATACCACTTTGATACTACTTCATTTCTAATTCTTCTGTTTGTATTCACTAGTCAGAGGTCTTGAAAAAGAGAATTGAAGAGAGAAGGTTAATTATCAAATAAGATTCCTTTCTCTTACATGTTAGATTCCTCTCCACTCAACCAGATGTCAAAGACACTTCAATAGATAGAAAGGGATAAGCAGTTTTTCTTTCAATCCTCCTTGTATGAGAGGCTAAGACAAAGTGGGGCTTACACTAAAGTCTAGTTTTATTTAAAGACATATCAACTCCTCAAGAGTTATTTAATACTAGAATTTTATTTGTCAAATTGTTTCACAACTACATTTTCAATGGTCATTGCATTTTTTTTTAATTGCTCTTTGCCTAAAATCATTTGTTTGCACATAGTTATAAGTATTCCTATCTAATACAAATAATTGGCACACAGTTATATGGTTTCGAGTATTCCTATCCGATCTATATATTAGTACTTGTATTCCTTAAAAGTATGACCATTATCATCTTGCACCCTCTGATTAAAAGTGAGACCATCCAAATCATCCAAGATGAAATACAAATTCTTATCTAGTGTTGCTTATCCACCAAATGCTTATTCATGAGTGTCATCATATCAGCTAAATAATGGACCATTCCATTTTTTATTATAAAGAAAGGGAAGAAAAAGGACATGCTACACAGAAAAAATAAGAGATGGGGAAAGATAGAGAGGGGATGAGCATGTAGAAGTGATAACGCTAATCTGTTTCAATTGAACATAATCAAAAGATGAAAAGAAGGAATTAAAAAATGAGAGTTAAATCAAGAGTATTATATTTTTTAGATATTGAACTATTTTGTAATAACTCTTAAGTAAACTTATCAAACATTGTAATAATTAAATTATCATACTGTAGTATATCCACAGGTCCTCCTAGTACTAATGATTTGCACACAGTAATATGGTTTCAAGTATTCCTATCCAATATTAATAATTTGCTCACAGTTATGTTTTTAAGTAACGAATAATCTAGATAATTTGAACACAGTTTTATGGTATCAAGTAATTTATTTAATACAAACAATTTTCAAACAGATCTATTTTACTCATAGATGAGATCCTAACAGATACTACTACTATTACTCCAGGTCAAAGTGGACCTGGGAGTAAATAGTAATGATGGGGCACTCCACACACCCTAGAGCTCCAGATCTGGAGCCTTATGCTGTTTACTTTCATACCCAGGTCATGTATAAGTGTATAAGTTTTTTCATTAAGGACTAAATTCTTTACTTTTTTACTTTTTCTTAATGAAAAACTCTTCTTCTTTACACTATATCTTCATGCAGGATTTAAAAAAAATTATTATAAAGGTTTCTATTAATTACATTTTGTCACCTCTCCAAAAAATATTTTTGCCTCAATTTCAGATGTTTACAATTATTTGATTTTTGATTGCTATTCCCTCTCAATGGAGAGCTGCTGAGGGGTATGGTTACCTAAAGAGGAGAACTCTTGTGATATTGAGCAGTTTCGAATAATCTCGCTGCTTTGTGTGGAGGGGAAGATCTTCTTCAAAATAATGGCTCAGCGACTAACACAGTTCCTCTTAGATAACAACTACTTGGACACATCGGTGCAAAAGGGTGGAGTACCAGGAATGTCAGGATGCCTGGAACATACGGGGGTGGTGACACAATTGATTAGAGATGCAAAAACGAATAAGGGAAACCTAGCAGTACTTTGGCTCGACCTAACAAACGCATATGGCTCTATTCCCCATAAGCTTGTCGAGACCGCTCTAATTAAACACCACATCCCGGAAAGCATTAAGAACCTCATTATGAGTTATTATAGCAATTTCAAACTGAGAGTTTCTTCAGGATCTACAACTTCCAACTGGCAACAACTAGAAAAGGAGATTATTACTGGCTGTACCATCTCAGTGTCACTCTTCACTAGCCATCAATATGCTGGTTAAATCAGCTGAAACAGAGTGCAGGGGTCCGGTGTCAAGTTCAGGAACTCAGCAGCCCCCCATAAGAGCCTTTATGGATGACCTCACTGTAACAGCACCATCTGTCCATGGCTGCAGGTGGCTTCTCCGTGGACTACAACGGCTAATCTCATGGGCGAGGATGAATTTTAAGCCAACCAAGTCCAGATCCCTAGTCCTGGAAAAAGGAAAAGTGGTCGATAAGCATCGATTCACCGTAGGAGGTGTAACAATCCCAACCCTCAGTGAAAAACCAGTCAAAAGCTTGGGAAAGATCTTTAATAGCTCCCTGAAGGACACCTCATCTGTCCAACAAATGAAAGACGATCTTAGGGATTGGCTGGATGCAATTGAAAAGACAGGACTTCCAGGTAAGTATAAAGCTTGGATGTATCAACACGGGGTTCTTCCACGGCTTCTATGGCCCCTCCTAGTCTATGATATGCCAATTACCACGGTGGAGTTACTGGAAAGAACAATCAGTCAGTTCCTGAGAAGGTGGTTGGGGTTACCCCGGTCTTTAAGTAGCATAGCCCTATACAGCAATTCAACAACATTGCAACTCCCTCTCAGCAGTGTTACGGAAGAGTTTAAAATCACACGCGCAAGGGAGGTGATGCTATAACCGCGATTCGACGGATATTAGGGTTTCATCAGCTAATATTAAAGTAAAAACTGGGAGGAAATGGAGTGCACATGGGGCAGTTGAGAGAGCAGAGGCACGGCTGCAACACAGTGTCATTGTTGGAAACGTGGTAGTGGGAAGGGCTGGGCTGGGCAGCTACCACAGACAGCTGTACAACAAGGCCTCAAAGAAAGAGAAAAGGAAAATGGTGCAGGACGAGATACGAAAGGAGGAGGAGGAAATTCGCCTTACCAAAATGATTGCTATGAGTCATCAAGGCGCCTGGACTCGTTGGGAAAACGTTGACCAATGAAAAATATCATGGTCAGAACTCTGGAGATCAGATTCGTCTAGGATTCGGTTTCTGGTTCAATCAACATATGATGTTCTGCCAAGTCCAGTTAATCTATACCTGTGGAAGTTAGCAGATTCTCCAGTTTGTCAACTGTGCCATGGAAATGGCACTCTGGAGCATATTCTTAGCAGCTGCCCCAGGGCGTTGGGAGAAGGGCGATACCGCTGGCGGCACGACCAAGTACTCAGGGCCGTGGCAAAATCAATAAGTGAGGCACTCCTAAAAAGCAAGAATCAGCGCAATCCACAACATGAGATCAGATTTATAAAAGCTGGGGAGAGGATTCATCAGAAGCCACACAGAGCGGGGGGGCTACTCGCAACTGCAAGGGACTGGGATCTCCAAGTCGATCTAGGGAGGCAGTTGAAATTCCCGGTAAAGATCCTCACCACTTCTCTCCGGCCAGACATGGTCTTGACATCGGAGGCAACTAAGCAGGTGGTGATATTAGAACTTACAGTCCCGTGGGAGGATAGGTTAGAGGAGGCAAATTGTAGGAAGACGGCCAAATACCAAGAGCTTGCGGTCGAATGCAGATCAAATGGCTGGAAGGCCCGAAATGAACCTTTTGAGGTTGGATGCCGTGGCTTTGCTGGCAGGTCACTTTTGAAGGTGTTTAAGACCCTTGGCATTAAGGGCCAGCAAAGTAGAAGAGCCATGAAAGAAATATCAGGAGTTGCTGAGAAAGCATCGAGATGGCTCTGGATCCGCAGGAGCGATGCTTGGATAAGCGCCACTAGGTCGGAAACCGGGAATTGATCTGTCCGGTTGGGGTCTCCTGGGCGAGGGTGTATGATGAGTAAAGACCCGAAACACCTGTTGACCTTGGGTTCATCACTGATGACTGCGGCCTAGTATTTCACCCAACGGTGTGTTTATTAATTAATTGCCTCAATTTCAGATGTTTACAATTATTTGATTTTTGATTGCTATTCATTGTTGATTTTTTTTTCTTTTACAGTTGAAACACACAATGTTACATGAAGGCTTATTCTACACATTACCAGAAAATGATGCATCCAGAATATTTGGAGTAAAAGGCCTGGCCCAGTTTTACAAAACAGGTAAGATGATATTTGCATCTACATAAATATAAAAACTACTTAGGTCAATGTGATACTACCCACTTTGTGTCGGTAGATCTAACTGTCCCAATCCTTTTACAGCCACAGAAAAAGTTGGTTGAAACTTCACCTGAACTGGTCCAGTCATAAAATCATCAATCTATTTGGTAACTCAATTATTAAAGAGACACTTGATTGAAAGTTTAACAGCTGTAAATGTTTTCTGTCTATTTCTCTGAATGTTCCAGATGAGGCTTGATCATTAGTATTATCTGCGTTATTCGGACTATTGTCCTCATCTTCATTGTTATCTGTACAACGTTTTAGCCGATATGCCCTCCGGCCTTCTTCAGGTATTTCTTGTCGGACTTGGGAACCTTCTTTTCGGACTCGGGAACCTTCTTATCCACTAGGCCATGTGTCCAATTGGACACATGGCCTAGTGGATAAGGTAGTTAGGTTAAGACAGTTCTAAGTGACAGTTATCTCTGGATTCCAGGTTCAATCCTGACAGGTGGCATTTACATAGAAAAGTAATTAACACAGCTCCTACCCCACCTATGGTTTAGCGGAATGAGAACAGGATACCCCGTGGACTGAATAAAGGGTTAGGTTCAAAGTTCCGTGATGGCTCCCAAGTCTAAAAAGAAGGTTCCCGAGTTCGAAAAGAAATACCTGAAGAAGGCCGGAGGGCATATCGGCCGAACGTTGTACAGATAACAATGAAGATGAGGACAATAGTCCGAATAACGCAGATAATACTAGTTTTCTGTCTATTTAAACTGGCTGGAATACAATAACTTATTTGACGCAGGCTTGGGCAATCTTTGGCCTCCTTCTGCTGCTTTTATAACTTTCTATAGAGCATGCTTAATTTTAAGATTATACCTGCATAATAACTCTGTGTGTAATCAATATTTACTAAATTTAGTTTGGCATTTGACCAAATGGAAGGCATTATTTAGTTTAGCTCAGTTCAGCATAAGCCAGAGGTATGGAGCACCCAGTAAGACTCAAACTCTGTAAAATAGCCTACTAGTCAAATTCACCGATCATTTCATTACAAAAAAAAGTGCAATTCATGCCTGTCTTAAAAATCAACATATTTAAATACCAGATTTTAACTTAGGCTTTATTTACTACTAGCACTGATAATGAATAAATTAATTCACCAAACAGGTTCCATTGTTTGTTTTGTAGTAGTGAAAGTAGTCAGTTTGAAGACCTAATTAATAAGCTCTCTTTCCTTCCTTCCTTTCTCACCCCCACTCATAATGCCAATATAAACATTTAGTTACTAATTACAATATGAGCTTGACAAAGCATCTGTTTTTCTGCTTCAACCAAGCATATAAACCATTTCTGTTTGAATGCCTTCTCTTTACTCTCTCTCTCCTCCCCCTCATTCTCTTTTGATTATTGTATTGCCATTGTGCCAATGTTGACAAAACAAAATATCACTTAATGAAAAGTCAACCACTTTATCCTCTGACTCAGCAAAGTGAACCATGAAAATGTCCTGATTAAATCTCATTGCTTGCTGCTGTTTGACTTGGATTTAAATTACATACACCCACCCACCCCTCGTTAGCGGTGCAATTTTTTCCTTGAACTGTTCTAAGATTCATACTATTTTTACTGTGAGATTTCTAATAGAATTTATTATGAATATCATGGTTTTAACAATTAAAATAAAAATAAAACAGATAAAATATAAACACATTTGATGAGCAGTGTATTATTATAGAACCAAATTTACATGTACATATTGATGTGCCTGATTTTTTTCAGAAAATAAACCAGCATCTCTTACAGATCAGGAATAACCTTCACATTTTTTATATTAGTTAAGATTTTACAAGAACAATGGTGTATACTTGTTCTCAAATGAAGCTATTACTGATTGGGTGAGGTGCATAGTGTAATGGTTATCATCTTAGGAAATGGATATGGCAACCAGAGTTCATATACTGGATGAGGCTGTTGGCATTTCACTTTGTGCTAATGCTCTTGGGAAAGGTATGAATCCCCCCCCCAATTATGGTTAAATAGTTGGGCAGACTGGTCGTTAGCCTTTGTACAATAATCTGTCTAGGAGAAGGTAAACTCTAAATTCAAACCAGCTTTACTTTGCTTATAAATTGACCTTGTGGCTGAGGGGTTGGGATGCTTGGTTGGTTGGTTTGTTTGTTTGTTTTATGGCATATCAACACTTTTTGGTCATTTAATACCAAATCAAGTTATTTTGATAAGCAAAGGACTTTGGTTGCTTACAGTACTGATATTGCTTAAGTGGTTACCCAGTTTAGTATTTAACAGGCTCATTGCTGCTTAACTTTGGTGATCTGACTTGACCGTAATGCAAGGGTTGGGTAAATATGTACTGACTGGTTGCAGCTTCAATATTAAATATTTGTAGTGATTTTTATGATAAACACACAAACTGGATTAAGTAGATTTAGATGATTTGCTAAAATATATTTTGCTAAAATATATTTTGCTAAAGTTTTCTCTGTTCTTTCCTAAATTCAAATCCTTTCCTTGTATAATGGGATGACTTGCCAATACACAACTGGATGCTTGGGGCCAAACTCATAACCCCAAATGTACAGGTTAGACCATAAGAAAAGCATGGTAGGATGAGATTGGTGACCTCCATGAAGACTATGAGAGCAACAAAGTTTAAGGCCTTTTTGAGAGTCAGTGATTGAGAAGATACCTAAGAAGCAACATTGTATTCAGCACCTGCTCAAAAGTTGGAATTAAGATCATATTTCAAGATTCCAAGGTTGAGCCTTGAAGGAACAGACCCAGCAGATATGACATTGGGTCATACATGTTTCCCTGGACTTTGTAAGAGAACAAAAGTTAGATAAACTTTTAATGGGGATTCTGTCTTCTGTTCCCTACTTTCTGCAAAACAATCACTGCTGTTGTCTTGTATCTCACAACATTTGCTTAAAGAACTGATTGTTTTCTCAGATTTAGCAATGATATTTATCAATCTATGAAAATGTTTTTGTCATTTACTCAAAATTTAAAAATATTTATATTCTAATGATCCAATTTTTATATGCATGTTACTGTAACTTGGCAAAAAACAGCACATCATAGTAAGATTTTTGTTAGCACAATACTGTTAAAATGCTTTAGTTTAAAGAATATAACACTTTCCAGTGCAATTTGATAATGAAATGATAGGTTGAAATGTTAAAATAAAAAAATGTAACATTGAACACACATCCTATACTTACGTTTTAAGATAAATTTTAAAATTCTGGTGTGTTGGCTGAGATCTTCTAAAGTTTTATCTTCTTGGTTTTTAGCAACTTACTTTTCTTTATTTATTTATATATACTAGCAAATATATGCACCCTCCGGGTGCAAGTATTTAAGTTTTAATGTAATAAAATATTGTATTAAATTAGAAAGGCTAATGAAACTAATAAGAATACAGATAAAAAGATTTGAAACAGAGGGAGTATAATAAAAGATTTGAAACAGAGGGAGTATAATAAAGATGGAACTACTGAAACTTACTCTTCCATCACTCTCGTCTTTCATTGTATATTTTTTCTAATTTAAGTATTTAGTTATAAGAGGAAGTAAAGAATAAAATGACAGTTATTTTATCTTGTTAATGGATTTCATTTAAGATTCATTGAAGAGATTTTTGCTAATATTCATTAAAATAAAACAAACAGTTAGAATCAATAATACTAAGCACATATTTATTAAATTCGATTTTTAATATTAATATGCAAATTAGCCTTCCCGTTTACACTGTAAACCGCTATTTTGTTGTATATATAAATATAATTGCATGTTTGTCAGTATGTTGATATAGTTACAGTATTAATAATGTAAGACAATTTTATTAATAATTGAGGTTTAGATAAAAATAAAATCATGGAGAATGTGATGTCAATAACTAAGAGAATTGTGACTTGAGTAGGAATATAGTTTCGGTTATAGACAGAAAAACACACAATCTCCATTATATTTATATATATATTTATATATATATTTATATATATATATTTATATATATATATATATATATATATATATAGAGAGAGAGAGAGAGAGAGAGTTCTGTTGTTGTCTGTTGATTCTATTGCAAATCATTTTATTTTTCAAATGATCATAAATTCTATTAGGAGAAACCGACTTAATATCGACTTTAAATCTCACCCTTGGGCAACTGTTAAGCAAGTTTATATAAAATAAAAATTTACTTTATTGTTAAGCATGAATCCAATTTTTTTGGTAAAAAGATTAAATTTGTTATTGCACCAATTTTGAAATTTGTGAAATTTGACGCAATAAAAATATCTTGCCTAAGTTTAGATGTATGTTGTTTATTTAACCAAATTACTGAGAAGAGAAAGAAAACTTGACGTACATAACTATAGGAAAATAGTAAACTTCATAGTTTTATTATAATGGGTCTGATTCTTAGCAAGTATCCTACTCTTGTAGCATTGGCTTGACTAAGTTGAGTAAGAACAAAATATGTTATTGCCTTTATGCTTAGGAAAAAATAAAGCAACAATAACATACACTATGTTTTGGATGTTACTTTTTATTTTCAAACTAATTTGAATTTCGATATTTTCCAAATCAAAGCACATTGGCTGCAAAATAATCTTTACATTGTTTGTACAAAATAAATATTTACATAAAAAACTACTAAAGATTGTATTCGTACCACCACCATACCATGAATAAGTAGAGCTGAAGTTAATCTTACCAAATGTCTCTTGCCCAGCTCTTGGTTAGATAGTATCACTACTGTTCTTCTACAAGGATAGTATTGCATTAAATAACCCACAAAGGTTGATATGCCATTAATCAAAGAAACCAAACCAAATGTCTAGTGAGGTGCTAAGACAGACAAACCAATATGTTCTGAAAATTTTGGTCTCTCTCAAAGATTTTTGTGATTGAAACAGTATTTTTATTGCCTTATATTGCAACTCCCAATGATCATAATGGGATGCAAGAAACTTTGGTTTTTATTAAAACCCAGGCATGTCTATAATATATGTAGCTGCATATTTGAAAGGGAGTAAGCAGGCTGTTTATGACCTAAAAAAAACCCAGTGTTGCCACCTGCTAGTATTACACTCAAGATGAAAAGAAAACTAGTTGAAAGAAAAAACAATGAAGAGGGCTGATAGCATTCTGAAATGTTAGGTAATGTCTAATCTATTGGTTACTGCAGCTACATTTTTTTTTAGATAAAATAAATAAATGTATCCTGACCTGTTTAAGGACATCAGAATTAGGATGATACAATATGGCTTCCAAAAAGACCTAGATTTAGCATCTTACCACACAACAAGAAATATTTTCTAATAGAGACTAGGAAGATGGGTGAGCTTTGTAAGAAATACTTGCATTGAGCTTCAGAGGATTGGCAAAAAGTGATGTATTCTTTTTTTATGAAACTAATTTTCATATGTTTGTGGGATGAATTGGAGACTCCAAGTTTGTTTGTAGGTCTAATGACTCATGTTTACAGTTAAGACAGTAAAACATTCAGAAAGTAGGTATTTGCTCAACTTCTCTACCATGCACAGGATGCAACAATTTTTTTTTAAGCAGAGTCCAACTAGTTCAATTCAGTTTGTTTTTTCGCCCTTCTAGATTGGTTGCCATATAAGGTTAAAGAGCCCATTCTGTCTTATTTTCCCATAGCTGGAGGGAGAACAGTTTCAATACCTTTTCCAAGGGTATTATTGCAATGTGAAACACGAACAGCCTCATCCAGAATTTGAACTCTGGTCACCAAGTCTGTTTCCTATGATGATAACTGTTACACCACAGGCGCCTCATTCAACAAATATAATGGTATGAGGTGCTATCAGTGGTCATTTTAGGAGAAAAGGATTGTATTTTCTACCCAAAAATGTTACGATGAAAGGAAGCAATTATGCTGCAGCATATGTTTTATGATATGGTAAATTCTGAGAGCAACTTTTTCATCCACAATAAAACTCCTCCACACAAAAGTAAGTTTTCCAATTTTACACCTATTTAGAATATGTGAAATCATCTGAAATGCAAGTTACAAGAGGTGTAACTATCAAACATCTAGCAATTGCTAGGCTATTGAAGAACATTTTGATTAATATGCATATGAAATTTTACACAACTAGCTGCATCAATGCCTAAGCACTGAAAAAGGTTTTTCAAGAAAGGAACGACATATCAAAATACTAAAAATATGACATAATCAATAACACAAATGTAAGTCTGTTTTTTGTGTGTGTTTTTTTTTTTTTTTTTTAAATAATATATCAATGTAAAGATTATTTTTGTAACCACTAATTCATTGATTCTGAGAAATATGTTCTTCGGTAAAGATAACTGTACAAATGAATTGTCTGTATATGCTGTTCACAAATTAAGATCAATCACTACCAGAAACTTTGAAGATAAAAATACATGACAAAGAGTTATGTAAAAGTACTATTATATTATTTTAACAAAACAAAACAAAAAAATGAATGTTATATCACTATGTATAAACCCTTTTAGTGATGGTTGTACTACTAGAATGACAATAGATATAACAATAGGTGTGTTAAATGAGTATGCTTGGTACTTAACATCATTCAAGAGTAATTTTATGTAGTAAGTAGCTTAGAAGATGGTTTAGTTTAGTGTAGTAGCTTAGAAGATGGTTTATTTGTGTAACTGTATATCAACTCTTAATGGGTTATTTGATGCTGAAATTTGATTCATTTGTAAATGTTTGATTATAATAACTATTTATATTACAACATTCCATTGCAATCATATTTTTTTTTAAATTGCATTTTTTAAAATTATAATAATAATTTTTTTGCATGGTTATAATATCAATATTCCTATCTAACATTAGAAGTGTATACACAATTAAATCGTTTTAAATAACTATTATATTTGATAATAATCATGTTTTGCACAGTTATGGTTTTAAGCATTCTATCTAACATCAATAATTTCCAAGCAATTAATTTTATTATGGTTCAAGTAACTAATAATCTTATTATATATGGGATTGTGGTTTGTCTGTCTGTAACCGAAACTATATTACTATACAAGTCACAATTCCCTTTGTTATTTATATCACATTTACCATGATTTATTTTATTTAAACCTCAATTATTAATAAATTGTTTTTCATTCCTTACACTGTTGACCAATACTACATACTAATAACATGCAATTGTAATTTATATATACAACAAAATAGAGGTTTAGTATGAATGGGAAGGCTAATTTGCATATTGATCTTAAAATTTGATTTTAATAAATATATGCTTAGTATATTGATTTCTAATTTTTGCTTTCATCTTAATGAATATGAGCAAAAATCCTCTCTCAATAAATCTTAAAAGAAAATCCATAAATAACTATATTCTTCTTTACTTCCTATTTAACTAAACAAGTTAAATAGGAATTTAACTGAAAGACGGGAGTACATAAAATGATGGAAGAGTTAGTTTCAAAGTTGTTCTATTTTTCAATCATACCCCCTCTGTTTCCAATCTGTTATCTAATCTTATTCAGTTTCATTGCTTCTAATTTAATATGATATTTTATTAATAATTAAACTTAATGCTTGACACCGGAGGGTGCATATATTTTGCTATGATAATAATAATCCTTAGTAACAACTTATTTTTATTTTCGATAAAAATAATTTTATGCAGTTTATGATATCAAGTATATCCAAATGAAATAATATTTCAAATTGATCTATTTGAAACCATAGATAGGACCGTAACAAGTATACTACTCTGATTCAGAGTGACCTGGGAGTAATGGTAATGAAGGGGTATCCACACTCCAATTTAGCAATTATTTGCACTCTTGTGAATATAGCTTTTAAATAAACTCTACAACAAAATATCAAGCAAGCAATAGTTGAATTTGCAGTAATCTATACTACTATGCGAAAGTTTGTGCATTGTGTGTGTGTGTGTGTGTGTGTGTATAGTAATTAATATATATATATTATATATATATATTATATATTGAGTAGTTTGCTATATTCATAAAGTAAAGAGTGGTCAATACATTAATAGAGCATATATATCTAGGTAGAGAAATATGAAGTCAACGGTGCTTGTGTACTGACAGTTTCTTGCCTATGCGATTTCAAACCAAAAACTTGATTTAAGTAACTAATAAAATAATCCTTATTAAGTAATTTGCACACACTTTATGGTATCAAAGTATATCTAAAACCCGGTTTTGAAAATTACATAGGTGAGAACTATCAGTTAAGCAAGCACTACAACGTCTTTGTTACTCTAACTATATATAAGGATCACAGCCAAAATAGAAAATCCCAGAGATGTGTTTTTTTATTCAATTTTGATAATTATAGACTGGGACCTCCTAAGTTCAATTATAGACTCTGCAATGTTCATTTTAGATCAATTGTGGTCACTAGAGGTCATCTGATGCAAATATATCTATTTTTAGCCAATATGATAGAAACTTTGATACAAGTATAAAACGGTTTTTTGCTCCTAATGTTTGAGACAGTTTAGATCCATGTTTTTCTCATGACCAACTATTGTTGTATGTTCATAAGTGAAAAGATCCGTAGATATTTGCAAATGATTGGACAATAAATGTTGCATACAAAGAAGTCTGCAAAAGCTAATCAGAAATTTCTTTGGCTAAAAACTCTTTTCTGTTTATATGTTCATACTTTTATATAGTAGAAAATCTATAGATTGTTTCATTAAAAACATTTTGTTCATATCTCCCTCCCCCCTTTTCTGAGCATCACTAACTTCCCTCTGGCTGGTGCTGTATACTAAATGTTTCATAATATTTTAAGTTGGATATAAGACTTCCACTTGTGAAGCCATATAAATTTAATTTGGAAATCATATTATTCAAAAATACTGTGATATATTTTTAATACTTGTTGATTTGGAAAAGGCCAATAAAGAATTTGTTTGCTTGTTCCCTTTGTGGCCATCACACAGTAGTTTTGTTAAGGAAACATATAAATCTACAACTGACAAGCCTCTTTGAATAAAGGCCAACCCCTACACACACCGATACACACCTTTCCTGCATTCAGTTTTGTAAGATGACAAAAGTCTATGTTTGCTAAAACAGACTGTTACACAAAAATTGACACCACAGGATGCTGACTGTTTTAAAACAAGAAACTTAATCCTCTATATAATAGAAAAATGTTTTAGTGTGTGTGTTTGGTTTTTTTTTGTGCCTATTGTATAACCTTGTTTAAAACATGCAGTGTTGTATCTATTCACTTGTCAAATGTTTTGTAACTTCCTTAACTGACTAATGGATTCAAAGTTGTTATAATGGCTTATAGTACTGATCACTTTTTGGACAGAGGGTATAGCCAGATTTTTAAACTTCGTCTGTTTTAAGAAGTTACAAACATTTGGACAGTGAATTTATATACAACATGGCATGTTTTACAGGTCTATACAATAGTGAACAAAAAAAAAACCAAACACACACACTAAAACAATTTCTATTAATATAGAAGGATTAGTTTCTGTTAAGAACAGTCAGCATCCGTGGTGTCAATTTTTGTGTTAACAGTCTGTTTTAGCAAACTAGATTGTCATCTACAAAACTGAAGGCAAGGAAAGGTGTGTAATGTGTGTGGTAGGGGTGTGCCTTTATTCAAGGGCGTTGTCAGTTGTAGATTTATGTTTCCTACAAAATACTGTGTGATTGGCCACAAAGGAAACAAGCACAAATTCTTTTTATGGCTATTTCCAAATCAACAAGTATTAAAAAAATATATCACAGATATTTTTGAATAATATGATCAAATTAAATTTATATGGCTTCCACAGTGGAAAGTCTATAATCAACTTAAATATTATGAAAACATTTAAGTATACAGACCAGCAGAGGGAGTTTAGTGATGCTCAGAAAAGGGGGGAGGGGAAGATATGAGACAAATGTTTTAAATGAAAATTCTATAGATTTTCTACTATATAAAAAGTATGAACATATAAATCAGAAAAGAGTTTTAGCAAGAAATATTCTGTTAGCTTTTGAGAACTTCTTTGTATGCAACATTTATTGGTCCATCATTTGCATATCTAGGATCTTTTCACTTATGAACCATACTAACATATGTTGGTCATGAGAAAAACATGGATCTAAACTAGTTTGCTCAAACATTTAGGAGATCAAAAAAACGTTCTTTTATCTTTGTATCAGTTTCTTATCATATTGGCTAAAAATAGTATATTTGATCAGATGACCTCTAGTGACCACAATTGACTTCTAAAGAACATTGCAGAAGTCTATATTGAACTAGGAGGTCAAGTCATTAATTATCAAAATGAATATAAAAAAAATCACATCTCTGGGATTTTCTATTTGGCTGTGATCCTTATATAAAGTTAGAGTAACAAAGACGTGAGTGCTTGTTTTACTGATAGTTTCTCACCTATGTAATTTTCAACGGGTTTAGATATACTTGATACCATAAAAGTGTGTGCAAATTACTTAATAAGGATTATTTTATAGTTACTTAAATCAGTTTTGGTTTGAAAATCGCATAGGCAAGAAACTGTAGTTACGCATGCACCGTTGAAATCATATTTTCTCTACCCTTAGATATATATGCTCTATTAATGAATATTGACCACTCTTACTTATGAATATAGCAAACTACAATATTATATATTATATATATATTATATATATATATTATATACAGACACACACACACACACACACCAAATGCACAACTTCGCATAGTATATAGAATACTGCAAATTCCACTATTGCTGCTTGATATTTGGTTGTATGAGTTTATTTAATACAGCTATATTCACAGAGTGCAATAATTGCTAAAATTGAGTGTCGGATACCCCTTCATTACTTACTCCCCAGGTTCACTCTGAAATCAGAGTAGAGTACTTGTGTACGGTCCTATCTATGGGTCAATAGATGCAATTTGAAATTTTTGCATTGGATATCTGATATCATAACTGCATAAAATTATTTTTATGAATACAAATATAGTTGTTTTACTAAAGGATTATTATCATCACTAGCAAAATATATGCCCCTCCGGGTGCAAGCATTTAAGTTTTAATATAATAAATATCAATATTAAATTAGAAACAGCTAATGAAACTGATAAGAATGTGATAACAGATTTGGAAGCAAGGGGGGTATGATTGAAAAATAGAACAACTTTGAAACTAACTCTTCCATCATTTTATTGTTACTCCCGTCTTTCATTGTTAAATTTCCTAATTTAACTGTTTAGTTAAAATAGGAAGTAAAGAATAATAGTTATTTAATGGATTTCTTTTAAGATTTATTGAAGAGATTTTGCTCATATTCATTAAGATGAAAGCAAATAATTAGAAATCAATAATACTATAGCATATATTTATTAAAAATCACATTTTTAAGATCAATATGCAAATTAGCCTTCCCATTCATACTGTAAACCCTATTTTGTTGTATATATAAATACAATTGCATGTTATTAGTATGTAGATATGGCAACAGTGTAAGGAATGAAAAACAATTTTATTAATAATTGAGGTTAAAATAAAAATAAATCATGGTAAATGTGATATAAATAACAAAGGGAATTGTGACTTGTATAGTATATAGTTTCGGTACGACAGACAACCCACAATCTCCATTATCATAAGATTATTAGTTACTTGAAACCATATAAATTAATTGCTTGGAAATTATTGCTGTTAGATAAGAATGCTTAAAACCATAACTGTGTGCAAATGATTATTAATCATATAAATAGTTATTTAAAACGATTTAATTGTGTATACACTTCTAATGTTAGAATAGGAATATTTGAATATTATAACCATGCAAAAAAAATTATTATTATAATTTTAAAAAAATGCAATTTAAAAAAAATTAGATTGCAATGGAAGTTGTAAATATAATAGTTATTATAATCAAACATTTACAAATGAAATCAAAGTTTCAGCATCAAATAACCCATTAAGAGTTGATATACAGGTTACACAAATAAACCACTTCTAAGCTACTACACTAAACTAAACCATCTTCTAAGCTACTACTACATAAATTACTCTTGAATGATGTTAAAGTACCAGAAGCATACTCATTTAAACACACCTATTGTTATCTATTGTCATCTAGTAGTACAAGCATCACTAAAGGGGGTTTATACATAGTGATATAACATTCATTTTTTTGTTTTTGTTTGTTAAAATAATATAATAGTACTTTTACATAACTCTTTGTCATGTATTTTTATCTTCAAAAGTTTCTGGTAGTGATTGATCTTAATTTGTGAACAGCATATACAGACAATTCATTTGTAACAGTTTATCTTTACCGAAGACATATTCTCAGAATCAATGAATAGTGGTTACAAAATAATCTTTACATTGATATATTTATTAAAAAAGAAAAAAAAACACACACAAAACAGACTTACATTTGTGTTATTGATTATGTCATATTTTTTAGTATTTTGGATATGTCGTTCTTTCTTTGAAAAACCTTTTTCAGTTGCTTAGGCATTGATGCAGCTAGTTGTGTAAAAATATTTCATATGCATATTAATCAAATGTTCTTCAAAAGCCTAGCAATTGCTAGATGTTTTGATAGTTACACCTCTTGTAACTTGCATTTCAGATGATTTCACATATTCTAAATAGGTGTAAAATTGGAAAAACTTTTACTTTTTGTGTGGAGGAGTTTTATTGTGGATGAAAAAGTTGCTCTCAGAAATTTACCATATCATAAACATATGCTGCGCATAATTGCTTCCTTTCATCGTAACATTTTTGGTAGAAAATACAATCCTTTTCTCCTAAAATGACCACTGATAGCACCTCATACCATTATATTTGTTGAATGAGGCGCCTGTGGTGTTAACAGTTATCATCATAGGAAACAGACTTGGTGACCAGAGTTCAAATTCTGGATGAGGCTGTTCGTGTTTCACATTGCAATAATACCCTTGGAAAAGGTAAAACTGTTCTCCTCCAGCTATGGGGAAAATAAGACAGAATGGGGCTCTTTAACCTTTATATGGCAACCAATCTAGAAGGGGAAAAAACAACTGAATTGAAACTAGTTGGACTCTGCTTAAAAAAAATGTTGCATCCTGTTCATGGTAGAGAAGTTGAGCAAATACCTACTTTCTGAATGTTTTACTGTCTTAACTGTAAAACATGAGTCATTAGACCTACAAACAAACTTGGAGTCTCCAATTCATCCCACAAACATATGAAAATAGTTTCATAAAAAAAGAATACATCACTTTTTGCCAATCCTCTGAAGCTCAATGCAAGTATTTCTTACAAAGGCTCACCCATCTTCCTAGTCTCTATTAGAAAATATTTCTTGTTGGTGTGGTAAGATGCTAAATCTAGGTCTTTTTGGAAGCCATATTGTATCATCCTAATTCTGATGTCCTTAAACAGGTCAGGATACATTTATTTATTTTATCTAAAAAAAATGTAGCTGCAGTAACCAATAGATTAGACATTACCTAACATTTCAGAATGCTATCAGCCCTCTTCATTGTTTTTTCTTTCAACTAGTTTTCTTTCATCTTGAGTGTAATACTAGCAGGTGGCAACACTGGGTTTTTTTTTAGGTCATAAACAGCCTGCTTACTCCCTTTCAAATATGCAGCTACATATATTATAGACATGCCTGGGTTTAATAAAAACCAAAGTTTCTTGCATCCCATTATGATCATTGGGAGTTGCAATATAAGGCAATAAAAATACTGTTTCAATCACAAAAATCTTTGAGAGAGACCAAAATTTTCAGAACATATTGGTTTGTCTGTCTTAGCACCTCACTAGACATTTGGTTTGGTTTCTTTGATTAATGGCATATCAACCTTTGTGGGTTATTTAATGCCAATACTATCCTTGTAGAAGAACAGTAGTGATACTATCTAACCAAGAGCTGGGCAAGAGACATTTGGTAAGATTAACTTCAGCTCTACTTATTCATGGTATGGTGGTGGTACGAATACAATCTTTAGTAGTTTTTTATGTAAATATTTATTTTTGTACAAACAATGTAAAGATTATTTTTGCAGCCAATGTGCTTTGATTTGGAAAATATCCGAAATTCAAATTAGTTTGAAAATAAAAAGTAACATCCAAACATAGTGTATGTTATTGTTGCTTTATTTTTTCCTAAGCATAAAGGCAATAACTATTTTGTTCTTACTCAACTTAGTCAAGCCCAATGCTACAAGAGTAGGATACTTGCTAAGAATCAGACCCATTATAATAAACTATGAAGTTTACTATTTTCCTATAGTTATGTACGTCAAGTTTTTCTTTCTCTTCTCAGTAATTTGGTTTAAATTTAAACAACATACATCTAAACTTAGGCAAGATATTTTTATTGCGTCAAATTTCACAAATTTCAAAATTGGTGCAATAACAAATTTAATCTTTTTACCAAAAAAATTGGATTCATGCTTAACAATAAAGTAAATTTTTATTTTATATAAACTTGCTTAACAGTTGCCCAAGGGTGAGATTTAAAGTCGATATTAAGTCGGTTTTCTCCTAATAGAATTTATGATCATTTGAAAAATAAAATGATTTGCAAATAGAATCAACAGACAACAACAGAACTCTCTCTCTCTTCTCTCTCTCTATATATATATATATATATATATAATATATATATATATATATATATATAAATATATATATAAATATAATGGAGATTGTGTGTTTTTCTGTCTATAACCGAAACTATATTCCTACTCAAGTCACAATTCTCTTAGTTATTGACATCACATTCTCCATGATTTTATTTTTATCTAAACCTCAATTATTAATAAAATTGTCTTACATTATTAATACTGTTAACTATATCAACATACTGACAACATGCAATTATATTTATATATACAAAATAGCGGTTTACAGTGTAAACGGGAAGGCTAATTTGCATATTAATATTAAAAAATCGAATTTAATAAATATGTGCTTAGTATTATTGATTTCTAACTGTTTGGTTTTATTTTAATGAATATTAGCAAAAATCTCTTCAATGAATCTTAAATGAAATCCATTAACAAGATAAAATAACTGTCATTTTATTCTTTACTTCCTCTTATAACTAAATACTTAAATTAGAAAAAAATAACAATGAAAGACGAGAGTGATGGAAGAGTAAGTTTCAGTAGTTCCATCTTTTATTATACTCCTCTGTTTCAAATCTTTTATTATACTCCCTCTGTTTCAAATCTTTTTATCTGTATTCTTATTTAGTTTCATTAGCCTTTCTAATTTAATACAATATTTTATTACATTAAAACTTAAATACTTGCACCCGGAGGGTGCATATATTTGCTAGTATATATAAATAAATAAAGAAAAGTAAGTTGCTAAAAACCAAGAAGATAAAACTTTAGAAGATCTCAGCACACACCAGAATTTTAAAATTTATCTTAAAACGTAAGTATAGGATGTGTGTTCAATGTTACATTTTTTTTATTTTAACATTTCAACCTATCATTTCATTATCAAATTGCACTGGAAAGTGTTATATTCTTTAAACTAAAGCATTTTAACAGTATTGTGCTAACAAAAATCTTACTATGATGTGCTGTTTTTGCCAAGTTACAGTAACATGCATATAAAAATTGGATCATTAGAATATAAATATTTTAAATTTTGAGTAAAATGACAAAAACATTTTCATAGATTGATAAATATCATTGCTAATCTGAGAAAACAATCAGTTCTTTAAGCAAATGTTGTGAGATACAAGACAACAGCAGTGATTGTTTTGCAGAAAGTAGGGAACAGAAGACAGAATCCCCATTAAAAGTTTATCTAACTTTTGTTTCTCTTACAAAGTCCAGGGAAACATGTATGACCCAATGTCATATCTGCTGGGTCTGTTCCTTCAAGGCTCAACCTTGGAATCTTGAAATATGATCTTAATTCCAACTTTTGAGCAGGTGCTGAATACAATGTTGCTTCTTAGGTATCTTCTCAATCACTGACTCTCAAAAAGGCCTTAAACTTTGTTGCTCTCATAGTCTTCATGGAGGTCACCAATCTCATCCTACCATGCTTTTCTTATGGTCTAACCTGTACATTTGGGGTTATGAGTTTGGCCCCAAGCATCCAGTTGTGTATTGGCAAGTCATCCCATTATACAAGGAAAGGATTTGAATTTAGGAAAGAACAGAGAAAACTTTAGCAAAATATATTTAGCAAATATATTTTAGCAAATCATCTAAATCTACTTAATCCAGTTTGTGTGTTTATCATAAAAATCACTACAAATATTTAATATTGAAGCTGCAACCAGTCAGTACATATTTACCCAACCCTTGCATTACGGTCAAGTCAGATCACCAAAGTTAAGCAGCAATGAGCCTGTTAAATACTAAACTGGGTAACCACTTAAGCAATATCAGGTACTGTAAGCAACCAAAGTCCTTTGCTTATCAAAATAACTTGATTTGGTATTAAATGACCCAAAAAGTGTTGATATGCCATAAAACAAACAAACAAACCAACCAACCAAGCATCCCAACCCCTCAGCCACAAGGTCAATTTATAAGCAAAGTAAAGCTGGTTTGAATTTAGAGTTTACCTTCTCCTAGACAGATTATTGTACAAAGGCTAACGACCAGTCTGCCCAACTATTTAACCATAATTGGGGGTGGGGGTGGATTCATACCTTTCCCAAGAGCATTAGCACAAAGTGAAATGCCAACAGCCTCATCCAGTATATGAACTCTGGTTGCCATATCCATTTCCTAAGATGATAACCATTACACTATGCACCTCACCCAATCAGTAATAGCTTCATTTGAGAAGACAAAGTATACACCATTGTTCTTGTAAAATCTTAACTAATATAAAAAATGTGAAGGTTATTCCTGATCTGTAAGAGATGCTGGTTTATTTTCTGAAAAAAATCAGGCACATCATATATGTACATGTAAATTTGGTTCTATAATAATACACTGCTCATCAAATGTGTTTATATTTTATCTGTTTTATTTTTTATTTTAATTGTTAAAACCATGATATTCATAATAAATTCTATTAGAAATCTCACAGTAAAAATAGTATGAATCTTAGAACAGTTCAAGGAAAAAAATTGCACCCGCTAACGAGGGGTGGGTGGGTGTATGTAATTTAAATCCAAGTCAAACAGCAGCAAGCAATGAGATTTAATCAGGACATTTTCATGGTTCACTTTGCTGAGTCAGAGGATAAAGTGGTTGACTTTTCATTAAGTGATATTTTTTTGTTTTGTCAACATTGGCACAATGGCAATACAATAATCAAAAGAGAATGAGGGGGGGAGGAGAGAGAGAGTAAAGAGAAGGCATTCAAACAGAAATGGTTTATATGCTTGGTTGAAGCAGAAAAACAGATGCTTTGTCAAGCTCATATTGTAATTAGTAACTAAATGTTTATATTGGCATTATGAGTGGGGGTGAGAAAGGAAGGAAGGAAAGAGAGCTTATTAATTAGGTCTTCAAACTGACTACTTTCACCTACTACAAAACAAACAATGGAACCTGTTTGGTGAATTAATTTATTCATTATCAGTGCTAGTAGTAAATAAAGCCTAAGTTAAAATCTGGTATTTAAATATGTTGATTTTTAAGACAGGCATGAATTGCACTTTTTTGTTGTAATGAAATGATCGGTGAATTTGACTAGTAGGCTATTTTTACAGAGTTTGAGTCTTACTGGGTGCTCCATACCTCTGGCTTATGCTGAACTGAGCTAAACTAAATAAATGCCTTCCATTTGGTCAAATGCCAAACTAAATTTAGTAAATATTGATTACACACAGAGTTATTATGCAGGTATAATCTTAAAATTAAGCATTGCTCTATAGAAAGTTATAAAAGGCAGAAGGAGGCCAAAGATTGCCCAAGCCTGCGTCAAATAAGTTATTGTATTCCAGCCAGTTTAAATAGACAGAAAACTAGTATTATCTGCGTTATTTGGACTATTGTCCTCATCTTCATTGTTATCTGTACAACGTTTCGGCCGATATGCCCTCCGGCCTTCTTCAGGTATTTCTTTTCGAACTCGGGAACCTTCTTTTTAGACTTGGGAGCCATCACGGAACTTTGAACCTAACCCTTTATTCAGTCCACGGGGTATCCTGTTCTCATTCCGCTAACCATAGGTGGGGTAGGAGCTGTGTTAATTACTTTTCTATGTAAATGCCACCTGTCAGGATTGAACCTGGAATCCAGAGATAACTGTCACTTAGAACTGTCTTAACCTAACTACCTTATCCACTAGGCCATGTGTCCAATTGGACACATGGCCTAGTGGATAAGAAGGTTCCCGAGTCCGAAAAGAAGGTTCCCAAGTCCGACAAGAAATACCTGAAGAAGGCCGGAGGGCATATCGGCTAAAACGTTGTACAGATAACAATGAAGATGAGGACAATAGTCCGAATAACGCAGATAATACTAATGATCAAGCCTCATCTGGAACATTCAGAGAAATAGACAGAAAACATTTACAGCTGTTAAACTTTCAATCAAGTGTCTCTTTAATAATTGAGTTACCAAATAGATTGATGATTTTATGACTGGACCAGTTCAGGTGAAGTTTCAACCAACTTTTTCTGTGGCTGTAAAAAGGATTGGGACAGTTAGATCTACCGACACAAAGTGGGTAGTATCACATTGACCTAAGTAGTTTTTATATTTATGTAGATGCAAATATCATCTTACCTGTTTTGTAAAACTGGAGCCTAGGCCTTTTACTCCAAATATTCTGGATGCATCATTTTCTGGTAATGTGTAGAATAAGCCTTCATGTAACATTGTGTGTTTCAACTGTAAAAGAAAAAAAAATCAACAATGAATAGCAATCAAAAATCAAATAATTGTAAACATCTGAAATTGAGGCAATTAATTAATAAACACACCGTTGGGTGAAATACTAGGCCGCAGTCATCAGTGATGAACCCAAGGTCAACAGGTGTTTCGGGTCTTTACTCATCATACACCCTCGCCCAGGAGACCCCAACCGGACAGATCAATTCCCGGTTTCCGACCTAGTGGCGCTTATCCAAGCATCGCTCCTGCGGATCCAGAGCCATCTCGATGCTTTCTTAGCAACTCCTGATATTTCTTTCATGGCTCTTCTACTTTGCTGGCCCTTAATGCCAAGGGTCTTAAACACCTTCAAAAGTGACCTGCCAGCAAAGCCACGGCATCCAACCTCAAAAGGTTCATTTCGGGCCTTCCAGCCATTTGATCTGCATTCGACCGCAAGCTCTTGGTATTTGGCCGTCTTCCTACAATTTGCCTCCTCTAACCTATCCTCCCACGGGACTGTAAGTTCTAATATCACCACCTGCTTAGTTGCCTCCGATGTCAAGACCATGTCTGGCCGGGAGAAAGTGGTGAGGATCTTTACCGGGAATTTCAACTGCCTCCCTAGATCGACTTGGAGATCCAGTCCCTTGCAGTTGCGAGTAGCCCCCCGCTCTGTGTGGCTTCTGATGAATCCTCTCCCCAGCTTTTATAAATCTGATCTCATGTTGTGGATTGCGCTGATTCTTGCTTTTTAGGAGTGCCTCACTTATTGATTTTGCCACGGCCCTGAGTACTTGGTCGTGCCGCCAGCGGTATCGCCCTTCTCCCAACGCCCTGGGGCAGCTGCTAAGAATATGCTCCAGAGTGCCATTTCCATGGCACAGTTGACAAACTGGAGAATCTGCTAACTTCCACAGGTATAGATTAACTGGACTTGGCAGAACATCATATGTTGATTGAACCAGAAACCGAATCCTAGACGAATCTGATCTCCAGAGTTCTGACCATGATATTTTTCGTTGGTCAACGTTTTCCAACGAGTCCAGGCGCCTTGATGACTCATAGCAATCATTTTGGTAAGGCGAATTTCCTCCTCCTCCTTTCGTATCTCGTCCTGCACCATTTTCCTTTTCTCTTTCTTTGAGGCCTTGTTGTACAGCTGTCTGTGGTAGCTGCCCAGCCCAGCCCTTCCCACTACCACGTTTCCAACAATGACACTTGTTTGCAGCCGTGCCTCTGCTCTCTCAACTGCCCCATGTGCACTCCATTTCCTCCCAGTTTTTACTTTAATATTAGCTGATGAAACCCTAATATCCGTCGAATCGCGGTATAGCATCACCTCCCTTGCGCGTGTGATTTTAAACTCTTCCGTAACACTGCTGAGAGGGAGTTGCAATGTTGTTGAATTGCTGTATAGGGCTATGCTACTTAAAGACCGGGGTAACCCAACCACCTTCTCAGGAACTGACTGATTGTTCTTTCCAGTAACTCCACCGTGGTAATTGGCATATCATAGACTAGGAGGGGCCATAGAAGCCGTGGAAGAACCCCGTGTTGATACATCCAAGCTTTATACTTACCTGGAAGTCCTGTCTTTTCAATTGCATCCAGCCAATCCCTAAGATCGTCTTTCATTTGTTGGACAGATGAGGTGTCCTTCAGGGAGCTATTAAAGATCTTTCCCAAGCTTTTGACTGGTTTTTCACTGAGGGTTGGGATTGTTACACCTCCTACGGTGAATCGATGCTTATCGACCACTTTTCCTTTTTCCAGGACTAGGGATCTGGACTTGGTTGGCTTAAAATTCATCCTCGCCCATGAGATTAGCCGTTGTAGTCCACGGAGAAGCCACCTGCAGCCATGGACAGATGGTGCTGTTACAGTGAGGTCATCCATAAAGGCTCTTATGGGGGGCTGCTGAGTTCCTGAACTTGACACCGGACCCCTGCACTCTGTTTCAGCTGATTTAACCAGCATATTGATGGCTAGTGAAGAGTGACACTGAGATGGTACAGCCAGTAATAATCTCCTTTTCTAGTTGTTGCCAGTTGGAAGTTGTAGATCCTGAAGAAACTCTCAGTTTGAAATTGCTATAATAACTCATAATGAGGTTCTTAATGCTTTCCGGGATGTGGTGTTTAATTAGAGCGGTCTCGACAAGCTTATGGGGAATAGAGCCATATGCGTTTGTTAGGTCGAGCCAAAGTACTGCTAGGTTTCCCTTATTCGTTTTTGCATCTCTAATCAATTGTGTCACCACCCCTGTATGTTCCAGGCATCCTGACATTCCTGGTACTCCACCCTTTTGCACCGATGTGTCCAAGTAGTTGTTATCTAAGAGGAACTGTGTTAGTCGCTGAGCCATTATTTTGAAGAAGATCTTCCCCTCCACACAAAGCAGCGAGATTATTCGAAACTGCTCAATATCACAAGAGTTCTCCTCTTTAGGTAACCATACCCCCTCAGCAGCTCTCCATTGAGAGGGAATAGCAATCAAAAATCAAATAATTGTAAACATCTGAAATTGAGGCAAAAATATTTTTTGGAGAGGTGACAAAATGTAATTAATAGAAACCTTTATAATAATTTTTTTTAAATCCTGCATGAAGATATAGTGTAAAGAAGAAGAGTTTTTCATTAAGAAAAAAGTAAAAAAGTAAAGAATTTAGTCCTTAATGAAAAACTTATACACTTATACATGACCTGGGTATGAAAGTAAACAGCATAAGGCTCCAGATCTGGAGCTCTAGGGTGTGTGGAGTGCCCCATCATTACTATTTACTCCCAGGTCCACTTTGACCTGGAGTAATAGTAGTAGTATCTGTTAGGATCTCATCTATGAGTAAAATAGATCTGTTTGAAAATTGTTTGTATTAAATAAATTACTTGATACCATAAAACTGTGTTCAAATTATCTAAATTATTCGTTACTTAAAAACATAACTGTGAGCAAATTATTAATATTGGATAGGAATACTTGAAACCATATTACTGTGTGCAAATCATTAGTACTAGGAGGACCTGTGGATATACTACAGTATGATAATTTAATTATTACAATGTTTGATAAGTTTACTTAAGAGTTATTACAAAATAGTTCAATATCTAAAAAATATAATACTCTTGATTTAACTCTCATTTTTTAATTCCTTCTTTTCATCTTTTGATTATGTTCAATTGAAACAGATTAGCGTTATCACTTCTACATGCTCATCCCCTCTCTATCTTTCCCCATCTCTTATTTTTTCTGTGTAGCATGTCCTTTTTCTTCCCTTTCTTTATAATAAAAATGGAATGGTCCATTATTTAGCTGATATGATGACACTCATGAAATAAGCATTTGGTGGATAAGCAACACTAGATAAGAATTTGTATTTCATCTTGGATGATTTGGATGGTCTCACTTTTAATCAGAGGGTGTTGCAAGATGATAATGGTCATACTTTTAAGGAATACAAGTACTAATATATAGATCGGATAGGAATACTCGAAACCATATAACTGTGTGCCAATTATTTGTATTAGATAGGAATACTTATAACTATGTGCAAACAAATGATTTTAGGCAAAGAGCAATTAAAAAAAAATGCAATGACCATTGAAAATGTAGTTGTGAAACAATTTGACAAATAAAATTCTAGTATTAAATAACTCTTGAGGAGTTGATATGTCTTTAAATAAAACTAGACTTTAGTGTAAGCCCCACTTTGTCTTAGCCTCTCATACAAGGAGGATTGAAAGAAAAACTGCTTATCCCTTTCTATCTATTGAAGTGTCTTTGACATCTGGTTGAGTGGAGAGGAATCTAACATGTAAGAGAAAGGAATCTTATTTGATAATTAACCTTCTCTCTTCAATTCTCTTTTTCAAGACCTCTGACTAGTGAATACAAACAGAAGAATTAGAAATGAAGTAGTATCAAAGTGGTATGTCATGGTGCTTATCCTGTTAGGTACACACTGTTCTTTCTTTGTTGTTCTAACTTGGCTATAATGGCAGAAATGAGTAAGAAATATTATATCAATAGGTCAAGGGAGGATGGAGTTCAATAAATGGCCTGGAAATGTAGATTTCTTTGTCTAGTGGCTCAAAACAGGTTTCAACCTTACATTGGAGCTCCTTATATATGTTTTTTTAGACAAAGAGACAAATCTTGATATGGTGGCTATAAATTATCTCTGGGTTATTATTTTAATATTTGAAGCCTTGGCAAAAATCAGTTTCTTCTGGTTGATTCTAAATTTGGTCATTTCCATTTTAGTCCTTTGTTTCTAACTGAATTTTCACAAAATCTAATTCCTAGATCTCAACCAGATTATTATGTCTAGGAAATGATTGAATTCCTAAATCTCAGCCAAACCCATATTTTCAGGTCCACCTAACTTGGAGACAGAATTCTTATTGAATTTGGTTTCACAATTAAGAAAAATAAACAAAGAATTTTGTTAATTTTTAAAACCAGTTTAACCACTATATAATTACTATGGAGGTGCATGGTGTAATGGTTATCAGCATAGGAAATGGATTTGTCAATCTGAGTTCAAATCCTGGATGAGGTTGTTTGCATTTCACATATATGAGTAAATAGTAGGACAGACTGGGACCTTTAACATTGGTTAAGCAACCAGTCTATGAGAAGAAACTCTGAATTCAAACCTGTTAAACTCTCCTTAAGAAATTGATCTTGTGTCACACCATACTTGTGTGGAGGGATTGGTGTGTGTGTGTATATATATATATATATATATATATATATATATATATATATAGGATTATTATTGCTGTCTTGTAAAATTCTATCATAAAGGAATTTGTATCTTGACATATAAGCTTTAAATTTTTCTTAAGATACATGCAATTTAGAAGATTGTAGAAATAGTTATCTTTCTAATGAAAGTGAATCATACTACCTAATTTATATTTATGAAACTGATTGCGGATTCACATCTGATAATATTTTTGTACCCAACATTTTATTTTATTAACACAGTAGATAATCAATTGATATGAAAGACTATTCATCTCAACAGTAACTTGTATAAAGAATTTCATTTATTACTAAAATTAATAAATCAATTAAAAAAGAAAAAAAAAAAAAAAAAAACAAAAACCATTCATAGATTACGAAATTGGAACTATAAATTTAAATGACAATTTTCAGAAGAAAATAATTTTTGTAATGAGTTATAAAGAATGGATAGAAGAAAACCTTTCCATAAATCAAAGTAGACTTGATTTATTGCAAAAGATACAGTATTTATTGTTTATTTTGTTTTTGTAAATAGCTCATTTTACTGTTATGATAACAATCAACTAACTAAATTTCAAACTATTCCTGATAGTTATTTAGTAAACTTTGCTTAGTTGTGGCCCAGGGCTGGAAATATGCGGCACCTAGTGAAATTCAAGAAAATTTCTCCTTGAATAGCAGTGCTGTATAGAGAGGGGATTATCATATACTACTAACAGAGGTTAGTTATTATTAAAATAGTTTAATCTGGCCCAAAGCCACAAAAGAATGAAGGGTATAGTGAGGAGTAAACTTAACATGTTATCAAAGTTGGGTAAAGATGTGAGATTGTTAATCATTGCACTATTGTAGTTCGTTGAAGCTAAAGGACAGAGTTATATTCTAAAGAAAGAAAAAAAGACATCTAAATTTTTCAGACTTGACTGAGTGATTGGATTAAAAATTCAATCTTGTAACATTATAAATAGAACAAACTAAAAGCCTGATAATCCAACTTTTATGAATATTTGATCCAAATCCTCAAGTAGAATTCCGCATTTGATTTTATTATTTGCGCCATTAAATGAAATATACTGTTAGTCTCAATAATGTGACTGGCTAGAGTAATGGTTCCAAAGTCCAAGTTTTTTTGTATCAACTTATTCTGCAATAGGACAGGGACATACAAACAAAATTTTATGTGGCACGTACTTCATTATGTTAAAAGTCAACATGTAAATGGACTCCATACTAATAGCATTTTTTTTTCTTTCTGTAACTATCTCAACCAATATGGTGGAAGATGTAAATAATGCTGACTCAACGAGTAGCTGATCAACTGACCCTGTAAATCTACCTGAATTGCAGTTTATTTTCAATTGTGCAGGCCAATATCCCTTGTATTATGGAGTGGGAATGGATATATATTAGTCATTGATAACAATCATTTCTTTCATTTAAAGCTGACATGAAACATTTTTCTTTCTTTTTTTTTTTTGGAAAAAGGACTGGCTACAATAAATGTTCTAACAACTTCCATGCATTTATACAATGAATAAAGTTTATCCTTTAAATGATTAATATTTTAATCAGTTTGGATTCAAACACATTTTTCATATGAATAATTAATGTTACATTATTTCAAGAGTGATTTAATCTAATATCTTCTACCCTGTTAGTTTTCGTCACTATATTTCAGCTTAAATGTGATAGATCCAACAAGATTAAAAAAATATTAGTTGAAAACCAGTTTTATATTAACAAAATCACTCAACTCAAAGTTCAAAAGATAATATTCATTAAATAATAAAGTGTTCTGGTATGACACTAAACTGTATCCAGTGGTGAGGATCCACTTCTAGAATGCTTGGGAGTCATCCTTCATTGTCATCACTTCCAGGTCCACTCTGTTCTGGAGTGGTAGAATCCGTTAGTGCCCCATCTATAGGTCAAATAGATCTGTTGGAAAATTGAGTACTAGATAGGAATACTTGAAATCATAAATGTACAATCAAATAACTATTAAATAGGTATATTTACTTGAAACTATATAATTGCTTGTAAATCAATTGTATAAGATAGGAATACTTAAAACAATATAACTGTGTGCTAATTATTTGCATTAAGAATAGTTACTTTAAGTTATGATTATTTACAAATCATTAGATACTTAACGATATAATTGCTTGAAATAAAATAAAAGATTTTGGCATTGAATAACCCAACAAGAGTTGACATGCCATAAAACCATCCAACCAACCAACCAAAGCATAAGTGCACATTTCCATAAATTGTTTTCTATCTAATTTTATCATCTGTATTTACTTTAGCATGCAGCATTAATCAAACCATTGATTTGGATTAAAGATTATCAAATAAAAGAGTGTGTATGTTACTGAAGGAAGAGACCAGAACAAGAGTTACTTTTCTTACATAGGTGAATACTACACCTGAGGAAAATCAAATAATGTACAGGTCAAAACATGTGAGCAATAGAGACAAGGTGTTTAATTGTCTGAATGATTCTTTCAATGAAAGAGTTTCTCTAATTAGAACATTAAACCATTATCAAAAAGAAAAAGTAATCTTGTCCATGAGCAAAAATTATCATTAAATGTATTAAATTTTAAAAAAAAGCAAAAAGAAAAGAAAGTCAGATTGGTTGTTCTGGCTTTGAATCACTTAGTTATTTATTTTCTTCATAATTTTATTGCATTGTTTAGAATATAATGATAGAAATACAAATGTTGTCCTATACCGTCACGGTATGAATTATTTCCGTGACTACAACATGTGTCTCTGGCCAGTTGCTCTTTCGATGCCCTTTGCACCCATGCTATGTTCCTTTTAACTGCAGAACTGGGATTGTTGCAACTTGGTCGAGTGTCTTTGTGATGGGTTGAGAAATTAGTGCAAATAAGATAACACACCGTTAACAACAATAACGGTTTTATTCATGTATATTGAATAAGTATGTTGTGGCACACTAGGTCGGATAGAAAAGACACGATGAGGAGCTTTGTCTGGCATTTTTGTTTTATGTGGACTTAGTTCTTTATGGAATTATCCTTAGTGGCAAAGTCTATTTTCCTAGTGGCAATTTTCTTATTTCAGCAATTCACCGTGGGCCTGTGACAAACTTCATTTTTGGAGATCCGGACTCCCACTATCCGGGTTTACTGACTGACTGACTGTTTACAATTCGAGGATTTTATAAAAAGAATTGTATCTATTCCTATCATCGTGACATGGTCAACAAGAAATAAAACTGCCAGCCCTGAAAACATTGATTTGACAGCCATGTCAACTTTTATGTCAATACTGTAACCTTTTCTTCTATGTATAAACACAATATGCAAAATCAGAATGTATATGATATTTTGATTTTTGCATCTTGCATTTCAACAAAACCATTTACGTTAACTAAAAAAAAATAACTTTTACATTTTCCTTTTTTGTTAAAAATTAGTTGACGCCAACAAAAGAACTCATCGTGTCATACAAATAAGAAAAGTTTTTGCATGACAAAGTGCTCAATGCCACTATAGAAGAGCAGGTATAAAACCGTGAACCTTTGAAGTCAGCATTGTGTAGACTTTCAAATTTGTAGTTTGTTGATTCATTTCTGATGAAGTCTTTAATGAAAGACAAAATATTAAGTTCAACTCATGAAATTGAATTGATTGTATTGGTTTATCTACCTTTTCCATTTTATATTTTTCACATTTTGTCAGATTTTTTTTAAAACTGTTTTTTTTTTCATATTGTTGAGATGGATTCAATAAAAAAAACTACAAATATACAAAAACATTATCATTGCAGCTCACTCCATAAAAACAGGAGTGATTTTCTCCAAAGATGCATAGATAATCCCCAGATGCACAATGAAATGTTAGCATTCTCACCATATTTTTTCGAAACTACATCCAGAAATATCTAATTCCCACCAAAACTCTTTAAAAAACACAAGCCATAGCACTACTTCATGAGGCTAATATATATACACAAGTATCCTGGAACATCACACAACTTATAAAAAATTTCAAGTTCACTCAATCCAATAAGTTAACAACACAAAACAAGAAATGATGCTAATGCAAGATTCCAGCGACAATGTTAAAGAAATCAGTGTCACCATCGGGTAAGAGAACTAATGCTTTTGTGTCTTGTAGAGCATCAGTATAATGGTAACAGTTTCTCTGTAGCTAGAAGTATTTGCTCCATCTTTCCTCTATGCATGAAGTCAAATACTGCTACAAACAAAAATGTGTTCCTCATCATTGTTTGCACTACTTTGATGAATAGTCAGAATCTGAGAAGTTGTGGATGGATTTCTCTGAAAATTGAATCTCTGCTGCATAATCTGAAGAAAGCAAAAGAGGCATTGGCCTCTACATGAACTCAGATAAAACACAGTTCATGTGTTTTTAAAATATGGAGCCATCTCCAAATGAAATGGCAAGCCCCTGAAATTACTAAACCATTTCACATACCTCTGTAGTAATATCTCATCTACTAAAAGTGATGTCAATATAAGCATAGGAAAGGCATGAACTACTATTGACAGGTTATCAATCATATGGAAATCTGATCTCCTTGATAAAATAAAACTGGAATTTTTCTAAAGCAGTACTACTGTATGATTTGAAACACTTGGAATAAAAGCGAGATGGGAACTAAACAAGGATGCTGACTGCTGTTTTGAAAAATACTGGAAGCACCACCGCTAAAAACAGTAGCTATACGGCTACTTATCTCCTATCACACAAACCATCCAAGTTAGACAGACAAGACATGCTGGCACTATTGGAGAAGCAAAGACGAATGCATAAGCAATGTCCTCCTGTAGACCACATGGACACACCAGTGTTGACCAACCAGCAAAAACTACAAAATTGTATGGACACTGGATGTCAGGTAGAGGATCTGCTGAGCGATGGTTGATAGGGAGCGATGGCAAGAGTGTCAAAGGAATCTGCGCTATCGGCAGAACTTGATAATGACATATATATCAGGTTATTTGGAAAACATTGCCTGATTTTACATTTAAATGTGCAATAAAACAACATATTTCTTTTAAATACTAAAGATGCTACCACCAAGTCCTAAATTACGCATAAAAAGAAAAGTGACAGATCCTTACAATTAAATTACAAATTGACTTTGTATATTTCTCTGGTTGCAATTTTATTTAGAAATAAACTATGCTAATGTGAAAAGCATTCACCAAATAAGGTTGACATAAATCACAACTAGCAAATGTAAACATTAAACTACTGTGATTTTTAATGTAATTGTGTTTATGTAAGCAAATGCTGTTGGCTATTTAAAAAAAAGAAGAAAAAAGTGAGATCAAATTAAATCAGTGAAAAGACATTTTTCTCACAACTTTAAAGTAAAAAAAAGAAAAAAATCTCTTCAGGATATGAGATGACATTTAGCAAGAATTTCAATAACCTAGTAGAGTCTCCTTTGAGAAAAGATGAGGCTTAAGAAATGTGCAATAATCTACATTAGTAAAATTGCAGATAAGATGGAACAAAGTTGCATATTGAGATATGGAAAGCTGAAAAGATTTTCCCTGGAGGAGAGTTCACTGTTATGAACCTCCTGTTTTTTAACACACATCTATAAAATCTGCTTGAGAAAAAAAAAAATTTGAATTGCATAAGAAAAATATATACAAAAATCTTTAATGGTTAAAAAGGATGGTTTATTATCTGTATTCTACAAGGAATATTGCAAGCATACAAGAAGTAAGGTATAATATTTGAAAGGGGATTTTGTATTGTAGGTGGGGAAGGAGATTTGGGAGCAGAATAAGAGATAAAGAAGAAGAATAGACAGTGAGGGTGAGCAAAGTGCGAGGGAAGAAGGATATAAGTTGATGGCTTAACATACAGAGATTCTTTGATGGCCAGAGCCATAAACAAGAGCAAAATATAGACATAAATTATGACAAAGAAAAAAAATTCATAAGGATATGAACATGATTGAAGTAAGAGAAGAAAGTAAACAGATATTAAAATGAATGAATTGTAAAATTGGGCAAAGGTGTCAGAAAAAAAGGGAAAAAAATGCTGCAAGATGATTCCACTAATACTGCTGGCACAATAAAACTCTCGGTAATGGAAATTCATGCCATAAGCATTTGTGATCACTTTTCTCCTTCTTCAACTCTTCACTTTCTCAACCTCCCATCCCCCAAATTCATGTACTTTAATCTAAATATGGTTGTCTTTTTGAAGCTAACAGCAGACAGAAATAATAATAATGATAATAATCAGCACCATGGTGGCAGGAATGTTCAAGTGAAAAATCTCTTATTAACTTGAAATTCTGATACTAAAGGAAATGAATTTCACATCTGATTTGTAAAAAAGTTTTTATAAAACCAAAGAGAGATAAGCACTAAATCAATATGAAAAACTCTTTCATTCTTAGCTTTATATTACATTTTGCCTAAATATTTATAGATGGAGGGATGAATGTTTTTGTTTTACAGCACATCAACCCTATAGGTCATTCTGTGCCAAACAGTGAGTTTTAAAGAATCATTTGAGGAATTTTGTAGTGGCAATAAATATTTTTATTTTGGGTTAGGCTTATAAAAGTATTGTGTATTTTATGGAGATGTTTTTTTTTTTATTTTATTTCTATTTTTATTTGGAAGGTGTTATTTTAATTGTATCTTTAGTTTCTTCTATAAGAGTTGGAGTGGTTTATTTCTTTAGGTAGTCCATCATTTCAGTGATAGGTACATCTTGAATAGAATAGTGAGGTTTGTTATGTGGTAAATATTTATCAAAGATAGTCAGGAGTACAGATAGAATACTAAAATTATTAAACTATTACAATCTAAATTATTTAAAAAAATTTTTTTTGTTCTTTATTGGAAGAATGAATGATGAGACAAGAAGAGAACTAAAATTGGAAGAGTAGTAATCCTAATTGCAAAAAACTTTTGAATGAAGAGTTATAGAAAAGTCATTAATCCTTAGAATTTCAGCAGCCTATATTTGTGCCACTACTTAGAATACATATATACCTGGGCAGCCATCTGTTGAACTCCATTTCTAAAATAAAAACTAAAATTCTTATGGCTTTGTTTTATCAGGCAAGGTATGCAAGGTGCTAACCAAGGGTTTTGGGAATAGCTTCAACTAACTATTCTTAATAATAATAATTTGTTTGCACAGTTATATGGTTTCAAGTAGTCCTATCTGATATTAATAATTTGTTCACAAATAGTTTTTAAGTATTTCAAGCAATTATATAGTTTCAAGTAACTAATAATAATCCTTTGCAAAGAATTGAAGTAACTATTCTTAATATATAATTTTCAGTTATATGGTTTCAAATGTGGTGTAATGGTTATTGTCAAATGAAATGGACATGGTGAGATGAGTTCAAATCCTGGACAAGGCTCTTTACATTTCACAAAGCATTAATACCCTTGGGAAAGGTATGAATCCAACTATTCTCATCCTCCCCAGCTATGGGTAAATAGTAGGGCAGACTGAGGTAACCAGTCTAGAAGGAAAATTCTGAATTAAAACCTGTTAAACTCCACTTAAGAATTTGTCGCATCCTACTTGTGCAGAGGTGTTGGTAATGTATATGTTTTCAAATATTCCTATCCAATACTAATAATTTTCAAACAGATCTACATGACCCATAGTACCTAACAGGTACTACTACTTCAAATCACGGTGGACTTAGGAGTAATAGCAATGAAGGGGTGATCCCACATTTCACAGAGATCCAGTAATGGAGCCTCACCACTGGATGCAGTTTAGTGTCATGCCTAGGACACAAGGTTTGGATAGTTACTTACTTCCAACTGAGCTAAGAGAATTTGATGATTCTGAGGTTGTCATAAAATTGAGATTTATTTAATAAGCAAATTAGAATGACATTTAAGCAAGAATGTTTAAAAATTGTAAAAATTCTTTCCCTCATTTAGCTTAGATTTAATTCATCATCACAGCAAAGCAGCCAGCCATTTTGAAGTTGACTTCTGTACAAAGCATTTCCCAATTCCTTCCATCACAACTTTGATTGTGAGCCAGGTCTTTTCCAACTATGCTTGGTATTTCTTGGGGCCACTATTTTTAGAAATATCACAATGAAATATATCACTTGTTAAGGAATGATAACATTGCAGATTTGTTTAGAACAGTTAATATGAAATCAATACAAAAAAAAATCTAAAAAGTGGAACACAATTATAAAGAAAAGAATATATATAATTATTGATTTGGATAGTTGTTGTTGTTGTGGAGTAGCGTGGAACACATCACAAGATGAACTCAAATATTTAAACAACAATCTCTGTATAAAGAGAGCAAGTTAACGATTAACTGTTTGTTGCATTAGTCAGTCTACTCAACTGTATACCATTTTCTTCTCTGGAATAAACTACCTCTTCTTTCTACATGGTTGCACATTTACGTTTTTTAAGAATATTTGCTTAAAGGTTACAACCATTGGCAAACATCAAACATGATGCCAATTCAATTACACCTAACCCTTGTGATTCAACAACAGGATTCATTATAACAACCAGGTCTTGAGTATATTGCTCAATAAACAAAAACCTTCTTATACAGTCATAGAAATTACTTTTGTAATATTGGTACGTGCTAGTTTGTGGCATGTAAATTATTGACCAAAGTAGTTCAAGAAGTGGTGGTGCCTGTTGTCGTTAGTAGTATCATGAAAGTTGATGTGCTAATACGTCGTGCATTGCTTCACTGTAATCTAAATTGAGAAATTATGTTTTACCAAATTTAAACTGGCCATAACATCTCAGAAAAAAACTAAAAAAAAATTGTTGAGCAAAAAGGTGAAGGCACAGTTGATCACAGTACAGTAACCAGATGTTCAAAATTTTGCTGTTTGTAAATCCTTGATGACCAGGCAAAACACAGTAAGGGATGGGGTAGCACCTAAGTAACGCCGGTGGATTCCAAGGCCATACTCCAAGTGATAGAGGCAAATACAAGTAGCAGTAGGAGAGTATCAGGTGGGCTCAGCAATCTTTATAGTCCAGTGTGGTTCATCACCTTCACGACCTTTGCCAAAAGCATTCAATCTGCAAATTATGCCTCATGTTACACAAATATTGCAAAACTTTTAACTCACCCTAGTATTTAGACATGGGATATTGTTTATATTGTCAGCTTTGATATCATTTATCATATTCTCTAGAACATTCCCAGACAACAGTTCATTTGATATGAATTGGATTTATATAATTATCAAATATCAAACTGAACTAGGGGTTGTTTGGTTTTTTTATATGTTAGAATCCTCTTCTAATTCCTAATAGCAATGTTTCTCTGGGTTGGTTGTGTTGGCTGAAATGGAATGAAGGAAGGAACAAACAAAAAACTAACAAATATTCAAAACTTTATTTGAAGTTGTAACTAAATGTTGAGTGAGAGACTTTCTCTGACCAAAAATAGTTCCTTCCACCACTCAGTCTATCTTCGTTCTGACTTCTTATATCACGCTGGAAAGCCTTTATTTTTTCAAGCATGTTCAGATTGTTCTTCTCGTAAAAGGCATACTACTCTATTTTCATTTTTATTTTATGATTTTATCATCATATTTCTCTTTTATTGATTTTTACAATCCCCACACTTGCTTTATTCCACAAGTTAAAGCATTTTAACTGTTTTTGTCCTAATAAAATCTTTATGTTTTTGCTATGTTAGTAAAAAAAAAAAAAACATCCAAAATGAAGTGGTTTAAATTTATGAGTAGGTGAGAAAAATTTACTGACATGCATAGTTTATGATTATATGTTTAATATCAGTTAGATAATCTTGAAAAGAGTGAACACACACATGAATAGGAAAAAATAAATGAAACATGTCTTAAATATATTTCTATGTGAAGCCACTTTTGAAAAGTAAGAGGTAAAGGTGCAAAGCTACACCTCTTTTGTGAAGGTAAAAAGAAAAGAGAGGGAATACAGACAATGCCTTCTAGTAGTTTATGTTCCTCTATAAGGTGCTATATAAAAAGATAGGTGAAACATAAGCAGATTAATGAAGACAGTGCTAAAGGGTGTGTTTATATGACTCTGATTAACTCACCTTCCCATTGAACCTTTAACAGGAGGCTCTCATCATATAAACCAGTTTATTCCAGCCAGTGAAGCTAGGATTCGCCCTTTCTACAGGTGTTGGGAGGTCCTTAAACAAAGAATAACTTCCATACTTTCTTTAACACTGGCTTAACAATAATAAAAAAAAATAACATACTATTATCAGAAAAGTATATGTAGGTAAAACATGTCAAACTTAATAAAACAAGTTATAATCACCTACAAACAAACCAATAGTTACAAAGTGTATGCAACATACTGAAGTGTCTCATGTTAGAGAATAATTTAAATATATGAATACAAGAAAGTATTATACACTCAGTAATATTGATAGAATTTTAATTAGTGAATCCGAGGATCAACCGATTGATTGAATAAGTCCCTAGGAAGATTTAATGCGGTCGTACCAAGTATCATTAATTACAAAATGACAAACGCTAGTAAGATACAACGGCCATAACCACTATCTATGTCCTAGCAATTCCAGTTAAGCGTAGAAATTATAATTCATAAAAGAAATTAATAATAAGAATGATATATCTCATCACTCTTCGACCACAAAAATACAAATTGTTCAGTTAAAGAAAGAGGTCCAAAGTCAATAACAGTTAGCTTGAAAGTGGAGGTAGTAAGAAGAAAAAGAAAAGAAACACCACCAAAAAACCAACAAAAACAAAAGCACAGGAATCAGATGCCAATGACCAGAGATTGACACAATAACACAGAAATTCTCTCTGTACGATGTTAAGTGGCAGTGAAATTTCTTCAAAGAACTGTTAAAAAAACCAACAAAATACCAAGCTACTTCTACCAAAAGTTAGAGAACCACATCCTGAACTTGTTATACGGTCTAGTTCGATCGTACAATGTAATCAGGATTTATTGTTATGAAAAAGTTTATATGTCCCAAAGACTGCGCAACAAGGAGACAAATTTACTATTTATTGTATTATATAACAAGAGACACTAGGGGCCAGTACTCCGAGGTTTGTCAATGAGTTAACCACCGAGTGTGGCAAAGACAGAGTTGACGAAGATAACAGAAATAAAACGAGACAACATAGAATATGAATAAAGAGACTGTATTAACATCATAAAGAATGCAAACTTAGAATTACGTGTCACGCAAAGTAAGTAGTTCAAGTCAACATTAACACCTGGTGTATCCGAAGATTCATGTAACAACCATAAAAGTACAAGTATTAATACGGGCCCTAATGAAGGCTTACGGAAAAACCTACTGCTAAATACGTATTCGAGACAATAGATGATCGGAGAACTCATACTGTATTTGCGCGTCCGACCATGCAGTAGTTGTCTGATATGAAGAACTCAGAAGGCCGAACCCACTCTAATATATAGAGTCTTGAGCCAATCCTGCAGAATGAGGAAGCTGGAACATGCAGAAAGGATCAAGTGCGAGTAATCTGAGACTGAATTGCATTGCTGCCAGCCACAAGATAATGCCTGAGACTCGGCATGATTGCTGGGTTTAATAACAAAGGCTCGCAAGACAAAGGCAACGCAATAACCCCCAAAACCCAAATTCATCAATCAACTTAACACTGAAAAGTATTTGAAAAACTACCATATCCTCAAACTGTAATGAACAGTTGCTATCAAGGACATACACTACAGGATATGTACTGACAGCATGGATTCCCAATGCACTATCACCCCTAGGAATTCTTCTGACATGGCATCAGCACCACACAGTTGAGTAATGTATGTTTTTGCTTTTTGTCAACACGTAGTTGTGCATGAAATGGGTGTCCACAGAGAATATCCACGTATGAGTTTGTCCTTGCATCCTCCAAAAACTACTCGACGCCAGCACTGTATCACGTTTGTCTTGTATAGTCCTGTAGTGTTAATAGAAAGTAAGGGCCATATAGCTGCTTTTTTTGTAAGTTACGCTGCTTCCAGGAACAGACACTAAAAGACACGATCAATTTAAAAATAACTTACAATTGAAAAAAAAACCAAGAACATAAATAAAAACAATTTAAAACATATCACCAAGTTATCAGATCATGAAGTTTGTCATTTTGACTAATTTTCAATTTTAGAGTTTAGTGTGTGGTATAATTCCAAATATATTTCTAGTTAGGGTAGGGAGCACATCAAGTTATCCAATTTCGGCGATCTGCAAAGGTGCCGATAGATCTATTGAGCTTATAGCTAGGTCCTACTGGGTAAGATAATCTAACAAAGTTTAGTCACTAGAACAAGGCTGAAATATGGAGAAAGAAATTAGGAATTATGATGTTGTACTGTTCCAGACTTTCAAAGCAAAATGTGTGGAATAAAACATTCAAATCCTGACATTTATCTGCAATTGTTAAAGAGTAATACAATTGATTTTGAGGAAAATTTTATTCACCTGCTGATGGCGCACTCAGTATAATACCATCTATTCCATGAAATCTGCACTTTTCCCTATTAATATATGTGCACATACGGTAAATCTATGGAAAGTACAATGGATAGTTTAAAATTTGATGACAAGGACTATCATATCTGCGTAGTCAATTCACGGAACTGCATTCTTACCTAATATCCCATTGCCCTTAACTTTTAGAAAAAACAGAGAGAATAATTACAGTTATAAGAACATATTATAAATCTCACATTTTCCTTGCTAATCCGACACCATTGTTATTTTGAGGACACGAAATTAAATATCCTTTGTAGTTATTGCATGTATAAACCAAAATTAACTTCTAAGACAAAAAAAAAAAAAAAAAAATTGATATACAAAAACTTCTAATATTCGAGTATTGATTGTTAGAAAGGATATATGAAAACATAATAGGACCCAGAAAATAAGAAAGAACCACTCGATTTAACAAAAATGAATTTCATAAATTGATTATTTAGTGACCCATACAATCAAAGGGCAGTTTATATACGAGTACATATGGTAATAGTTTTGAAAAAAATGAAATATGAAGTATATAAATTACTAAAATAAAACTTCATGTTTACAATAGAATCTCTCTCTTTA